>CM034154.1:305469426-306066926 GCA_019776745.2 Taxus chinensis
TTTTGGATCACACTTTTTCTTATTTTTATAATAATCCACCAATATAGTGGGCTTTAAAGATCAGGAAGCACAGCAGATTGGGGGGGATAACAAAAAAGAAAAATGAGCTCATGCTTTAGTTACTTGGGGAGGCTTGATCCTAAGGTGTACAGAGATACATTAGAAATAAAGGAGATACTATTGGGGGCGTTCTTGGAGAGAAAAATAAAAGGTGAATAGGTATACCTCATTGAGGATAGGAAGGGTAGAATCTAGATAGTAGACATACAAAGGGTGCTTGTAAGGTAATGGACGCTATAGATGAAAGGCATGCACATACCTTGATTCTATGAAGACGTAAGAAAGTTAACATTGGGACCTGAGGATGTGCCTAAGGAAGCCATCATTGGAGGTTACTGGTCCCAGAAACAAGAGGTATAAAATATCATTGATCTCTTGCGTGACTTTCAAGACTTGTTTCTAAGATGTTACCATGAGTTAAAAGGAGTGCACCCCTTATTGAGAGAAATGAAGATTCATCTAAAAGAAGGCACATGTCTGGTTTGGAAGAGACATTATAGGATGAACCCAAACTTGTGCATAAAGATGAAATAAGAGATTGAGAAAATTATTAGATATGGGATCATTCAACCAATTAAGGAATCTGAGTGGGTTAGTCCCATGGTGATGAGCATCAAGAAGGATGGTTGGGTTAGGATCTCTATAGATTACATTGAACTCAATGCTTCATGTGTGATAGATCCTTTTCCTAAACTATTCATAGGGAAAATACTTAAAGGCATTACAGGGTGTGAAATATATTATTTCACTAATGGGTTTTTTAGGGAACCATCAAGTATGCATTGTTTGAGAGGATCAGGAAAATTCCACCTTTTCCACTGAATAGGGAAGTTTTGGATATACTATGATGCCATTTAGATTGAAGAATACATCAATAGTATTCTCATGCATAGTTATGTAGGGATTTCACGAATTCATTCATAAGTTTTTACAGGTGTATCTAGATGACTGGACTATTTATGGGTTGGTAAAATATCACTGGATAATCATAGGTTGATTTTTGAGAGATGTAAACAATTGGGAATCTCTCTCAAAATTAATAAGTGTATCTTTGTTACGCCCTTTTCCACTTTTCTTGGGCATATAATTTGTAAGGATGGATTGTTGGTGGATCTAACTAAGATTGCAGTGATTTTGGGATTAGGAGAACCCTACCAACTAAAGTGAGGTGCATATTTTCTTAGGGAATAATGGTTATTATAGAAATTTTATTAAAGAATATGCAAATATTTTGGTTCCCCTATAAGAATTTCTCAAAGCCAAAGGAAATTTTTAGTGGGGGTGATGTGTAGCACTAGGCCTTTTAAAACATTGAAAGAGAGAATTACCACTACAAAAATATTGCAATTACCTTCATGGAAAAAACCTTCCATGTACATGTTGATGCCTCTGACATAGTTATTGGCATAGTCTTGGTGTAAGAAGGAGAGGGTAATGTGGATCATCCCATATGATTTGCAAGTAGAAAGTTGAAACCAGTAGATTAGAATTATAAAACGAATGAGAGTGAATCATTATCCATGATCTATGCACTTCAAAAAATTTAACAAAACTTATTGACCACACCATTCATCTTCTAAATAGATAATATGGAATTGAAGTAATTAGTTAACAAACATGTTTTGTAAGGGTGCATTTGTCAGTGGATACTATTCTTTCAGGAATTTGATTTCATAGTTATAATAAATCCAAGAAAGAGATATCTAAGGCCAAATCACTTATCAAGGATCAGTTCTTGAGAGGATGCATAGAGTATTGAATATGTATTGCCTAATGTGTAGTTATTTAGGTTGAATCATGCACCAACATATTTGGAGGACAGCCATATTTTTGTGGACTAGACTTGTGCAAGAGGGGATGAAGATACTAGAAAAGAAGTAAGTTGCTAATAGATCCACACCTTATAAACTTATTAGAGGAGAATTGTATAAAATGGGTAGAAATGATGTCTTGGGTAGGTGTATTCTAGAACATCAACGTGAAGCCATTATAGAGGAAGCTCATGGAGGAATTGTAGGAGGACATTATGTAGGAGATGTGACTGCACATAAGATTGTTCTAGCTGGGATATGGTGGGAAAAATTGTATAAGGAACCTAAGTAATTTTTTAAAGCATGTGATCACTGTGTTGTCATGTAAATGTGTAACATGGAAATTGACAATTTCTAAGCATGAAAACTATACCCCTATGTCAAAAATTTCAATTTTTACCCTTCTAAGACACCCCGTGTCTACCCAGTTAGTAAAATGACATCCAAATTTATGTTATCCCATCCCCCAAGGTGATTTGGGAAATTCAACTCAAAACCCCTACGTGATTTTAGGAGTTCTTTAAAAAATGCAAACTTTGGGTAGGTATGGGAAGGGCTATCACTGGCCTTCCTTGGAATAGAACAACCCCATGGAGCAAAAAAAAGAATAAAAAATAGACATAGAAGTGAATCAAAGGAATTGGAACATCATGGAATTGATTTAGGAATATTCAGGAAGGATTTAGAGAAGTTGGGCCAGTTTCACCAAAATCAGGGTTCGCAGGCCTAGACAATGCTTTGGCCAAAAAAGGTTGCTGAGCTTTGGAAGGTGATTTTGAGAGATCAAGAATGAGTAAGGAGAAAAAAAATACATATTCAAAAATAGAATTCTAAGACATACAAGATGGTGAAATCATATTTTTCACAACACCTTGGTGCAATAGGTTTATAACTGGGTTTTTTCCTTGTACAACTAGTGATCCAAATCAAAAATATACTTTTTCATGGAAAAAATGGAGAAATTAAGAACTAATACCCCCACCACTGGCTTTGTAAGTAAAGTTTTAGTCAATAGAATATAATATTTCATCAAAAAAGTCCATTGGGAGCTCAAGTTATTTCCGTTTCAAGTTGCCCTCTAGGAGCGAGTTCGGGAGTTAGTCAAATTTTGAACAAGACATGTGTCAGCTCCATGAGCCTGACATAATTTCATGTCCCTTACATCCCTAAAGAAAAGGGAAATCAAGGTTAAAAAAATTCACCTAACCTTTATAAGCCCTTTAGATCCTCATGCAACCACTCAGACCGCCAATTCAGCTCCCGAGAGATAGTGAAGCCACCACATGTTGCGACCAGGCACACTATGAAATTTTATGTCCCTATCATCCCTTTTTTCTGAGGGGAATTAAGGTCTGAAAAATGTGCCTATCCCCTCCAAGAAGCTTCATGGTTCCTCATGTGACCAGCTTCTAGCCCCTTAGTGCTTTGAAGCTACTATTTGCTCAAATCCCCTGCCGTCGGATCTTTGCCACATGTTGAAACTAGGTGCCACATATAATTTGATGTCCATCACATCCATTAATTTTTTTAAGGGAAATTAGGGACATGAAATTTCACCTCACTCCATGCTTTTAAATTTTTTGAATAATTTACAAGCCCGCATGCTTCCCGCTTCTAACTTCTAACTTCTCTATGCACAACTTGCTCTACAACTTCCTCTGTAACTTATTACTTTCACTCCACCATTGATGAAATCCAAACAATATTCAATAAATAAATGAAATCCTATACCCTAAGTCTTAAAATGAATATTGTTCAAACGAAGAATGAAGAACGAAGAAGATGAAACATAGAAATCCTCCATGGCCTTGAAATAGAAATTCATAGAGATCTTGAAAACCACTATATAGAATGACAAACCATTTTTTATACTCACTCCTCTTGTAAAAACCATCAAAACCTTACCTTCAAATCCTCCTTTTGTAGTACAAAACATTCACAACGAAGAAACCCATCTCTTTGCACAATTGGGAAAAAATCTTGATTTCCCATTAAACCAACAACCAAATCAAAGAAAAATTTCATTGCCGGAATAAGAAGAAAAAAACCAAAACAAAAATGTAAATTTTTTTGCAAACAAAATAAAAAACCTGACCCGCAATTTTTTAAGTCCATTAATGGCTACCACATTTGGAAGCACTGCCAGATCAAAATATTAAAACTTTAAAATCTCCCAAACTATCAAGCGGATATGTCCAAGATTTCAGAAGGGTGATATTGGGAAAAAATCGATATCGGAAAAATTTGTTTCGCAGTGATCCAACTACTAGAGTTTCACTTTCCAAAAATAGTAGATCTTCTATATGAAGGATTGCCATTTTAGGAAAGTCATCAATTAAAGAAAATATGAAAGAGGTATTAAACACATAATATGTAATGCAAGGAGAGGTCGTCAAAATGGTCATCCTAGTCCAAATTTTAAACTCAATAAAAATATCATGTGGTCCCATGAGCACTTGTAAAAAATAGAAAATTGATCCAGAATTCGAGAGAAATGCATAGAGAAAGGGAAATTTGAGTTGCAACATCTAGTTGAGGTTTGAGGCAGAATTTTTTTCATACTTACTAAAAATAGAAAGTTTCCATTTTTTGAAGAAATCATGAAGCATAAGGATAGGGTAAGAAGCTGATGCAACCTTTCACTACTGAGTAAGAGATAGAATAAAATTATAGCCTATAATCATCAACTATGCAGAGTAGTGATAGCGAGATGTCAAACAATGTCCTTTTGAAACTCATTTCATGCTTCATTGGGTAGGTGGGAGATGGAATTTGCAGTCGACACCTTCAGATCATTCATAAGATGCTTCATTAAGGATCATGTCCAAATCAGACAAGAAATGCAACAATGTTATAGGGAGTCAGAGAAAGATTCGGTCGAAGGCTCTAAGTCCCTATTAAGAGGCAAAATCTATGATCATCGACATCATTCTTCCTTCTCCTTTCTGCTATCCTCTCTCGCTCTCTCTCTCTCGCCCCAAGTTCTCTCTCCTCAATATCTAATCTTGCATTGGGGTTTCAATTTGCATGTCTTGATGTGTCTAATGTAATAAGTCACCTTTATGTTATAAAAATGGACTTAATGTTTCCTAGGAAGGAAAAAGAGTCTTAAGTCATGTCAAGACATATGAAAGAGCTCATTGGGGAGCAGGTGAAAAATTCATTTATCTTCCTATAAAATTGGAAATCCAGTTCCCATTTCAATGGGTTGGGTGATTTAATTTTGGTAAAGTCAAGAGTGCATTGAGAGAAACAAAGGAGATAGACAAATTCTTCCATTCCCTCAATTTTCAATCTTCCTCCATTTATCCATTGTGTACAAATTTTGTTTGAGTAATCAATACAAGGATTTTCTATCTTCTTGACTAAGGAATTTCTTGATACTGTGTGCTCATTAAATTCTATTTGGTTTTAATTGCTACTTGTAGAGTTGTTTCCTCTTAATTTAGTGCATGTGATGAAATTCCAACTAGTGTGTACAGGAATAATGATTTTCTACCTATAACATTAGTTTCTTACCTCTTTCTCACATCCCCCTTTCCCACTTTTTAGAAAAATTGTTCCTTAGCAAGAGATTACCATCTTTTCTGCGGGGTCAGATGAGTGCCCTTGTTTTATCCTCAGCCATAAGACCACACGAAGAAAACTTGCTTTCACTCATGTATCCAGATACGGTAGCTGCACCGGTTAAGTAGAGGGACTTAGAATATTAGAGCATTAGCAAAAAGTCCATCAATTTGTTCCTAAATTTTTTTGTCATCAACAGTTTTTTGACACCCACTATGGGGAATATTTATCAACATATGCACCCAAAATATGACATTAAGGTCCAAAAATTAAAAAAAATCAAATATTGAAAAAAAGAGGTCATGTAAATCTATTGTCGAAAGATTCACTGCTCAATTCTTGCACGTGACCTTTCATATTCCACAGTGTTCTTTGTATTTCCACTGTAAGAGTTTCCAATTTTGGTTGAAAGAAGATACACCAGGTTGAATAGATCGAGAGGAATTGTCAACCTCACTTTCAAGGGCTTGACAATTTAGCAGGGAATGAAGTTAGAGATAATCCCTACGACATTTCTCAAGCCTCAATCCCCATCTAGGTCTTTAAAGAAGTTCAACCTAGAACATCCATCCAAAACTCTCGTTGATTACTGTCCCCTTCAAATTATCACACCATTTTTATAACCCACATTGAGCTTTGAGTTAACTGGGAGAGGAAGAATAATTTAGAAGAAAATTCATAAACCCAAGAGTAAGACACCTAAACACGATTGTATATGAATAGAAAGAATCTTCAACCCATTTTTCTTCCGATGGGGAAGAAAATAACAAGCCCATGTCTCGTTAACCCACTAAATGATATAACAGTGATTTTACCTTCTAGAAATTTCTAAAGTTCAAGGTGATGACACACCAATACTTGAAGAATACCATCGCTGATTTCACACCACCTCCATGCGTTTTTTAGAGTTGAACATGAAGAACCTGCCTAAGACTATTCATGGAGTCCCTCACGAAAAATTAGCAGAATGGTTCTACCTCCTACCTTCCCATCCATCACTTGTTGGAAACGAAATTAAAGGAATTGTGAGAGGAAAGATTCAAATTCACCAAGGACTGTAAGACCCCTACTTGTTTCAAATTAGCACAAATGCAAAGAAAGGAGAAAGTGAAAGCTATAAGAGAATTCATGGCTCATTTCAATTAGTTGTTTCGCAGGATACCGGACAGAAGATTCTGATCTGAAAACGTCATCACGAGATTCTTCTTCATCAAGCTTCCCAATTACGAAGAGGTGGGATTTTTCTATGAAGATGAGTTTAACTAAGGGAGATTGTAGAAGCACAAAGATTAACCATTGAACTAGATGATGATCTCATCCTATCTAGAAAGATCAAGAATCCCTCAAAGGTAAATCTCAATGTTTGGGAGATGAAAGAACCACATCAGTTGCTATAAAAATTGGTGAATGAGATGGCATCATTGAAGAGGGGATTTTTTCGAATGAGCATCTTACAAAAGAAGAACAAAAATAAAATTATAGGAATCACCACCCGAAGGATTTCCTTGGAGGCCCCACTTGTTGATGCAAGTGTAGGAGTTAGGAAATGAAGAAGAGCTTGAACATGAAAGTGAAGGTGGTGATTTCTAGAAGTTGATGAAATTTAGAATGAAAGACAAATCAGATTCTTTGAGTAGTCTAGAGGCTGATGAGGATGAAAAATAATATGTACCGAGTTTCCTCATGTGAAGTATTCACTCTTTCTTAGTCTAAGAAAGAGCATCTCCCTCCACTACTGTAAAGAAAAGAAGAAGACTAAAATCCTCCTGTGCTGACTCCCAAAAAACAAATAATCAGTCAAGGATCTCCAATCCCACCCTCCATGGAGTCCACATTGTTGAAATCCTGATCCTATAGAAAGTAGAAGGATCCCACAATGCCAAGTAAGTCTTCCAATGTCTCTTCTAATTCTAAGTCTAAATATGCTCATGGTAAAATCTAGTACTTGAAAGTTCTTAGTGTACCTTTCAAATTCCCTTTGTTCCTAAAAATCTGGCCCCTGCTACTAAAACTACCCAACTCCAAAATCAGGTCCCTTCATCCCCCTTGTCCACAATCTTCTTCCTTTGACTTCATAGAATATGCTAACAAAGCCAAGGTGTAGATTACTAAAACTGAAGATTTGCGGACTCACCCAAAACAATTCAAGAGATTATTTCGATATATCAGGAGTGGTAGTTTAACATCAAATGTTGTAACTCCTATTTATAAAGGAATACTACCAAACCCACCTACACCTCCATCACATAGCATGCTTTCATTAAGTTCATCCAAGACTAATAAGGTTGAACCTTTCTATGTCTCTTCTTATTGGAGATTATGTCTTGAACAATTACATAATAGATTCAAGTGCTTGTGACAATATAATGCCTGTAAAGGTCACCAAGGCTCTTAAACTCACCATGAGTCCACCTGGTGGTTCTTAATACTCCTTGGAGTCAAAATAGGTTCCACTTAAAGGGAAGGTCATGATCACAGGTGATCCTCACCAAATTATCAAAAAGACAGGTTTCAAGAGTGACTTGGGTAGTAGACATTTCCTTCTTCATTTGAAATGGTTGCTAAGGGTTGAATTCTTTTAGTAGTTTGGGGGTGTAAAATTAAAATAATTGGTCCACTCTGAACCATTTCCAATGAAGGGAGCCTGGCAAAATTCCTTCCAGAAGAAGAATATGAGGTGCGCTGGTGAACGTCTGAGAAGCTCCAGGAACAAATCATCTTGTATTATTAAATAGAAAGAAAATTAACCAATATTTTACCACAAGGATGAGGAATTCCCTCCCATCTTGCTGGAGCCACCAAATACCTCCTTTCCCCAGAGAGGTTTGCACCTTGAGAAGTCACTGAGGAGATTTGATTTACAAGATTCAATCTTGAATTACTGGATATAGCAAGCCATGAGAAAGAGAGAACTTCTCGATGATTTTTAAGTAAAAAATCATCTATGTGCTTATCCATGATGAGAGATATTCTCATTCCCATTTGAAGACAAGGACTCCCTTGATCATGACACCTAGGAAGAGACCAAGCCAGTCTGTAATGATCCCTTAAATAGTGGGAGAGAATCATCTGTACAAGAACTACTAAGAGCCATGGAAGAAATAGAAGATCATGAGCTCATTCTTGAACTCCTAATGCAACCCATGAATCTACAAGATAAGCAAAAATATGATTCTAAAGCCTAAATCAATGTGAAGGTTGGGCCAGTTCGAAAAAATCAAGATGAGAATCTGATGCCCCTTGAGCCAATGGTTGACGGATGCAATGATGAAATAAAGGTAATTTTATTCTCCCATTTGAAGAGGAAGGACTCCTTTCCATGATGAAGAAATTGAAGCAAGGATTTTTGAGGCTGTTGAAGTTGAAGCTCCTCTTGACGAAGGAGTGATATAATGCAGTGATTCCAAAGATGATGAAGTAATCCCTCCAGATAGTTTCACTAGACTGCAAAATAAATATTCTTCAAAGGTATCCAAAGATGAGCTATAGGAAGTAACAAAGGAAATCTCTGTGTAAGAACTATTAGATGCAGTAGAAGGTAGGCAAGGCCCCGAACCGATTCTCAATCTCTTAACTCATATCATGGCCATACAAGACAAATATGAGGTTACTTCTAATTCTCCATTCAATATTCAAGCACCTCATAATGGAGTAGAGATAAAGGATTAATCTAAGGTTTCTCATGGAGAAAATGTAAAGGACAAGAGATCTGGGAAAGAAAGTACCTCAAAATATTCAAGAAATTTGAATGAAAATCAGCTTTGGGGCAGTGATGAGATGCTCGATGAAGAACCATCTATGTGGATAAACATAGAAGGAAACTGACACTATGAAACCAATTTCAAAGAGTGTGAAGGCAATGGAATTTCTAAGTGAAGGCCTAAAAATTAAGAAGGTCATGTAAACCCACTCCTACCAAATACGTACACAATCATGAAAGTACCTAGATTTCATAGAAAATTAAGGAGAGGAGGATAATTTCTCAAACTAGTTAATGGCTTCACGTAACAACATCACCTAGTGTTACCCACTCAGGGGTAACCTTTGAGAAGATAAAAGTGCTTCAGTGAAAGTATTTTGTCCCCCGCTTTGTACCATAGGTGATTGATAGGTGTGTTTCCCTTTTTTTGTGTGCGTCCTTTCCTTTCCATATGTGTTATGTTTTTCCTTTCATTTTTTTTGGTGTGTGTGTGTGTTTCGTTGTTCATTCTCTCTATCTCTCTCCCCCTTGTTATAAGTTGTACATGACTCTGTAGGGCCCAATGGATAAGGAACTGGTCAATGGATTATATGGTATAAGGTTGAGATTCTAGATTCTCTATGTCATGTCTTTACTACCCTCAATCCATGTCATGTCCCGAAGCTAGAGCCACCTGTTGTCATGCAAATGTGTAACAATGAAAATGACGATTTCCAAGCATGAAAACTATACCCCTATGTCAAAAATTTCAAGTTTTACCATTCCAAGAAACCCTGGGTCTACCCAATCAGTCCAGTGACCTCCTAATTGATGTTAAACCATCCCCCTAGGTGATTTAGGAAAGTCAATTCAAAACCCCTGCGTGATTTTAGGAGTTCATTGAAAAATGCAAACTTTGGGAAGATATAGGAAGGGCTATCACTAGCCTTCCTAGAACTGGAGCAATCTAATGGAGTAGAAAAAATAAATACAACTAGACACAAAAGTGAATAAAAGGAATTGGAACATCATGTATAGGAAGATTAAGGAAGGATTCAGAGAAGTTGGGTCAGTTCCACCAAACTCATGGTTCACTGGCCTAGATAGTGCACATGCCAAAAAAGGCTGCTGAGCTTCGGAAGGTGATTTTGAGAGATACAAAATGATTAAGGAGAAAAAAATACATATTCAGAAAAGGAATTCAAATACCTATAAGGTGTTGAAATCATATTTTTCACAACACCTTGGTGCAATAGGTTTATAACTGTTTGTTTTCTATGTACAACTAGCAATCCAGAGAAAAAAATCTACTTTTTAAGGGAATAAATGGAGAAATGAAGACCTAATAACCCCACCATTGGCTTAAAAATGAAATTTTCAGTGAATATCATATAAAATTTCATCAAAAAAGTCCATCAGGAGCTCAAGTTATTGTTGTTTCAAGTTGCCCTCTAGGAGCGAGTACATGAGTTAGTCAAATTTTAAATAGGACATGTGTAAGCTCTAGGAGCCTGGCACAATTTCATGTCCATTATGTACCTCATGAAAAGGGACATCAAGGTAAAAAAAATTCACCTAGACTCTATAAGCCATCTGGATCCTCATGTGACCTCTTGAACCTTAAGTTCAGCTCACCGGAGCTAGTGAAGCCTTCATCCCCTGCCGTCAGATCAAGTGCCAAGTGTCGCAACCAGGCACGAATATGAAATTTCATGTCCCACTCATCTGTTGTTGATGAGGGACATAAAGTTCTAGAAAATGTGCCTAGCCCCTCCAAGAAGCCTCATGGTTCCTCATGTGACCAGCTTCCAACCCCTTAGTGCTTTAAAGCTACTTTTTGCTCAAATCAAATGTTGTTGGATCTCCGCCACGTGTCACAACTAGGTGTTGTGTGAAATTTGATGTCCCTAACATCCATAAATGCTTAAGGTACATCAGGGACATGAAATTATGCCTCACTCAATGCTTTTATTTTTTTTGAATATTTTAAAACCCCTTCTGCTTCCAGCTTCTAACTTCTAACTTCTTCGTGCACAACTTTCTCTATAACATCCTCTGTAACTTATTGCCATCAATCTAACATTGATGAAATCAAAACCAGATTTGATATAGAAATGAAATCCTATACCCCATGGTAATATGAATGTATAAGAAGGAAAATTGATCAAATGAAGAACAAGAATGAAGAACGAAGAATAAAGAAGAAGAAATAGAGAAATCTCCATGATCGTGAAATAGAAATTTGGAGAGATATTACAAACCACTATATGGAATTAAACACCATTTTTTCTACTTGTTCCTCTTGCAAAAACCATGAAAACCTCACCTTCAAACCCTCCTTTTGTTGAACAGAACATTCATAGTGAAGAAATCCATCTCTTTGCACAATAGGGAAAAAAAATTGATTTCCCATCAAACTAGAAGCCGAATCGAAGAAAAATTTCACTGGTGTAATAAGAAGAAAAAAACACAACAAAAATGTAAGTTTTTTTTCAAAAAAAGAAAAAATTAGACCTATAATTTTTGAGGTCTATTGATGGCTACCGCATTCAAAAGCACTGCTAGGTACAAATTTTAAAACTTTAAAATCTCCCAAACAATTAAGTGGATAGGTCCAAGATTTCATAGGGGAAATATTGGAAAAAAAACATTTAGAAAAACTTTATTTCACAGTTATCTAACCACTAAAGGTTCACTTTCCAAAAATAGGAGGTCTTTTACATGGAGGACTGCCATTTTAAGAAATTCATCAATTAAAGAAATTGTGAAAGAGGACTTAAACACAAAAGATGTATAACAAGGAGAGATTTTCGAAATGGTCATCTTGGTCTAAAATTTACACTACTAAAAATAGTAAGTGGTCCCATGAGCACCTGCCAAACATAGAAAATTGATCCAGAAGGTGAGAGGAACGTAGGGAGAAAGAGAAATCTGAGTTGTAACATGCAATTGAGGTTCGAGGCAAATGATTTTTCCTATTTACTAAAAATAGTAAGTTACCATTTTTTAAAGAAATCATGAAGCATAAATGGATAGGGAAGAAGCCAATGCAACCTTTCACTTCTGAGTAAGAGATAGAAAAAAGTATAGTCTCTATCATCATACTATGTAGAGTAGGTAATAGTGAGGATGTCAACTGTGTCTTTTAACACTCATTCCATGCTTCAATTGGTATGCAGGAGGTGGAATTCACAGTTTAAATCATCGCATCATTCATATTATTCTTCATTAGGATCATGTCCAAATCTGTCGAACAGTCTAAAAAATTTATAGGGAGTCAGGACAAGATTCATTCTAAGGCTCCAGTCCCTTCAGAGGAGGAATCTTTCATCATTGACATCATTCTTCCTTCTTCTCCTTTCTGCTATGTCTTTGTCTCTATCTCTATCTCTCTCTTATCTCCCCTGATTTTCTCTCTCCTCAATATTTTAATCTTGTGGCGGGGTTGAAATTTTTCATATGTCTTAATGTTTCTAATGTAATATGTCACCTTTATGTTATAAAAAAGAATTAATGTTTTCCTTGAAAGGCGAAGAGTCTTAAGTCATGTTAAGACATAAAAAATATTCATTGGGGAGCATGTGTAAAGTCATTTCTCTTCCTATAAATTTAAAGCAATTCCTATTTCAAAGGTTTGGTGACTTATTTTGTAAACTCAAGAGTGCATTGAGAGAAGAAAAGAGATATCCAAATTCTTCCATTCTGTCATTCTCAAATTTCCACCATTTCACCACTATGTACAAATTTTGTTTGAGAAATCGATACAATAAGAAGGAGTTTCTATCTTTTTTCCACTAAGGGATTTCTTCATATTGTGTGCTCATTAAATTCTATTTGGTCTTATTGCTACTTGCATAGTTTTTTCCTCTTAATTTTAGTGCATGTGATGAAACTTCTAACTAGTGTGTGTTGGAATTTGATTTTCTACATGTAACATTAGCTCTCCTACCTCTTTTCTCACCCCCCTTTCCTGCTCTTCAGACAAATTCTTCCCAAACAAGAGATTGCTAGCTTTTCCGCAGGGTCAGTAGAGTGCTCCTATTGGATCCTCGGTCATAAGGCCACCTAGAGAAAACTCACTTTCACTCATGTATGCATATATGAAAGCTCCACCAGTTAAGTAGAGGGACTTAGACTCCTAAAGTGTTGGCAAGAAGTCCATCACTTTTTCCTGAAAAAATTTTCTCACCAACACACTGTCAAAAACTTACAAATCGTGGAAATAGAGATGAAATTCCTTTAAGGCCTGTAACAAGCGCAACCTTTTGAAAAATGGGCTTTTGATTTTATAGGGACTATTACACCACTTGTACAAAATACAAGGGTGTGTTACATCATAACATGTATGGAATACTTAAAAATATTTGAAGAGGCTGCATCTACAAAGAATTGCATAGTAGCCATGGTAGCGAGGTTCTTATGGGAGAATATTATCAGCAGGTATGGATTTCCTTTGATATTTAAAGGTGATAGATGAACTCATTTCTTAAATGAGATGATAAAAATTTTATTAGTAGATTTTATTGTGGCACACCATAAGACTAATCCTTATCACCCTTAGGAAAATGGAACTACTAAATCTTTCAAAATGTTCTTAGGGAAGACAATAACAAAGATATGTGATGTTGGATGAAAGGATTGGGATGAAAAGGTATCAAATATTCTTTAGGCATGTATAAAAAAACCTATAAATGGTTGGAAAAAGCCACACCCTTTCAGTTGGTGTTTCGCATGGAGGATGTATTACCCGTGGAATTTAAGTTACCATCCCTATGTATTGTGTATGTAGGAGGAGATGAAAATTTTGCAGAGGGGCATATTAATAAATTGATACAATTAGATGAGTGGTGCATGATTGTGCATTGGAGTGAGAAGACAAAAAAACAAGACATAAGGTTTGGCATGACATACACATTAAGAATAATTATTTTGTAGTTGGAAATATGGTACTTATGTATGAATTTAAGTTTGCACACCACCCAGGGAAGTTGAAATTCTATTGGTTGGGACCCTTTATAGTAACCAAGATACTAGAATTAGGTGCATACCAATTACAAGCGCTGGATGACACCATGTTTCTCACTTACTTCAATGGGAGTAGGTTGAATCCCTCCTATAAATAAGATTCTTTGTGTTTGTAATAAGGTAGTATTGTAACTTAGATTAGATTTCATTTTCATGTTTTTTTTCTTATTTATTTGTAATAAGTATGTCCATGTGTAGGAGCTAATTACTACTTGATTTGATACACAGAGGACTGCACATACCTTTAGTGTGGGGTGGAATTAGGTATGACTGTAGGAACATGAAATTTTAGATGATGGTACTTGCCTTAGAGTTGGTTCAAAGGTGTGCATAAGAAATTTGAAAATAGAGTACTCTATGGATATGAGTTGGGTACACATGAGAAAAAGTGAGGCATTACAGGTGTTGTAGGTACTTAAAAGGAATTTCTTAGATTGGGAAGCCACATGAGAAAGTAAGCTAAGAAGTATAATGCAAGGAAGGAAGCAACATGATAGACTACTTGGTATATGATGCAGAGGAAGATGGGTTATGGCGTAGAGGAGTGCGTGCAAGGATGAATGCAACATGGGAAGTAATGGTGCACTAGAAGGTTATGACTTCCGTGCACGGAAGAAGGCAATAAAAAGTGTGGAAAAAAAATAAATTTAATGATTTAAATTAGTGGTTGGTGGGGAGACATTAATTAAAAAAATTCAAAAATTATAAATGGGTCATAGGTGATTTCATTCTTACCTTGCATATTGAAGAGATTCGAGTCTTTAAAGAGTGATTATGTGTGAATATCTTGTGTGAAAGAGATTAGAGATGAACCAAAGAAATTTTTTACATGACTTGAGATAGAGGATCCTTTACAGGAAGTGCAAGTGTGGAAGGAAGGCATGGAGATAAGTAATACAAGTTTCAAAAATTTGTTCAAAAAGCTATGGCTTGATTGCAGAACTTCTAGTTTACAAAGATAGGGCACAAGGAATTAAAGAATGAACTAGAGCACGAGGGAGAGAAAGGATTTGAGAGGACATTTGAAGAATTGAACCCTCCCAGAGAATTAAAGAACATTGAGTAAGTGATTCTAAGCACCTAGGGCATATAATTTTGTAAATTTGAAGTGTGAAGTTACACAGATAAAAAATGACACAAAATAAGGCACCAATTTTATCACCTAAGGGAAAAGGAAAGGGAAAAGGGAAGAATCTTATAGTAGAGGATGCACATGAAGAATGGTTCTTCGAGATGCAGTACCTTGGTGAGGTGATTTTTGGTTAGTCGTGGAAGTCACACTTGACCAAGTACAAGATAAGTGACTACAATCATCACTCAGAGTCACATAACTTGAGAGAGAAAGGGAACCGTTGAAGAAAATGGATCAGAGGATTGAAGATGATAAGTTGGTTTATGATGAAAAAGTGGAGAAGGAATTGGAGAGAACGAGACTTCTCTACATTTACTAGTTATCATTATTTGAAAAACATAATCATTTTTATCAATGACTATTGTTGTGTGTCCACGAGGACTATTTTTACTTTTCAAGAAGAAGTATGTACATTATCACACAACTAATTAGGAGAGTCACAAGTTTGCATAGCTTAAACCTTGAGATAGAGCTTGAATTGGAAGATATGATATTAGAGTAGAGGCCATCGCCATCATGTTCAACTACCAGAGGGGAGGTCACATGATGAACATAGTGAATATAAGTAACCCAAGCATAAGAGTCACTGTGTGCCTAGTTAGTTGCAAGTTGGGCACGTCAGAAAGGTGGATGTAGGTGAACAAAAAGTGGCTTCATATAATGCAGAAGATGGTGCAGAAGAGTGCATACAAAATTACACAGTTTATTGCTGAAGGAATTATTGAAGAAGCATGCGTACATGAAAATATAACTTGGGGTGCCATCCTCCTCTAGATTATATTTTGTGAGATATGATTTCCTGATGGGTCTGATGACAAAGTATGGAAATATGCATTGGATAATAAGTCTCCAATGTAGAGGTTCACTTAATATGCTTGTGATGGAGGCATTACTAATTCTTACAAGCTCGAGGTAGACAAATGGTATATGAGGATGTGTGAATCATTCAAACATGAGTGGCATGTACCAAGGGAGTTGCCTTGAATTTTAAACGGTAAGGATGAATTTGTATTTTACCAACATTATTAGTTGAGGAGATTATATATGAAGACTGGAGACAAGAGCCCCTGGTGAAAAATGCTTGACACATTCAAAGCTAAATATTTCCAAGCTTTGGTAAATATAATTTTTGATGAATGGAAGCTAAAGTTTGATGCAGACAAGGTAGATGCTAATTGCCACACTTTTTTGCACTACATATGTGTATCCTAGAAAATCAACATATGCAGAGACTATGGAGTCTGGTAATATAGACATCACTTCTGAGAATCTAGTAGTAGATAAAGAAGCAACATAAATATATATCTATTTGAGGCTTAGATTAAAGGAAAAAAGGTATATTGATGGGGATGACCCTCCTCTTCTGGGAACACCAAAATAAAAACAAATGATGGGTGTTAAAATAGTGCGTAAGGATACCCCTCCTAGGAAAGAAGAAGAAGAAAAAGTAAAAGGATGAGGAGGAGGAGGTGGAAGAAGAAGAAGATAACACTGCAATTGACCATAATCATAGGAATAAGTTGTAAAGAGAGTATAAGGGATAGGATGGAAACACATGCAATTTCGATAAAACAAGAAAGTCATCAAGGGTTACCCTAACCAAGTCAAACAAAAATAATAATACCTCTAAAAAATGAGAAGGAAAAGGTTGGTTACCACTAGAGATAACAAAGAGGAGAAGTCTAAGGTAGAGGCTACACGCAATGAGGAAACCTCAATCATCTATAATTTTGGATGAGAATAAAGAAGAGAATGAATATGAGAATTTGCAACATGATGAAGATATGTATCCCACACATGGAAGTGAGGCCCCACAAGAGAAGATGAAGAGAGTGATGATGAGCCATTTGAACAAGTAATGAGACCCAGAGGTGCAAATGGAAGTAGTGTGTGCTGATGAGTGCATGGAACTAAGAAAGGATGAGATCTTGTAAACACCATAGGTAAGTTATATTGATGATCAAGAAAATGTGTTGAACGCAAGATTCAAAATCATAATACTAGAAGAAAACCTCTATGGTTGGGAGGTAATAAACCTATAAGGAACAACCATGCAAACTAGGAAAATTATTTCTTGGAATATACAAAATCACATGGAGAAGGCTGAATTTCATATTAATAACGAAGCATCTGTGATGAATAAGATGAATAATGCACTAGGTATAGTTCCCATGACTATCAAGCCCACATAGTTAACTGATGAGAAAACTAGAAATGCTTTGAATAGGATAACATCATAAGTGGAACAAAGAAATATGGACAAGGTAGCCACTATTAGAGTCTTGATAGAAAATAAGAAAGATTAAGAGAAGGAGGTCCAATGGCTTACTGAGGAGATGGAAAAGGCATAAAAATGCTCCAAGTATGCTATTAACAATTCTATCCATATTGTATATAGAATTACAATGGGGCACTTTGACTTGGAAGAAAATGATAAGGACGAATAACCTACAACCTTGCATTACTTAGAGGATCTAGTACTTATGATGTTCTAGGAGAAACATTACATGCAAGGTTAGACATAAGAAGAGTTAATCATTGAACAAGAAAATAATAAAAGAGTAGTAGTGCAGTAAGATAGTGGAAGTATGAGGTGCTAGACACCAAGATTATGGATGTACTGAATAAGGCAGGATGGGAATATGATAATTTTCAAGACCTTAATCCCATCCTCAAGGAATACACCACTCGCGAAGAGAATGAGGTTGAAATAGAATGAAAACATCTAATAAGGATAATAAGGTTGGATGATGAAGAGATAATGGTTGAAATTGTGAAGAAGCGAGATGCACTTAAGACTATGAGAGAGGCCTATGAGACAAGGCTAAAAGATCTTGGTTCTTTAGTTGCATGGAATATGAATGCCTTGGAAGGGATAACATAATAAATTTCTAGAATTATTAAGGAAATGAAGGAAAAGGGTAAAAAAAATAACCCCCGCAAAGGTGTTGGATATTACCGAGTTAGTACCAAATGTAGCTACTAAGGAATTGGTAGAGTGGGAGAAGCCGAAGAGCATCATAAATACAAAGTTAGAGAAAATAATTCAGTAATCCAAGGAATGAAATAAAGTGCACGCCTGAGTAGATGTGACATTATTTCATTCATTTTAATTTTTGCATTCTTTATTCTTCCATTATTGAGAAGCATTTGTTTATTCAATATTGAAGAAGATGAACAATATCCCTAGTGTGGGGTAATATTAGTCAGAGAAAATTACTAAGTATCATTGGAGCACAAAGGCTACACACAACGGTACATGCACACAGAGGATCAAAGTACCATGTAAGGGGTGCATGCAGTGGGAATATAGGCCAGTGCATGATGCTACACACATGCATTTAGAAGATCAAGGACTTAGCCAATTTTCCATAATGGCTAAAAATAGAAAAGAAGAGTTGGAGTGCCACTTAAGTAAAGATCTAGAAATAAATAAAAACATGAATATTTAGCGGTAAAGCAAGGGAAAAGAAAGAACATATAGAGAAGGATACAAAACATGCATGGACTAAGCTAAAAATAGTAATTAAAGCATGTTGTATATTTATGATAATCTATTATTAATAGGGATTGTAAAATGAAGAAAGCTATTCTTGTAAGCACACCTATTATTAGTAAATTGCATGAAGTGGTGAAGTGAAAATCCCAGCCCTTAAATAGGTAGTGCTTCCTTAGTGAAAAGATAATTTCTAGGGATTTTTGGATGACAAAGTGAGGTGCGACTGGAGAGTTTAGAAATCGAGGGGTTGATTCTGTTGAGAACACACATGGTCCTTCGTAAAGATGTATTGAGGTTATTGTGATTAGCTAATTTGTTATGTATTTGATTATGGTTTATAACGAATAGCTACATTTGGGTTTCTAAATTGACTATGTCTAAGGATGAAGTATGGGGAATTCAAATCTTGTTAATCATTATTTACATTGATTAAGTGTCCTTATCATATGTGTTTCTAAATTTCCATGGTTATGTTATTTCTTTGGGCATGAATGGATGTTTTGACTATGAATATTATGAACATGCATGTTAACATTCTGATAAACATAACAAAGGAGGGACTTGGTGGTTGTGTGCACTTCAGGTGAGCATCCAAAATTGTGTAGATGACGTGCGAACATGCCTAGTTTTGGTCGGGAAATAAAAGACTACATTGACCTAGATTTCATCTCCCAAAAATAAATCAAGAGATAAGTTATTTCTGATTAGAACACCAAATATCGTCTTCCTAATAATCAACTCCCCCATGAGAAATTTCCTAACAAATCTATCAACATAATTGATCATGAGTATTTTACCCTTAAAATGAAATCATTCTTTGACGGTTCTAAGTATTAGAAAGGGGAGGTTCTGATGTCATTATTATTCCTCCTTGAGGGACTCCTAACCCCATTGCCTACAAGATAAAATTTGAATGTACCAATAATATGGCTGAGTATGAATCCCTTATCTTAGGCCTCCAAACTGTTATCATGATAGATGTACAAATCCTTGATATCTATGGTGATTTTCAACTTTTCATCAATCAAATCAAGGGATTTTATCAATGTAAATATGTAGTCCTCTAAAAATACAAGGACATTGTCAACTTTCTCCTCGAATCCTTTGATCAATATACTATCCAAACCATTCCTCGTTCATCCAATTGCTTCATATACATCATGCCATCCCTTGTACCACTCATCCCTTTGACAATGAAAGAATTCAAAATCTTCATTTTTGTACATTACATTGATCAACCATCCCATACCAATGAGATTCCTTATATCAATCTCATCAAAACCAACCAATCTGATCGCTGGTATACCCAATTATTCAATTATCTATCTCAATAAAAAATTCCCTCTAACCTATCAAAAAATTGTAGGATGTCATTTCTTAAATGCGTCAACCACTATGATATCCTTAGCGACATACTCTATAAACATGAGCTTGACAATATTTTACTATGATGCTTTAAAACCCTTGAATCTATCCGAGCCATACAATAAGTCCAAAATGACATTTGTGGTGGACACTTTAGCGGTTTTTCCATCACCAAATGCATTCTTCAGATGGGATACTACTAGCCCACCCCCAACTAAGACTAATGTGAATATGTTAATAAGTGTGTCAAGTTCCAGTAGCATTCCAAACTGACCCACACCCCTAGCTAGGATTTATAACCAACTTAAGATGTCTCACCTTTCTCATACTAGGTATTCAACCTCATTGGTATCATTAATCAATTTTCTTCTCAACATCATCATTCCATCATCACTGCTACAAAATATTTCAATAATTGGATGGAATCCATTCCACTCGTGTCAACGAAAGATACAAAAATCATTGAATTTGTTTATTAATTTCAAAACAAATAACTTAAGAATATTTACGACACCTATAATATAAAGATTATCTTCTCTTCTCCATACTATCCACAAGCCAATGACCAAGCCGAAGCTATTAGAAACTTCTCTGCAACATTATTTCCAAATTTTTCAATAAGGTGGGTTGGGATTAGCACCTCCATATCCCATTTTCTCTTTGGGGTTATTGGACTACAATCCACACTCATATGGGCACTACTCTATTTTCTCATGTATATAAATACGAAGTTGTCCTCCCTCTTGAAATTTAGATCCCATCTTTGTGTGTTTATGTTCGCAACTTCATCTCTAACATGGAATATCACCAAGAGTGTATAGTACAACTTAAACTACTAAATGAATGTCACTTAATCTCCCTCCAACATCATCACATCTATCAAGAATTTATAATACACACTTACAATAAACATATCAAAGAACATGAGTTTAGCATAGGTGACCTTGTCTTAAAAGAAAATCAGAATGTCACTACTATGGAAAGGAGCCAATGTGGGAATTTTTCTCCAAACTGGATTGGACCATACATTATCACTCATAAGTATGGATCCATGGCTTACCACTTATCCTCCCTTGATGGTAAACCTAAAATGTAACCTCTCAATGCATTGAAATTTTATCCTTTTTATTTTTTAACAGACCTAATAACGCGCCATTAGTTACATTAATGATCTCATTTTAATCATTAACCTCCTCCATTTCCCATCGTAATGTTTTGGAATCATGTGGTATTCTATCACTATCCTATCTATAACCTTGAATATGAGCACCATGAATTTTCTTATATCATATTCCTTATGGAAAAATTCCTCATTCTAGGTGGGAACCCCATAATCATTACTTTCATCTCCTTATTATCTACCTATTGGAACCATGATGAGGGTCCACATGTATAGCTTGTACACATTACTTCCCCTCCCCAAGTGATCTAGTAGGATATCCTCAGCTCAACAATAAAATTTTTTTATGGATTCTCATACGGAGTGTTCCCTCAAAGGAAAACTATTCAAATAAAGTTATATTAAGTCAAAATCATAGACTGATCCCTCGAAGTATAGTTATCACATATTTTATCCTGTCATCTAAATTCAAAAGCCAAAAATCTAAATCATAAATCAATAATTTTAGACCAATCCCTTGAAGGATGGATACTTTATTATATCTTGGTAGTAAAGGCTTCCGATATTGACCAACCTTCAAAATATCAAAAGAAAAATGAATCAATCCAAAATCACACATCCTAGGAAATATTCCCACATTGATCAACTTCCCCCTTAAAATAAAACTTCCCTCATTGATTAGTTTACCCAATGATGATAAAATCTGGGGCATATATGTAGGAAAACCACCTAAAGATAATATTTCCCCCATAAAAACTACACATAAATCACTTGTTGTGAATACAACAGGTATATAAGCACACCTTCCATCTTCCCCTCATGATCTTACATGCGAATAAATATCGTTATTTTTGTGTTAATACTTGCCATATGGCTGCAAGGGCATTGCTTTGTTCATGTTCCTTATAACATTTTACCTCTAATCCAGTCCTGAAGCATCTATTATTTGGCACTCCTTACTATGATGAAAGTGTACTTCCTATATTTGGATCACCCTAATAAGGTCACGTTCTATTCATACCTTTCAATCTAACGATTTTTTAATCCCATTGTATTTCACTCACCCACATTAAACACGGATTTCCATTCTAATCTGTGTTCTAATCTATCACATCTATGTTTGCATAGTGCATCTAATATATAAATCTAAATGAAATCCACATCTCCACTATATCCTAATTATACATCTATATCCATCACATCATCTCCGTATACACATTCATAATTTACTCAACATAATCTAACCATGATCCATGTACCTACTCTATCCATGAGCCCATATCACATCAACACATCACATCAAATGTATGCATCTAATTTATAAATTGAAAATCTACTTATCCAAATTATATTTTCTTCCACTTCGGACTTGTGTGTCACCCATAACACACCATTCCTTGTATTACATATCTTATTTTACTCTTTTTTCATATCTACCTATCTTGTAACACATTCTTCCTCATACCAGAAGCCCACTCTATGGCCATCTCCATGTTTCCTCTTAGGGCATCATATCTCACCTTAAGTCCACCTTTCTAGTAATTTTCCCCTTTTTGTTCTACTAGAATTCATAATTTCTCACTTCCTCATATTTGAAGGACATAGTATATTATTTTTTCCCATTTTATAGCCTAACATTTGTCAGACCATTTTCTTGACCATACTCACATTTTTGTGCATACTTTTTGTCTCCCTTTGGCCCATTTGTCTCATGGCTTACACATCCATATGAGTAGATTCCCATTATATTCCCTCCATACTAAAGTGACCTTTTCTGACTCATGGGTCCATAGAACATTAACTTCATCTCTGTTGAGGTCGTATCATGTTCCCTACCGATGTGTTTCTTGGATTACTACCATATTTATTTTCGTTTATCCCATCCTTCTTGCAATGGTCATATCAATCTCCACTTGGGGAACATTTTCTCATATTTCCACCCTTTCCTCCCCTCATCCATCTATATATATCAACCTAGTAATCAATTTTATTTCTGTCATCGATCCCTAGTTTGAGGGGGAACACCTCAACCATATGCTATCACTTCTGGATTTTGTCTCGCGGATTTTTGAACACAAACACTTGACAAAAGGGGAAAATTTAGACACCAAAATTTGGATCACTAGCCCCCCATTTTTTGTTCACTTTCCCCTTTGTCATCATTGTGCACATTCACACCTATGTACTTATTTGAAATCCCATGTTCCTCCTAAATCAAATTTATTTATCCTAGTTATTATTTCCTATATTCATTCTATCTCATCACTTTGATCCCATCCCATGATTAATAGTTTGCATTATCACATTATTTCATCTCCCATTATGCACCCTAATTACACTTATCATCCATAATCATATTAGTCATCCCTAAACATATTTATTACCTTAACTACATCCTAAAATCTCCCATTTATCCTTTCTATACTCACCACCTACCCCCATTTAATATTTCTAACCACCCTTTCCTTTATTAAATACAATTCCACCCCATCCAACTAGTATTTCTCATCCCTATGCAACTCAATATATCTTCCAACTCACCAAATTAACTCCTAGTGCTAATAACCATATAATTGGGCCCCATCTCTAAAGTTTTACATCTTTTGGAACATAATGATTAAGTGGTCTGGCCCCTTAATATATACGGGCCCATCACTAATATATAGGTTAATATTTAATAATA
Source organism: Taxus chinensis (assembly GCA_019776745.2). NCBI lineage: Eukaryota > Viridiplantae > Streptophyta > Pinopsida > Cupressales > Taxaceae > Taxus > Taxus chinensis. The sequence goes on from CM034154.1 coordinate 305,493,368, forward strand.
TGAAATATTTATATTTCTATTATTAAATATGCTAACCTAGGTATATACTTTAGGTTAAATATTTAATATCATGAAATTATTATATTTCTAATATTAAATATTATAATCCTAGGTGTATGTGTCAACCATTTTATGTTGAAAAGGTGGGTTAGGAGACATACCCGATCACCTTATATAAAAATGACTTTAGGTCCTCATTTGATATATTCGATGTGTAAATCAAGTGATTTGGTCTTACCCATGGTAAATATGGTTTCAAAGGAGGAGGTGATCTTACGATGTAAAATAATTTCTCTAAAATAAAATGTTATTTTCAAAGTGGTTTTTACCCTATTGGGGTTTTCCACTATAAATACTATCATATGTGTTATTTATTTTATATAAGTATTTCTTTATTTACTTATATTATGACGTAATTGTTGTAAATATCTCCCCCTGGGTTGATATAGACAAACAGGAGAATATAGAAATCAAAGAAGCTCAAATCCCTGACATTCAAAAGGTGCAGGAAAGTGGCACACGAAAATGAGTGTCGACAATGAAAAGGTTGCGCCCTTGGCGCATGACAATGAGTGTTGACACTAAAATGTATGTGCCAAGGCACAGGAAAGTGGCGCACGAAAATGAGTGTCGAAAATGAAAAGGTTGCGCCCTTGGCACATGGAAATGGCGCATGAAAATGAGTGTTGACACTAAAATGTATGCGCCAAGGTGCAGGAAAGTGGCGCACGAAAATGAGTGTCGACAATGAAAAGGTTGCGCCCTTGGCGCACGGAAATGGTGCATGACAAAGAGTGTCAACAGGGAAAAAGTTACACTTTGGCACATGTAAGAGGATGTCGACACACACATGGATGCGCCTATGGCACACCTTTAGGAGGCGCAACATTTTGAGCGCTGATAGGAAGTAGACCCTGGCGCAGATATTCAGATGGCCATAACTTTTGACTAGGAGCTCGGATTCATGCAAGGTTGGACTTTTCAGAAAGCTTACAAGGTCCTCTGTCCAACTACAACTGGAAATATTTAATTGGGTGAGAAAAAATTCCTAAAAATGTGAAATACAGTTCACCACTTTCTGGGTTCGCTAGGGTTCTCACCTACCACCATAATGAGATAATTAAATGCAGTCTAGAGGTGGTTGGGGTAGATTTCGAATTCATCTCTTCTCCCTCTCTCATTCTTCCTATAAATTGTAAGGAGGGACATTACAAGGTAGATATTTTTGGCTCTGCCCTCCCTTCTTTTCTTCTCTAGGGTCGAAAATGGAGTTCGAACCTTTTCCCTTGCTCTGTAATGGCGTTTTTTCCTTTTACTATTGAAATGATGTTCTGTGCAAACTTATGAAGCAAGAAAAACGTGTTTTGTGATGCATTTGTCCATATTTTCTCATTTTTCGTTTGTTTTCTTCTTGCCTCTCTTCATTACAGGTATTTGTGTAAGTTTGAATGTTCATTGTAGGTTTGGAGCTGTGTTCATGGAGTTTTGGGACATTTTCTGTGTGAAATCTATCCTAGGGCCTGTGATGCATCTGTCCATCCTTCCCATTGCTCACCTCTCTCTGTCCCATGGCAGTTTTGAAGATGTTCAACATTATCCTTCTCTGGTGTATCACCGTTTTAGTGTAGGCTTTTATTGTTTTTCCCTTCTCTCTCTCTCTGTCTCCTTGGCATGGTTAGATTAGGTTTAGATTAGCTTGCTTGCACTGGAATAGCTTGTGGTAGGTAGTTTAGGAGTAGGAACTAGCCTTATTTGGAGATTCCACTCTCAGTTTCACAAGTCCCACACTTGGAGAGAGGTTTCCATGTTGTGTAATCACACTGGATGCTAGAGTGATCACCCTAGAAGCCTGATCTGCATCCAGGGGTGTTGTGAGCCTGCAACAACAGTAATATTTATTATAACATTATGTAATATATAAGTTGATTAAAATTGTATTTATTAGAATCCTCAAATTGTAATATAGTAACAGAGTGACATAAATTAAGATCAAATGTTTTGTATTTTATTTATTTAATTTATACGAGTTTTTTCAACCAACCTGAAAGGGTGTTTAAAAGTATTTGATCCCCTTATTTTTTTCCCCAATTTATTTTGGCACTACATTTGTTTAATTAGATTCTCGGTAATTTTTTTAGGGTTTTTCAATTTTAAATCCCTAATTTTTAGGGAGGAGATGTAATATGATATGATTCTTACTTTCATTTACATTTTGTAAATTACGTGGAATTAATGTTTGTTTGGAGATTATGTGTGCACAGGTGAAAGGGGCTTCAAATATTTATTTGCATGAAAATAACATACAAAAGGAGATGATTTATTACTATATGAAATAATTTTGAAGTTTTCTATAATTTCAAATGTTTGTAGGTTAAATATTTCAGAAGGTAAATTCATACTTTTAGGAAGGGGGCCCGTATTTATTGCTTGGCCATGAAGGGATTACTTCTTAAATATTAATACTTATTAAATAAAACCTAACATGTGTCCCTAACCATTTATATTATCCATGTAAGGGGATGACCCCATTCATTTATTTCTTATAGTTTATAAAAACTATATAAATAAACCTATTTAAAGGTTATCTTTTATATAAGAGTGGGAGTGGAGAATAAAATGAAATAATATCTCAGGTATAAATGCGGAATTCTCAAGTATAAATGGAGAATTAAAAAATGGGGGCCAAGTTTATTGGTGACCCATGTAAAGTGTGGTAAATATTTATTAAAATATTGGTAGTTATAGCCATACAAAAGTTTTAAAGTTTTATGCTTGAGGAATTATATAAAATATTTTGCAATATTTCCATAGTTTTAAATGTGGGTAGGATAAAGTTAAGAGTAAATGAAGGGAGGAGACAAGGTTCATGAAAATAGGGATTTCAATTTATTTCATTGGTCGGGTGAAATAACTTGTCCCCTCTGTAAAATATGTAGGTTAATATATACTCTTATAAATCTACTTGCACTTGGTAAAAAAATTTAACATGATCTATGTCCTTTAAACCCCTTTAATAAGGGTTATGTGTTTTTTTATATAAAAACAATACACTATAGTTTATAATTTTTATGAACTATATGTTGTTTTTAATTTTACATTCTATAAATTATATACTTTAAAAAAAATGTATATATTTTTACATTATAAATTATAATAGGTTATTATAATGTGTTAAAATATAGCCTCCCTAATATTATACAGAAGAAATTCTAGAATTTTACATTCTAGAAATACGCAATAAGTTTTGACTTCATTAAATTTGATGGTCAAATGACCGTCCCAGTAGACCAAACATTAAACAAAATGATGGTCATTTAGACGTCAAATTTAAGCTCAAAGGTCCCAAGAAACTTTCACTATGTTAAAATTTTAAGCTAGACGAATTTTTTATCTACATTATTTTTTTTCATAAATTTGAAGTTGTTATGCATTCTTAGGGATCTCTTCTTCACTTCTATATGGTCAAAAATATTTTTTATATACATCTGGGGTATAATGCAGAGCCTTTTATATTGTGGGTTATTATTTTGATCATGGGAGGTTAATTAGTATGCAATGTAATGACAAAATCAATTATGATCAAATAGTTTCTTTAGATCTATAAAATTTAGATTGATTATATTAAAAGTGTTGTTTTTATCAATAAATATGTATCTAACTATGTGGTTCATTGTATATTATAATGGGGTGTGTTTTACAGGTTTAGGAAAATAATGATGTCCAAACTATTTCTATCTATGACAAAACCCAGATCCTGAATGAAACCAACTACAACATTTGGGTCAAAACATAATTTATGGCGAGGAAACTCTGGATGATTGTTTCTAGATTTGAGGTTGCTCCCACTATTCATCAAAAAAATGTAGATAACGTAAAATGCATTCTTGCAATGAATGTAGGAGGCTATTTCTATGATTGCGCAATGTGAATATGAGTACCTTCTACCACATTGGTAATACTCGCCACCCTCGACAGAGGGTGTAAGGAGGAAAACGAGCGTAAGAACGGGTAAGATAATGTATAGCCAATGCACTAGGAAATATCTAACTAAGGGGAGGCGTAATATTCAAAGGGGATAGGGGTATGAAATCTATATAGGTAGAGTATAATACACTGAAGAATTTAAAAGAAATAGTTTTGTTTACGTCAGTTTGCACTCGCACTCTCTCTTGTGACCCAGTGACTTGGCAGAACTGAAAAGAGATATAATATAGTAATGCGCACGAAGGACTCAGAGTTTGTGGAAGAGAGGGGACAATTTCGATGGAAAGCGAAAACACAAACAAGACAAGGCTAGAGCAGGCGACAAGTTGGAGGAGAAGGAGTAGAGGCGACACGCAAGAAAGGGAGTACAGAGTAGGACTGTTAATTATAAAAGCTTATATGAAAATGTATAATATAATCTAGTCATAAGGTTTATACAATAGTTTGTTGTCTTCTTCTCTTGAAGTACTTCATTAAGGGAGGCTTCTAAAGAACGGAAGGGATGGTATTTGATTCTAATTTGAGCTAGGAGATGTACGCAGAAAATGGTCATGATGATATTTGATCGAGAGATCAGTAGGTGCCGATGAGCGGATTGTGTTTATGCGAAAGCGGGACGCCGAAGCATAAGAGGTTATCTTCCTAGGTATGCGAGATAAAGGGAGAAATGGAGTGAGAGAAGGTTGGGGACTCAATCTATGTTAGAAATTTCAAATCCTATTAACCTCGGAAAATGGCCAAAATCATCCATCATCTGTACCCCGTATTCATTCCCTTTGTCTGCCCGAACCAGACAAACTGACGTGAAGTCTTCTCCGTGGTCCTGGGGGTTGGCTTCACCACACGGATGGCACAATCTCCTGCTTGATGGTAGTAATTCGAACAAACGAGATAAACACTAGAGGCTTGGGTGGGTGGCAGTACGAGGTGTCGTGGCGACGCTGGCACGCGTCGGACAGGAAAACCCGCGTGATGTGGTACGGTGAATATGAAGTGGTCGTGAGATGAGATTGAGGCGACACATTGTATCTATGATAGAAGTGCGTGCAGAACAATTGAGGTACGAGAGAGGAGGGCAACGGAAGAGTCGAGGGGCAAGGAGAAGAGAAGGAGGAGTGTGAGGGGTAGGAAAGCGACGTTCTTCTGAGCAACGAAAAGTATAAGGTAGTGGATGTGCGACAGAGTGTAAGCGACGTTGCCATAATGTTAGAGTGTGCGATATGGAGAGGACCGGAAAATCCCACTGACAATGGATCAACAAATCAAGATTTTGTAAAGAGATGAGGGGTGACACATATGACGAGAGGAGCATGTTACATGTGTCTGACAGTCGAGGACATGAGGAAGGGTCTATGAGAGAACTGGGAAAGATAAAGGTGAAGGCAACGGACGAACTGCCGACAGGCAGAGGGGCATTGTTAAGTTGAGAAATGAAAGGGGTAGCCTGTGAGTAAAGTGATCGACTGGTCAAAAGACTGAGAGAGGAATAGATAATGAAAACGGTGTGATTGTGAATGTTTTTGTCATTATTGTGCATCAACACCTGTTATGGGTTTTGTTAATTCTTATGCGCTACTAGAGCAAGTGACCAAGATGAGTAGGGAGGATGAGCAATTAAGCAACTAAGGGCTGTCACATCAATTATACAGACGCTATATGGAATAATGTTGTAGATGGGAGTTTTCTAGTATGTTACGCGGGTTGACAACTTCTGATTGGCGAAGAACGAAGAAAGCGGTGAGCTAGGAACACAGGATACGAAACCAAATTCGAATAGGTATTTAAAGAGCACTATGCCAGGGCCATCAGCAATTACTTGAAGATGAATGAGTTGACCCCGCCCGTCTCATCACATCGTGTTATTTTCTATTCACTGGATTTCATCTATGTTTATTTTCAAAACAGCAATATGCAACCATTGTATTGAAAAAGTTCTTATGATTTTGATTGTAAACCATTTTTCTCTTCAATGGAAGTCATGCCGAATAACTATTGATCCTCAATTAAATTATGAAAAATGTTGATGCCTCGTTTTATATACGTGATAGTAGTTTGATGAGTTTGACCTGTTATCTAATATAGCATAGGGGACGTAGCGATAATTGTCACTGATACTAGTAGAAGTCTCTCAAGCGTTTATTGTAGGAAAGAGCTGGCGTTTTTAGAGATGTCCAGTGGAATATTTGCCAAAATATTAGATGTAGTAGATAGCTTTGAAAAGGAGAAACAGATACAATCTAGGGGTTGCAATGGTATACTCACGAATGCAAATTTATATAAATGTAATATGATCTTGCTTGAGAGGATGACGATAGGAGCCAGTACTGACGACACTGCACTGATGTATGGAAGGGAATGACAGTAGGTGACACGATATGTGTTGTGAAGGGGTATTGAACTCACAGAACAACGAAACACGTGGTCCACAGGGAACCGGAGTAGCTAATGGACACGAAAAGGATGCGCACAAACACACCGACTGTCTCAAGACAGAGTTAGTGCTGAGATCTACTGAGGTCCAAAGGAAGGAGTAAAGACTGAGCATGGAAGAAGAAGGGTACGGACAAAGCCGATGAGGCAAATAAAGGGCGTGTGTATGTACGCAAAAGACGTGGATTAGCATAGTAGAGAGCAGAGCTGGGCGGCTCAGATAAAAGTAGCTGTGCAGCACTAAGACGACAAGGAAAAGGAATACGGCAAGTGAGAGTGTGCTCGCTCTCTTGAAGTGGTGGTCAAGGAGGGTGGTGTTGTTGTATGGATTGTATGTTGTAGGATGTGTAGGATAAGATACTGTGGGAGGGTTAAAGGGAGATGGTAAATTAGCACAAGACGGAGCAGAAAGGATGAGAAAGGACGTGAAAGTAAGATACATATCGGAATTTGAATATGAGTAAGAGTGGCATATGATTAGAAAGATGAAATCTGAAAGTATAGTGGATGACTGAAAGAGCATGTGGCTATCATCTTCACAACGTCCTTGAAGTGTTGCAATTTTTTCACATTTGTGCAATGTAAATCTTGGATTATCAGAGTTTCCTTCAGGCGGGTTAGTGTGCCATGACAATGTCACCTCCTAATGGAACTTGGTTTTTGTTAAAAAATAAACATCTCGAGCAGGAATTGTAAGGGAATAATTTTAGGAAGGAAAGTATAAAAAAATGATGTTTTAGGCATGTAGTCCTATCAGATTCTTTTTAGAAAGAAGTGTAGAAAGATCTTAAAGGCGGCTTCATTTTTTTTTAAGATAAACTCTTTAGTGCCTATTGCAGTTTACTGGTAAACATCCAATACAAAACATATTGCCTAAGGAGGTCCTTTGCTGTAAAAAGGATCCTATATGCGTGGGTTTCAATAACCTTTTATGAGAACCTCGTGTGAGAAACATGATAAAAATACAAAATCATAATTAGAACTGATCATGGCGATGAATCTTTGGGATTACTAAATCCTTTTGTACCAAAAGGTTAAATTGAATTGTTGAAGGTGTTTCTAGAATTCCTTCAACCGATATGACAGAACAAAAAACTTTATAATTTAAGGATTGTAAATCTATAGTGTATCACGGGAAGGTAATCTAGTGGCATAGTTGATGTTCTCATCCCACTTTAACATTAAGGGGGAGGGGCGTGTTGGACCAATAATGATTCAAGTGGTCTAGCCAACCCTTAAATGTATATGCTCCATCACTAATACTATAGGTTAATTATTTCAAATACTATGAAATATTTATTTTTATATTATAAAATATGCCTAACCTCGGTATATACTTTAGGTTAAATATTTAATTCGGATCCACAAGATCCACTCTAATACCATGAAAGAGGGTTTAAAACCCACAAGCGAGGATCATGCGGGACGACATCCACATCAATGGACGTGCAAACAACAGCATGAAGAGATCTCGAGAGGAGCGAGCATCAACCAAATGTGCATGTAAAGATTTGAAACATGGGTAGAACCTAGTTAAGCCATAAAAATCTCTGCTATCTCATAGATCAAACTGGGGTGTATGCATATAGGAATGGTGCTTGAGTATACCCTCAAGTGCTAGTAAATCATGACAACTCGAGTAGCAGAGGGGGAGTTACATTCCCAGAAATAGAAGTGTATACTCCCAATGATTTCTTTTGTGCATCGTAAATGATATCTCATAGTTTGACCCCCTAAATCAACACTATGGACCTATGATCTCACCTAAGTGAGATGTTACTCACATAAGCTGATGTGAAATGTATAACACACACATCTAGTGAAAGGTTTATATGTGTTGTCTTCTTATCTTGAAGTTACTTCATTAAATGCTTCTAAATGATGGTTTTGATTCTGACTCAGTCATGTCATGGTCATGATGATGTTTTGATGTTATAGATGTTTCTGAAACTCTTATCTTCCTCTAGATAAGAAATTAAATTGAAATCAATCTATGTTAGAAATTTTAAATCCTATTAACCTTAGGAAAATGACCAGAAGCCATAATATGTACCATGCATTAATTACCTTATATGAACTTGAACCGTGAAGTATTATAGGGTCTAGGTGGATATAAAAAGTAAAGTATAATGTTGATAGTAATATTAACAAACATAAAGCTAGACTTGTTGCTAGAGGTTTCAATCAAAAATTTAGTATTGATTATGTTGAGACATTTTCCCCTATAGCTAAAATGAATATTGTTAGGGCCTTATTTACAATTATCTCTCAATTTGGGTGGGGAAATCCCACAAACAATAGATAAGAAAAATATTTTTTTGAATTGTGATTTAAAAGAAGAACATTGCATGTTTTTCACCCTAAAGGATTTGAAGAAACTGGTAAACAAAACTATGTTTGTAAGTTGAGAACTCCTTATATGATTTAAAAACAATCTCTTAGAGCTTGGTATGTGAAATTTTGTTTCCCTTCTTTAAAACTATTAGGGTTTTGTTGAATTGTTCTATATAACAATGAGATATTCATTAAGCAATAAGGTTCGCATATTATCATTATATGTATCATATGTTTATGATTTACTTATTTCTGGTGACAATTCTGATTAAAATTCATATAATTAAAAAAGAAATTGAAGCAGTACTTTGAAAATGAATGAGTTAGGTCTCTCACATCATGTTATTTTGTATTATTGTATTATCATTCTATTGTTATTTTCTTCAAAACATAATATTCAAACCATTGTATTGAAATTTTTTCTTATGATTGATTGTAAACCATTTTCTACTTCAATGGAAGTTGGAATAAATATTGATCTTAAATTTACATATGAAAAAAGGTTGATCATATTTTATATACGATTGCTAGTTGATAGTTTGATTTATCTAACTATAAATAGATCAAGATATTTTCTCATACAATATGAATTGCTTCAAGGTTTATGCAGGAACCTTTTTTTAGAGATCATTAGAATCTTGCAAAAAGAATTTTTAGATATTTGAAAGGAATAATCAATTATGGGTTGCATTATAATAAGAATAAAAATGCTATCTTTTATGGATTGTGTGATTCTAACCATACTGATGTTTGTGTTATAAAATATACTTGATATGTATTCAAGTTTTTTGGTGTAGGAACCCATTACTTGGAACAAAAAATATAATCAACAGTCTTCATTTCTTCTATTGAGGCAAATAAGTACAATGGAAGAATTAAAGAAGACATGTGGCTACAACAACCTTGTTGGTAGAGATACACATGGAAGCTAAAGGAATTATTTCTCTTCTATGTAGTGGTCAGAGTTGTATTACTCTTGATTAAAAATCTAGTTCAACATCAGAGGATGAAGAACATTGAGATACATATACGATTCACCTGTGAGAAGGTGCAAAGTAATGAAATAAATCTCAAGTTCATGTTGACTGAAGAGTATATTGTTGATCATCTTCACAAAGTACCTAAGTGCTACAAAGTTTTATCACTTTTGTGAAAAACTTGGATTGCCATAGTTTTCATTGAGGGGGAGTGTGCATGACAATGTCACCTCCTAATGGAACTTGGTTTTTGTAAAAATACCTTCGGGCATTTGTAAAAGACCTTTGGGCAAGTGTAAAAAAAGATTGTTCGGGCATGTATACCTCCTTGGCTTATTTTTTAGAAAGAAGTGTAGAAATATCTTAAAGGCGGGTCTTCAGTAAACTCTTTAGTGCTATTGAGTTTACTGGTAAACATCCAGTACAAGCATATTGGTAAGGAGGTCCTTTGGTTGTAAAAGGGCTCCTATATGCCTGGGTTCAAGAACCTTTTATGAGAACCTGTTGAGAACATATAAAACTCACAAATCATAATTGGCCACTAATCATGGGGATGATCTTTGGGATTCCAAATCCTTTTGTACCAAAAGGTAAATTGAATATGTTGAAGGTGTTATAATTCCTTCAACAGATATGCTAGCCCAAAAACTTTATAATTTAAGGATTGTAAATCCTATAGTGTATCACGGGAAGGTAATCTATTGGCATATGTTATGTTATCCCACTTAACATTAAGGGGGAGTGTTGGAAAATAATGATTAAGTGGTCTAGCCAACCCTTAATGTATATGCATCCATCACTAATATATAGGTTAATATTTAATAATATGAAATATTTATATTTATATTATAAAATATGCTAACCTAGGTATATACTTTAGGTTAAATATTTAATATCATGAAATGATTATATTTCTAATATTAAATATTATAAACCTAGGTGTATGTGTCAACCATTTCAGGTTGAAAAGATGGGTCGAAAGACATACCTGATCACATTATATAAAAAGGACTTAAGGTCCTCATTTGATATATTCGGTAAATATATCAAAGGTGTGAAAATCAAGTGATTTGGTTTTACCCTTGGTAAATAGGGTTTCAAAGGAGGAGGTGATCTTACGATGTAAAATAAGTTCTCTAAAGTAAAAGGTTATTTTCAAAATAGTTTTTACGCTATTGGGGTTTTCCACTATAAGTATTGTGTCACCTGTGTTATTTATTTCCTGTAAGTATTTCTTTATTTACTTATGTTATGATGTAATCTTTATTTAAATATTTATTATAACATTATGTAATATGTAAGTTGATAAAATTTGTATTTATTAGAATCCTCGAATTATAACAACATCGTCCACATAAGCTAAATGAATGACTCTCCATAATTGACAGTGACCTTAACGAGTGCTAGAGACCCTATATATACACCATCACCACCCCTCCTGAGGAGAATTAAACTCTTGAGATCCGAACTCTAGCAAATTGTTACAGGTTTCTTTCCTTCTTGTGAGCTGTAACCAAACTCTTAAAGCAACTTTAGAGCCTTTTTATACCATTTTAGAAGATTTAGAGCTTGGAGATTGTTGGGATAACTCTCTTGTTTTCATCACCTCTTCATCAACCATTTGCATGTCCATTCATCAATTTGAATATCTACAACACCATCCACCTCCTTCCTAAGAGGATGAAACTCTTGATATCCAACCTCTAGCAAATTTTTGTAGGTTTCTTGCCTTCTTGTGAGTTTCCACCAACCTCTTGACGAAAATTTAGAGCCTTTTTTAACCATTTAGAAGATTTGAATCTTGTAGATTATTGGAAGACCTCTCTTGTTTTCATCACCTCTTCATCAATAATTTTTAGGTCCATTCATCATTTTGGAGATCTGCAACCACATCAGTTGGCTTTGTTTTCTTCACATAGCTCGTTTGACACCCATCAACTCTCACCAAGCCCTAAGTCATCCTTAGTCAAAATCCATTGTTATTGGTCATCATCAACCCAATCTATGTTGTCATTTTTACTCATCTACTAAATTATAACCCCATGCACATCGACCTATCACCCAGCGGGCACTGTGCTCTCACTCGAGGCACACATAGGTGCTTAGACTCTCCTTTATGTGAGAATCATGAGAATATATTTCCATTGCTAGAGGATTAGTTGTAGAGAAGAGAATATTCATGTAAAAGCACAACATGAGCTATCATATCCTTATATGCAAGCATTTAACAATAAGAGAAATATCATGGTATGAAATACAAATTACATATCTGCTAAGGAAATAACACTAGGGTTTGCACTTGTGAATAAGACATTCAATGCAGAGCCATATATTTATATTGATTATAGTCTCAACAACTACATTACATTCAAAAGGTTCGTATCAGACCAAATATCTCAATACATGGATCTAACCCATATATCAGAGGTCCTAGATATGCTTTCTTTATTATAATGTTTTTACAAACCCATCCCTTAGACATGATAACATTCCTACAGTCCTCTAATGAGAACCCCAACTCCTAGGGCCTAATATTTTTTACAGAGCTTCACTTTCCTCATATTATATGTCTTCTTCAGTGTGTCTTCTTTGCTTCCAAACATATCTCTTTATAACACCAAAACCCACCACCATGCCTTTTCTCAGGAGTAGATTACATACCAAGTGTCCATGTGGTCCTTCAATGGTGCATCCTTATTCTGTTCCGAGCTCTTCACTTTTTGCAATGATGTATTCTAAGAATATTCCATGCATAGAATATTCTTTCCTTGACCACCAAGTCTTCTAGGCTGGCACCTTATCCACTCGAAATGCCTATTCGGGTCATGTTTTTCCTCAAGTGCCTCAAGAATGCTGAATATGGCTAATTCCTTAGACCCTGTGTATTTCCTTGTACGTGCACTTCTCCCTGCGCACTCACATGCCCTTTGAATTTAGTCAATATTTCGAGCCCTAACATCACCCCACACTAAGATTGTTCTCCATCCTTGGAGAGATGCTACTCCATTAAATAATAATAAATGGTGGAACCCAGAAAAATTAAATGAAGAAGTAAAGTAAGAATGAAGAATAGAAGAAATGAAAGAATCAAAGATCTTGCTATTGCTGCAAGAGGAGTGGGAACTCCTTACTTATTGTTGCCTCTATTTTTTCCCAGGCATCCACCTCACCCTAAACCTACTGAATTAGGTCACCCACTAGAGCACTTACCTCCTCAAAACTTAGTTCACCACCCTTAGCATTTAGTGTATCGACAATCCCTTCTAGCTGCTTACTAAGGTCATCTAGCACATCCATTCTAGGGGTGACCTGGGGATATAGTTCTTTAAGCCAATTTTTAATCGATCCTCGTAAGGTTTCGATCTCTTCCATCTTATTTTCTACCTCAGATAGGATATTATTCCTCTCTGCCCTATTTCCTTTATTATTCTCTTGGTATTACTTCAACCCACCTCATGTGTAGAAACTAGTATGATTGCTACCTTGTCTTTATCAGCGTAGTTATCATAAAAAACATCAGCCATCCACACAATGTTCTGTACATCAGCAAGAATATTAGAATATCATGTCACTATCTCCTCAATTTTATGACTCTCTTCCTCCTGGCACGCCAATACCTCTTTTATCGATTCTAGAGTAAGAAACCACCTCTCCATGGTAAGGATGTGGGTTAATTCTTCCAATAATTGCAATGTTGAACCATATTTCTAATCAGGTGGTGCTAGGTCTGGGTGTTTCAAAGTGACGGCATCCGTGATCATTTCAATATTCTTGTACACCTTGCACAACTTCACCTTCTTCTCCCTTAGTTTACACCTTAACTACATGTTGACCAATCCTTCCTGCTTTAGATACTTTCTCTTCTCAAACGAGTTCCTCCTTATTCTCTAGTTCTTCCTCTAGGAATTTTATCCTATCATTCCTTCCGAAGAGTTTTAGCTCAATCTCAACTGATACCTTGTTGAGGCTGTTGCAAACTTTCTCATCAGATAACTGTTGAGTGTTTATAAGGGGGTTCACTCCCTTGTTATCTGGTATCTTCATCAGTGCTCCTTAGCTAACCTCGAACTCAGGCTCATCAACATAGGACTCAAAATTCCTAAAATAACATCTTCCTCGTTCATGGGTATGCACATTATTCTTCGAATGAAGACCATGTAAGGAGTTAGTCTATGGGCATGGTACTCTGGAAGCACATGTGTAGTTCCTTACTTGGATCATTGATATAACTTATTCCCTACTCCTGCATTACTAGCATGTTCTTTCCTCCTATGCGCTCTACCTTTGGAAAGCTGACTGCAAGGTTAGGATCTCCACCCATACTCCTATATTACTTTCCTACACTCTCCTCCTCTATCTCTTTGAGTATTTCATCAGTGCTGCAATCCACCTTGTACTCCACCAAATCTTTTATTATGCCCACTACTTCTCTTTCCATGACTTATTCTATCTACTCCTAGGTGAGGTTTAGGGTCCTTTGATCCTTTGTATTCACTTCCTCACTCTCCCCTTTTCCTTGAGCGCTTTCCTCTTCCCCATCCTTTTCTTCATTTTCCTCATCCTCAGAGTCATGCATACTATACACAGGATGGTCCTGAGCGTCTTCATGCTCATCATCATATCTCTTTCCTATGTAGGCCTCTAGGCTCTCCATTCCATCTGATTCCACCTTCTCCACTACCTTCTACCTCTTCCTAACTAGTGATTCCATTATAGGAGACTCTTCCTTCTCTTCTTCTTCAGCAGGGGACTCCTTCCTTGGAAATTATTCTTGTGTAGGAGGCTCTTCTTTCTCTAGAACCTCTTCCTCAAGATATTTTTCCTTTTCCATAATAGGGGACTTCTTCCTTCATGCATATGTTCTTGGATTCACGCATAACTCTTGCACACCCACAAATTGTGTTGTTTACACACTTGGTGCCTATTTCTTTATCACCTATTCTCTTTCCCTCTTCCTTGGCATGACCTTCTTCCTCCCGATGGGGTATTCTAAGATGGAAAAATCATTCTCCAAGAAGGTGCCCTTCTCATACTTGGTCCTGATGTGTAGGTATACCCTTGTTGTGATCCTTCCAGCAATTTCCTGTGTCACAAGTTTTGTCATGCGTACCTCATGGGAGACATACTTCTCTAAATAAGCATGCTTCTTGGGGTATACTAGCTTTCTACATAGCTCACGGTGGTCTTGGTCCACCTAATTGAGATAGAACCTTAGTCTCTTGGCCTCTTTGAAGTGATTGACCCCTGCTTAGAAATATTGTGCAGTGAATGAGAAGGGTAGTTTGTACCATGGGCTCTTGGTCCCATATGTCAATGTGAATCTGCCAATGTAAAAGTGTTGGTAAATAACTAACTCAGCCTCTCCTTGCACTACGTTGGAAATTATTTTGGTATCCTCTATTAAGCCCAAAACAAATTACACATCCTCTTATACCATTTCTCTAGGTGCGCCTTATGTCATAAATGTATTTTTCAAATCTCTTTGCGGGGGAAGGATCTTCATCTAGATATTCCCATACAAACTTCTTTCACCCATCTAGCACTCCAATTTCTAAGAAGACGATGGTGAGGAGGACATTTCCAAACATTATATTTTCTCCTTCGTGCACAACACCGATGATTTCTTTTACAATGAAGGCGGATAGGTTATATATGGTTCCTTCTGAAATATTTTTTCACACATTCATCCAAGCCTTGTTTATCTATGTCCACCTCTCTTAACCATTCAGCTTGGATACCAAGTGCATGACCATCCTCTTCATTGGGTTGGAGATATCTAAGATATCGAAATAATGCGAGCCCTTTTTATAATCGTAAGCCTGGACTGTCTCCTTAATGGCTTCCTTATCCTCCAAGTAATCATCTAGTAGCTCCTATTTGTAGAAAAGGTTGGTAAAATTAGAGATTAGTTGAGGGGTTATGCACATCCTTTATCCTGCGAAGTAGAAGTGGTCCTCGAGGATGCACAACATCAACCATTGGTACAGTCACTCGGGTTTTCCAAAGTAGGGAAAATCATAAAGTTGCAACAACCCAACCTTCTCCAATTTTACCTTCACTTCATCACTGTAGATTGACATCCCTTCTAGTGTCCTTTTTTTTATTAATAAAACTAATTCCAATACCATCTCTTTCTTGGTAGTGCTTGTGTGATGGTTGTAATCACTCACTTCCATCTTCCTTACATGGGATACCCATTCCTTTCTGAGTAACACACCATCTGTGTATAACATCTCTACATACCACTCCTCATTGAATCTGGTGGAGATAGTTTGGTTCCCCTTTCCATTTCCTTTCTTTGGTGAAACAGTTACCTTCTTTGGTGCCAAATTATTATCGGGTTACCAAAAACAACCTCTTCTTTTCTCTACTCAAATCTATGGCTTATCTTCACAAAAAAATCCCTTTACTCTTGTGCCCTAGCTGTAGAACCTTAATATGGACAATCTTTCCATAAGGTGATGTACTCTACTGAAACCTTCCTCCCTACACTCGTGTACTTTATCCACTCTGGTTTGCAAATCACACTATTCCCGCACTTAGATTTCTCACACTTTTTCCTTCACATAAATTTTTAGCGTGGATGCCCTAGTTCAAAAGAGCTCTTCTTTATCACAAATTCAAGGTAGTAAAAATGTATCTCGACCTTCTACTTATAGCTTTGGCTTCTCTCTTGAAGTAAATGTTATGCCACCTACGAATGTACTTTTACAATAAAGGTGGATTTTTTCACTAAATCTAACCTTAAGTGCTCTTACCCCCACGCCTAATCCTACGGGGAAAATCCTTACAACATTCTAGTGTAAAAAAATCCCTACTAACTCAAGATCCTTACGCATGCACTTGAAACGCCAAAGGAAATTCTTCTATCCTTAACTAGATAATTTCCCTTTCCTACCTCATGTTGTTCCTACACTTCTCATCCTTTGTATGTGGTCTTTGTAAAGATTTCCTGACACCAAAATTCCTTTTCCACCTTTTCTAAGCGTGCTCTTCTACACTACACACTTTTAATCCAGGCCACTAAAACACAACTTCTACTACCATCTTCCATTTCACTACGCATTACTCCACCCCACACAAAATATGATGCATGGTCCTCTGCACATATACAAACTTTTGAAAATAATAAGTGGATACTGCCGCACAAGGCACGTAAAAACATAACAAAAAGAGAAAGTAATAAGAAACTAGAAAGGAAAATACTGGGAAAATAAATGCATACAAGGAAATCATAAGCTAAATGGAAATTATGCCTTATTTATTAACACAAGGAAGGCTTATTTATAGTAGGGATTCAACCTACTCCCATTAAACTGAACTGGTAACCATGTTCCATCAAGCACTTGTAAGTAGAAAGCACCTGATTCAATGATGAATGAGATGATATATGGCCCTAACCAATGGACTTTCATTTTCCCATGATGGCACAAAAACTTGGAATCATATAACAATACCATTTGCCCAACCTTGAATTATTATTTTTTAATATGGTGATAATGTCATGCTTTTTTTCATGCCTTTTCAGTATTTTGACTCTATCTAACAAGTGATATCCTTTCATCCAACTACATTAAATTTTCCATGTGCTCTTTAATTGCTTGTTCATTAGCTAACCCTCCTGCGTGTGTAATACGTAGTGATGGCAGCATAAATTCAACCACTAAAACATCCTCCACGCCAAACACCAATTGAAATGATGTGGATTTTTTCAATATCTTGTAGGTTGCCCTATATGCCCATAGAATGATTGATATCTTGTCATCCCAATCTTGTATTCCCACATCACAAATTTTAGTTAACATGTGACTCAGAATTTTGTTAAATGCCTCAGCAATTCCATTAACTTGTGGGTGATAAGGGGTGGTCTTATGATGGGCCACCATGATCTATGCTAATAAAATCCTTACTATTTCATTCAAAAAATGTATACCCCTATCACTAGTCAATCTTAAAGGACATCCATACATGGTGATTATGTCTCCCTACAAGAATCTAGCAACTTTTGTTGCTATATAGTCCCTTGTAGGTACTTCCTCCACCACCTTGTTAAGTAATTAGTGCAAGTGATGATATATCACGAACCAACCCATCACACAGTAGGTGAAATTGGTCCTATAAAGTCAATGGCCCAATTTTCAAATGGTTTTGTGTTGGATATAGGTCTCAAGGAAATCTCATCTCTTTTTCCTAGCTTACCAAGGCACTGGTAATGGTCACAAGCCTTGCGAAACTCAATACAATCTTGGTAGATGCTTTCCCACCAAATCCCTATGAGTAGAATATTCCACGTGGTGGAATTCCCTATATAGTGCCCTCATGTAATCCCACTAAGTGCTTCTTTCATGATTGCAACATGCTCATGTTCCAACACAAAACCTCATCGTGGCCTAGTTTTTATAAGTCTCCACTAATTAATATATAGGGAAAAACACATATGGCTAATTGTTTTCTTTCCAAAGTCTTCATTCCTTCCGACACCACACCCATTTTGAGAAACACAACAATATATTCCAAGTCAGAGGATGCACATTGTAACCTAAACAGTTGCACGTCTGGCATAAAATCCTCCCCTAAGTAAATTCTTGAAAAATGGTTAGACCCTGAGTTACTCTTTCTTAGTTTCACTACAAATGTAAACTCAAACTCCTGAAACAACAAGACCCACTAGCATATGTGCCCTTGCAAAATGGGATTTTTCACTAAATACTTCAATGCGATGTGATCCATCTAAAATATGAAGGGTTTTCCAATAGATACTACCTGAACATATGTAGCGTGTAGATCATCGATAGTTCTTTGCACTCAATATTGGTGTAGTTTTGCTCTATTGGTGTTACCTTCCTTCTTGAAAAGAAAAGGGGGTGATAAAAAATACCCTCACTAGGTTGTGCTAATACTGCTCCAATTTCCACCCTTGAAGCATCAACATGCATATATAAAGGATTATCCCAAGAAGGAAATTTTAGTATAGGCGTAATGACAAGTCTATCCTTAAAAGTGTCAAACATCATCTATTGCACCTCTCCCTTGTGAAAGGTACTCAATTTTTAGTAACTTCTCCAATGGCGTGGTGATCTTGGCATACCCATTGATAAACTTTTGGTAGTATCCCATATGCCCAAGGAATCTACACATTGGGCTCTGGATGGTAAGCTTCCCCAATCCCACAATAACGAAAACTTTGGCAAGATCCACTAACAAGCCTTCCTTACATAAAATATGCCCCAATAGGGTCTCAAATGGAGTAGAAAAAACACATTTATTAATGTTGAGAGATATCCTCAAAAACCAACATCTTTCAAACATCAGTCTCAAATTATCACAATGGTCTTTCACTAGTCCATATACTATCCAGTCATCAAGGTAGACTTGCAGAAACTTATGGATAAAATCCTAAAATGCCTAGACCACTATGCACGAAAACACAACAGGCGCATCCTTCAGTCTAAAAGGCATGACAGTATAGGAAAAAATTCCCCATTCAATGGAAAAATTTGTCTTCTCTTGGTCTTATTTATCAATTCTAACTTGATGGTATCCTGAGAATCCATCCATGAAGGAATATATCTCACGCCCAACTACTCCTTCAAGAATATCTTCGATAAAAGGGGTTGGAAAATTATCAATTATACATACTGCATTTAAGTCCCTGTAGTCAACATAGATCCTTATCCTTCCATCCTTTTTAATGCCGATGACCATGGGGCTTGTTGAGTGTGGAGCTAAATCACTTCACTAAGAAATTTATTTTATGTTGTTACTGGTTTGACAATAACCAATGTCGGTTAAGGAGTAACTAGAGCCAGTTAGGTTGTAACCACCTCCGGCTACCTGTGTGATGAAACATTTTTTTTTTTCCAAAAAATAGAATAAATCAATTGTTTTCAATATGATTTATTGTTTGTAAAAATCAAAGTTAAGTTTACAAATATAGACACACATGAATGTATGCATATTTGGAGTGTAAGGAAAGAAAAGCAAGTTGTAGAAGAGATTGCAATTAGGTTGCATGTAAGTTTCCTTGGTGAGTAAGATTGTGTAGCTGAGAGAGGGAAGAACATTGAACATATAGAGAGGTGTTGGAAGACAACAAATATTCATTATATTTCCTCTGTAAAGCAATGAATAATAATATTGGTTGTTTCTTGGTGGATGTAGCCCACACTGGGTGAACCATGTTAAATCTGGTGTAATCTTTCTCTTGTTTATTTTATCTTCTGGTTATTTCTGCATTGATTGCTTATATGATTTATCTGATTATACTTTTGTGCAACACTGTTATATGGTTTAAACCCCAACAACTGGTATCAGAGCTTGTTTGGAGGTTGTGTGTTGATATGATTTACTCACAGAGGGTTTTCTAATTGAGTGGGAGTAGAGCAATGGCAGAAGATAGTAAATACCGAGTCAAGAAATTTGACGGTCGTAATTATCAACTATGGAGAATGCAGGTGGAGGATTATTTATATCAGAAAGATCTATACTTACCATTTGATGAGAAAGGAAAGATGAGCACGATGACAGATGAAGAATGGAAGGTTCTTGACAAGAAGGCTCTAAGATCTACAAGATTGAGCCTGACAGCATCGATGGCTTCAAATTTTACAGATGTAAAAAACCACTATAGAGTTGATGAAATCTTTAGCAAATTTTTATGAAAATCCTAGTGATTATAATAAGGTATATTTGATGAAAAAATTGTTTAATTCTAAGATGCAAGAAGGTGGATCTGTGTCTAATCATTTGAATGATTTACAGTCTATTTTTAATCAATTAAAATCAGTAGAAATTCTGTTTGATGATGAAGTGAAAGAACTTTTATTCTTATGCTCTTTGCCAGATAGTTGGGATAATTTGGTAATGGATGTTAGTAATAAAAAAACTACTTCTAAGGGTTTGAAATTTGATGATGTGGTTAGTGTAATCCTTAATGAGGAAATACGTATGAAAATCTTAGGAGAATCATCATCTGGAAACACTTTAACTATAGAAAGAAGGGGAAGATCTAAGGAGAGATCATCCAAGAGCAAGAAGAATAGGATTTCAAAGTCAAGACATGACAGATCTAGATCCAAGTACAGAGATTTACTTTTTTGGAATTGTGGAAAGAGATGACACATAAAAAAGGAGTGTTGGTCTAAGGAAAATAAAGAGAATGTATCAAACAAAGAAAAAGGTAAAGAGGTAAATGTTGCAAGTGAGGTAAAGTAAGATTCCTTTATTCTCTCCTTAGATAATAAATTAGAATCTTGGGTGTTAGATTCTGGAGCTTCTTTCCATGCTACCCCTAATAAGGGTTATTTCAAAAATTATGTTTAGGGTGATTTGGAAATGTTTATTTAGGTGATGATGAGCCATGCAATAGTACTGGTAAAGGTGATGTTTATCTAAAGTTACAGAATGGAAAATAATGGGTATTGAAAGATTTGAGGCATGTACCAAGCTTCAAAAGAAATCTAATATCTGCTTGGCAACTTGATGAATGTAGATGTGTGGTTACATTCACAGCTGACTCTTGGAAGGTTACCAAGGGATCTCTTATTGTGGCAAGAGGAAAGAAGGTAGGAACTTTATATTTTTCTACCTATATTACTGATTCCTTTTCTATGCTATCTACTATAGATTCAGATGCAAACATGTGGCATAATTTCCTAGGCCATATGAGTGAAAAAGGAATGTAGTTCTTAAAGGAAAAGGGTAAGCTGTCATATTTGAAACAAATAGATCTTGAATTTTGTGAGCACCGCATATTTGGAAAGCAAAAGAGATTGAGATTTCTCAAATTTGGGTCAACAAAGAAGGAGCAGAAATTCGAGCTTGTACACTCAGATGTGTGGGGACCAGTCCAAGTAGCTTCTATTGGAGGATCCCAATATTATGTGAATTTCATTGATGATGCCACAAGGAAGGTATGGATCTACTTTATTAAGCATAAATATTATGTTTTTGAAACTTTTAAAAGATGGAAAGCCCTTGTAGAAAGTGAAACAAACTTAAAATTTAAGTACCTTGGATCTGAAAATGGTGGTGAGTATTGCATTAAGGATTTTGATGATTATTATTAAGAAAATGGAATACGAAGAGAAAGAATGGTTGCTAGAAATCCATAGGAGAATGGAGTTTTAGAAAGAATGAACATAACAATCATGAAACATGCTAGAAGCATGAGGATACATGCCGGTTTGCTTTTGAAGTTTTGGGAAGAAGTAGTGGATACACCGGTATACTTGATAAACTATGGGCCTTCAAAAATACTAGATGGTGGAATACCAAAAGAAGCTTGGTCTAGAAAGGAGGTAAATTATTATTTTCTTTGAGTTTTTGACTTATAAGATTTTGTGCATGTTGATAGAGAAAATAGAAAGAAGTTGGATGCTAAATCTAAGAGATGTACTTTCATTGGTTATGGCTCTAGTGATTTCAGTTATCAATTTTGGGATTTAGAAGATTCTAATATTTTTAGGAGTCATGACATTGATTGGAATGAAAAGAGAATGTACAAGGATTAGGATTTGGTGCCTAAAAATGAACATGTTGAGGAGATTTTGAAGGAAAATAAACTTTCAAACCTAAAGAAGACTTACACAGACACCAGCATTGGTTCTACATAGAACACCATCGGTTAGGCTAACTGGTTTCGGTTAGCAGAACCAGAAACAAAGAAAATAGTGACAGAAACTAGTGTTGGTAGTCCCAAAACTGACATTAGTCTATATACAGAGGAACCATGGTCAGTTATGGGTGAATGACATCGGTCACTGATAGAAATTGACAAAAATGTGCAACAGGAATAGAATGAGCCTCAGACACCCCATATCTCTGTAAGAAGGTCACAGAGGGTAAGTAGAATTCTAGAGAGATTTTCACTTTCACTTTCTTATTTGTTACTGACTGATAATGGTGAACCAAAAATCTTTGAATAAGAAATGCAGGTAGATACCCACAAGTAATGGGAGCATGACATGGATGAGGAAATGGAATGCTTGGAAAAAAATCAAACATGGGATTTGGTCAAGTTGCCAGCAGGTAACAAAACACTATAGAACAAATGGGTTTATAGGATCAAGGAAGAAGAGGGTGGACTGAAGAGGTACAAGGCAAGGCTTGTGGTAAAGGGATTTACAAAAAAAATAAGTATTGACTTCGATGAAATTTTTTCTCCTGTAGTTAAGATGACTTCTATTTGTATTGTTCTAAGTTTAGTTGTAGAAAAAGATTTGCATTTAGAACAACTAGATGTTAAGATTGCTTTTATTCATGGTGATTTGGAGGAAGAAATTTATATGCAGTAGCCGCTTGGTTATGAAGTCAAGGGTAAGGAGAAACTTGTGTACATATTGAAAAAGAGCCTATATGGGCTCAAGAAAGCCCCAAAGCAATGGTATTTAAGATTTGATATATTTATGCATGATCATGGTTTTACAAGATGTGAATATGACCATTGTGTTTATTTTAAAAAGATTGATGATGGGAGCCATGTTATTTTGTTACTGTATGTGGATGATATGTTGATTGCAGGATCCAGTATACAGGAAATTGGTAACCTTAAAGAAAGGTTAGCTCACACATTTGCAATGAAGGATTTGGGAACTACAAATAAAATCCTTGGCATGCAAATTCATAGAGATAGGAAAAATAGGAAGTTGTATTTATCTTAGGAAGCTTATATCAATAAGGTGTTGGAAAGGTTTAATATGAAAAACCTATTAGTACACCTATGGCTAGACACTTCAAATTGAGAAAATATCAGTGTCCTTTATCACAATAGGAGGTTGAGTACATGGCACATATTCCCTATGCTTCAGTAGTAGGAAGTTTGATGTATGCCATGGTTTGTACTAGACCAGACATTGCACATGCAGTGGGAGTTGTGATCAGGTTTATGGATAATCCGGGTAAAGAACATTGGAAAGAATTCCAATGGATTCTCAGGTATTTGAGAGGGACATCTAGCATGGAGTTATGATATGAAGGGTCAGATACTTCTTCATACGGCTATGTTGATTCAAATATGGCTGAAGATTTGGATGGTAGGAGGAGCACTACTGGATATGTTTTCACAGTAGGTGGTATGACAGTTAGCTAGATTTCGAGATTGTAGAAGGTTGCAGCTTTATATACTATAGAGGTAGAGTATTTTACAGCTATAGAATCTAGCAAGGAGATGATATGGATGAGCAGGTTCATGAAAGAGTTGGGTAAGGAGCAAGATGATTACAGGTTATATAATGATAGTTAGAGCGCGATCCATCTGGAAAAGAACTTAGCATTTCATTCAAGAACAAAAAACATTCAATTGAGGTATCACTTCATACAATAGGTATTGGAGGATGGATAAATGAATTTGGAGAAAATCCATATGGATGAGAACCCTACAGATATGCTAACAAAGCCATTGATAAAGAATAAGTTGGAGCTTCACTCCACTTCTGTTGGTCTCCAAGTTTAAGACTTGAAGAGGAAAAAATAGGTCAAGGAAAAGGAAAACATGATGGTGATGCACAACAAAGTGTAGAAATTGATCTCCAAGTGGGAGATTGTTGAGTTTGGAGCTAAATTGCTTCACTAAGAACTTGCTTTTACAATATTCCTGGTTTGACAATAACCAACATCAGTTAAGGAGCAACCGGCACCGGTCAGGTTGTAACTGCCACCTATTACCTGTACGACGACACTTTTATTTTTTTTTTCTGAAAAATAGAATAAATCAATTGTTTTAAATATGATTTATTGTTTTTAAAAATCAAATTTAGGTTTCCAAATATAGACACATGTTCATGCATGCATAGTTGGAGTATAAGGCAAGAAAAACAAGTTGTAGAAGAGATTGTAATTAGGTTGCATGTAAGTTTCCTTGGTGAGTAAGATTATGTAGTTGAGAGAGGGAATAGCATTGAACATCCAAAGAGGTGTTGGAAGACAATAGATCTTCATTGTATTTCCTATGTAAAGAACTGAATAATAATATTGGCCATTTCTTGGTGGACGTAGCCCACACTGGGTGAACCACGTTAAATCTGGTGTAATCTTTCTCTTGTTTATTTTATCTTCTGGTTATTTCCACATTGATTGCTTGTATGCTTTATCTGATTATACTTTTTGCAACACTGTTATATGGTTTAAACCCCAATAGGGCTTATCCATTCTAATTCCTTCACACCTTCAATGATGCCCAAAGTGATAATTATTTCTATCTCCTCCTTAACCTTGACATGAAGATTCATATTCATTCGATAAGGCCTCTTTCAAATCAGGTGCGCACCCTCCTTTAACTTGATTTTAATTTCTCCCAAGGAGTGGTGGATTCCTATAAGCTTATGGTATCTAAATGGAAATAGGTCCTAAAACTCGTGTAATAGATCAATGATCTTTGAAACCTCCTTCTCTGACCAATAATATCTAATACTGGCCTCCTTAGGTTATGTTTCTGAGCCAATGTTAACCTTATTTGTTTTGAGAGACTCATGGTAGGCATGTGCTTTACCATCAATACTATCAATAACTTTGCATGTACCTTATGTATGGTTAACATTAAAACTCTTCATCTCTTCATCATCTATCACATAGATCATCTTTCCCTTTTCTTTCTCTATGCATGTGCACTCAAGCTACATCTCTTCTAACTCTTTTTCATCAAGGCATGGTTCTAAGCTAGGTTCACCCAATAAATCCAATATTCTATCTTCTATCATGACATTATATCCCATTGTTAGATGATTAACAACCTGTAATGCCCTATCCATCAATGGTTTAACAATCTGATACTCGAAAGCATGAAGGAGGTCAGCTGTCAAATCCTTCCAATTTCCTGTCTGACGGTGCATCTCTAGGTGAATGTACCATGTGCATGCACATCCTTATAAGGTGTAATACAACTTATGTACCTATAAAGAAGGTGGAAAGGCCTCTGTGCCTTCCATCCATACATTCTCACATGCTTGGACTTGAGATGAGGCAATTTTCTTCTCATGGTAATCTTGTATTGTAGTGGGTGCATTTCTTTGAAAGAACCTAACAGAGAACGTGATTCTTACCTCGTGCCACTCTAGAAGGCTATCACAATGTGTCTCCCACCAACTTGCTACTGTCCCAAGTAAGTTATAGCTGATCATCCCTCTTCTTTCGACCTCATTTTTCCACTGAGTCTCCATTTCTCATAATAAATCCTCAAGGTTGGCTCCTTCATAATAACTTGGTAACTTCTTCCCTCCCAGGTGCTTGATTGAGTGCACCTTTGTTACCCTTATCAGAGAGCCTCTTAGTTGTCACCCAATTAACTCATTAGTCTAGTGTTCCCAATTGTCACATGCCACACTAGTTCTATCACTCATGGAATAAGCATCTTCAAACTAAATAACTCCCTCTGTAGGGTGAATCACCTCAGGGTCCCTGATAGAGTGCACATATATATTGTCAAGATATTCTTCTCCTAGGGGCTTAGTACATGGTGTTAATTTTCCACCAGTTAAGGGTATGATGACATGCTCTTCCTTGTTTTTAAAAATTATGTATCCCTTATTGAACCTTAGGTAAGAATTATTCTTATAACACCAGGGGTACCCAAGTAATGCTAGAAAGTTGTCTGCCTTGGCTAGTGCCAAGACTTTGAAGACTCTAGTGAAAATTTCCCCTTGGATAGTGATAAAAACATCCTTCAAGACACCAATGGGCATTGCCTTTGTATTGTTAGCCATATACATCACATTCCAAGATGGATGTAATGGGTTCCTTCCCATTTGTGTCATACATCTAGAGTGAGAAAATTGACTTTTGCACCCATGTTAATCAAAATATTGTTCAGAAGCCACCATCTAAAATAACATTCAAGGTAATATCCTTGTCATAATCAAGGTTGTGGGGAGGAATGTTGCCATGTAGAACCTCCCTCTCACACCCTCATTTGGTGCATGATACCTTCTCCCATAACAACTCTCCTAATAAGGAGATGATATTTTCTTTCCTCAACATCTTGTATACTTCTATAACCTCATACAGATCCTTTTGTGGAGCCTCAACATTCTTCCTTTTCTCTAACTATATTGACTGCTCTTTCAGGCACTGGATCTCTCCTTGAAGGCTTCAAATCACATCCATGGTTTCTTGATATACTTATTTCTAATGAGTAGGGTCGGGATACATTTCATGCACCACATATTATCTAATAACCAACAATATTTTCCTTAGTACTTCCTTGGTGTGCGTAACCTCAACTCGCGTCGTAACTAGTACAGGCTCTAGTTCTGACCCGTGCACTACCCATGACATCCATTGTGAATCAACCTTCCTCACACTTACCATCTTGGTGCCTTTATCTTTTCGGTGCTACTAGCTCAGATGTTCAAATAGATATGGAATTTCCTCATACTTATGTTTTTTTCCACACCAAGAGCATTGTAATAGGTCAAGGAATTCATGCTTATAGTGCTCCGTAGATCCACAGTTGTAACACATTCCATGTGGGAACTCACTTCTTTCTCCGTGGTTACCATGACCATGAAATCCTCCCCAGAAACATCTTCCATGTGCCCCTTCATCTGTGCACCCTTCATAGTGATGACCACCATCCTTGGAATTGTTTTCGAAGTTGGTTTATCACACACCAATATCAATGGCATCATGTATCTGGTCAATCAGTCTATAATCCTTAGTGTCATGAGTAGTAGAAGTGTAAATTTTGCAATAACAAGACACATTCTTATGGATTGAGTGTTACAGTAGTGGGCATCTACTTAGATCATGATCCTTGTGGAAAATTTCATAGTCTAGTGTCATCGCACATACCAATCTTTGGGGACAACTGTCTTTTATATGCCCCTCTGCCTCACAATCTATGCACCATAGACCACTACAAGTCTCATACATGGAGTTCACAGATAGCTTCTCCAACTAATTCACCATTACAATAATAATAACCTAAAGAAAATGGCTAATAAAGGTATCCACACTTCTAATATCCTCAAAACGTAGGGTAGCCTCTAAGGCCTCGTGCAGGTCTATCAAAGTCTTGTGTGAAACTACTCTCGTAAACGATGTTATCAATCCTCAAACAAACCACTGAGCATGCTGAGAGGGGTGAATATTATAGGATAAATTTAATAAGAGAGTTTTAACATGTGTGTTGTATTCATGCACACTCTCTTTCATTCCTTACTGGATCTCCTTCAACAAGGTGATGCTCTTCTGTTCAAACTCAGGGATATGAAATTCAGATAAGAAATCATTCCATACTACGGTGTAATCTACCACTGTCTGATGGGGGTAATACTTATGGTACTAAATATGTGCATGTCCTTATAATGTTGTTGCAAAATGACTTACCTTCCGCTCTGAGGTAGTGATCCCCTTCACGCACCATAGAAGTTCAAACTTGCGTACATGCTCTATATCATCCTCAACTCCTTTTTCATCTAGTAGGTGTAAAGACATCTCGAAAAAATACCTACTGAGGAGATTGAGGTCCTTGTCTACCTGATCCAAAACCTTGATTTCCTCTGGTGTTACCTCCACTACTAGATGCACTAGATTCACCAGCTCTCATCCCTCTAGATCCACTAGGTCCACCAGGTCCTCTAACTCCTATGCCACTAGATCTA
This sequence comes from Taxus chinensis, assembly GCA_019776745.2. Classification (NCBI taxonomy): domain Eukaryota; kingdom Viridiplantae; phylum Streptophyta; class Pinopsida; order Cupressales; family Taxaceae; genus Taxus; species Taxus chinensis. The sequence continues at coordinate 305,521,689 of CM034154.1, forward strand.
GCTCCTATAGCTAGTAATGGGCCTAAAGTGGTCATGCCTAGTGTTCCCAAAGTCCCACTGAAGTGCACGCCAATAGTTTGTGATATTTAACCACTACTAGATGTGTTTCCCACGCCACTAATAGAAATGATACCCAAAATTTTTGTACTCACACTTTTCCCAATTGTCGTCTCAGAAAATATTCCTCCAAGTATAGGAAATTATTATACAGCCATAAATGTACCAAATGAGAAATTATATCTCCTAGTTACAGACCGATCACTTCTACCAATACCAAATGGGTTAGTAATACTTATCTCTTTATTTGGAAGACTAAGTACCAGGGACTTGTTATCAAGTGGATTCAGATGCATGTCGATGGGTCTCCTTTCTCAAGGTAACAAAATATCATCAAAACCTGAAGGGGTCTCTCTCATGCACTTTCCAAGATGGGGTAGTACAGACTTCTTAGGCTCCATTTCCTCCTTGTGAACCTCAATTCCTTCCTGAAACATCTATCTCCATATATCCCTTTCACGAGCCTCACTATACTTGAGTCATCTCTTCTCTCTCTCTTTTTCAGCTGCAAGGTCTGCCATCTTCCTCCACCCTATCTTCCTCACCCAATGTTCAGAGAAGCTTAGCCAGCCATAGGGAATACTTCTAAAATTATTGTAATGAGTAGGATATTTATGGATAAAGGGATATCATGTAAAAATGATCGTCTAGGTTCCTGTAAGAACTCAAACTTAGCAACCTCACGACAAGAAAACGTAGAAATAGCATATTCCAGGGTATAACTAGTCAACACTTTCTTTCACCAATGATAAAAAATACACATCCAAGTCAGATAAAAATCCTTCTTATTGGTCTCGCACACTCATGCACCATTGGTCACTTAGCCAATATTTCAAGGTCCAACAATCTATCTCAACTATTTTCCTGCATTATGTCCCTTTTGCTACCAGTCTCTCTATCCTTACAACAGCCAAATATTTTAATCTTCGTGTTCTTCTAATCAGACATCCTAGGACCTAACATTTTTTTCATAGTCTCCATAAAATTCCTTTGGTTTCTATTGACCTCCTCTTCTGAAACTAAATTTTCATCACATTTTCTTACAATCAGTGTTTTCTCCACTTCATATGTCCTTGTGCATGATTTGGGATATATCCAAAATATAGAAGCTGAAAGAGGGTTTAAAACCCACAAGTGAGGATCACAAGGGACAACATGCACATCAAAAGAAGTGTGAATGATGGCATGAAGAGATATCGAAAGGAGTAAGCATCAACTTAATGCACATGCAAATATTTGAAACACGGGAAGAACCTGGTTAAGCCATAAAAATATCCTCTATCTCATAGATCAAATGGGGTGTACATATAGGAGGTGCTGAGTAACCCCCAGTGCTACAATCATGAAAACTTGAGTAGAGAGGGGGAGTTACATTCCTAAAATAGAAGTGTAACTCACAATGACGCATATGATGCATTGACACACTAACGCATTGATGTGTTGACACAATGACGCATAAGGGAATCTCATAATGACCCCTAGATGACACATGGACCTACGATATCACCTAAGTGATATGACTCACCTAATGATGTGGAAAATACACACACCAACACCCCCCCTTCATTGTAACTTAAGATGAGGTGGTAAGTCAGAAATGAGAAATGGGTCTAGACACAAAGCCTGATGAGGTACCCATACACAAGAAGAAGGTACCAAGTAGTGAAGGAAAACCCAGTGGGAAAAACATCCACCACAAGAGAACGAAACACTCTCTAATCTAAGAAAGATGCCAAATATGGATCCTAGCTCTAGAAGAGCCTGAAAAGGTAACCATGTACAAAGAGGAAATATCTCAGAAAGAAGAAGAAGAGAGAAGAAGAGGGAGATGAGAGGGATGTAGAAGATGCCATGGATAGATCTGAACTCTACATCTCTAGGAGGTATCCCAGAAGAATGTCGATGATAGGATCCTCTACCTCTAGACTGAAGAAGAGACACCCGCACCAAACTATGTGCCTGCCCTTAGGAAGGACATAAATGACGTGTTGAAATTCTATCCACTCCGTAAAGGAAACTGAAGGTAGTAGCATGAAGAACTATGAGTCTGGTGCATGGAAGTGTGAAATAGGTCTAGCGAGTGAGTGCAAAGGAACCGAATGTAAAACCACGTGTGTAGAGCTATTAGAGTAAAAAAGAGGAACACCCGTAGAAAGGATGTCCAAGTGATGTGAAGGGAAAAAAACATCCTCCACAACAGAAAAGGGATCCACAGCTGAGAGTGGATCAATGAAGGTCTTTGGAATGATTCCCAGAAGGGGCACTCCCAACAACAGAGATGATGAACTCCTCTAAAATTAATGTAGATGGATGAGGGACCTGTAGTGCATCTCAAGTGTAGTCTGTGAAAAGATGACTAAGGTTAGGAAGATACTCATCCCAATGAGGATGCTCAACAAACATAAGAGCAATGTTAGATAGGTATGAGTCATCCAATGAAGGTAGAGGAGTGAAGTGGGACTCACACATTGGAAGTGGAAAGGAGGTGGGTGTGATGACTGTATGAGACTAAGAAGGAGACTACTCGATATTTGATGAGATGTGGGAAGTGTCAACACTCTCTGGAATAGTGAGAGAAAGAGGAGAGAAGTCCTCTGTAGTACTCTCTACATCAAAACTGGATGCATAATCCTCATCATCAGAAGTAGAACTAAGTGAACTTGTGTTAGTGGAACTATCATCACATGAAGAAGAGGAGACAACTGAATCAACAACAACAATAATGGCGATAGTATGTGAAGGGTCTCTATAGAGGGACTGAAGAAAGCTCTAGACATGGTGAGGTGGATCTGAGTTTACCATGTGAAACCAAATAGAATGAGAGACATGCATCATCATGTGACCAAAAATATGGTCATAATTGTCAAGGAAGTCCTCCAGATGACGATGATCAGTGGGTGCAGGAACGGGCCCAAGTAAGAAGGGTGAAAGACCCTCGTGAGAGAAGTAACGTTCCATGGAAGCATGCTAAAATGAATAGTTAACTATCCTAGTGAGAAGTGGTGGAGGGTGTAAAGTGATCCTATGATGCTCAAGTTTGGAAAGAGCACTCTCCATGATGAAAAGTACAAGATGCACAAAAGCAAGACATCGGACTTGGTTGATAATGCATCTACATGTGAAAGCCCAAGAGTACAGTCAACCCCCCAGAATGTGGAAATTTATAAAGTAGTGCATTTACAAACATAAAAATGTCATCATGTAATGTGTGAAAAATCATGTAACTTTGACTAAAGAAGTGCTAAAAAATGAGCCGCGAGTCAAAAGTTATGGCATTATTACGATTCCCGCAATTGATGGAAAATGTCAATAAAGCTGTAAACGCATTAAGCAAGTGCCCTAATTGGGTGTAAAGGGTATCATGTGGGTACCTATTGGAAATAACATCAAATTTTAGGCATAGTTTGTTTTGCTTGTGAGGGGGTATTAGCCTCCTGCCAACCCCGGACCTCACCCTCTATCTTCGACGCTCGTAGAAAGGTATTAAATAAAAACAAAATAGGGGCCTAAAATTATTTACAATGCCATGAATGTTTTTACACCTTAAAAAATTAAAAAGGTGTTTGTTTTAACCACATGGGAGGTAGCTAAAACAATGTGGAATGGTAGAGAGGAGTGTCTTGGTCAAAGCCAAGTTGAGGAAGAAGCTCGACATGTTGCAAAAAATGTCAATCTACAGGATGCTTGACCAGGCCGATAAGAGAAGAATCCCACATGTGGATGTGTGGTGTAACTATCAAGGCTATGTAATTTTCTAACCTCGTGGTAGGGAAAAAGTGCCCCTAAAGCTCTAGGTAAAGCAAGATTCCACTTTCAGGTGTAGCCATTGAGTGAGAGACCTCTGTGATGAGCTACGTGCCTGAGATGCGCTGGTGCCAAGTTGGAAGGAGTTGCAGGTGGATGGAGCAAGCACCAATGACCTAGAGCAGAGTGCAAAAAATGAAATGGTTAGGTAGTCCCAAGCAAGAAACTACGAGCCACTAAGGGAAACCTACGTGGGAGGTTGAAACCTGAGACTAGGCCAAAACACGTAGAATCAACATAGGATACGTGGCAGCGTGGGTGGGAGCACACAAATTCCAAATGACCATGAATGTGGAGCATGAGCAAGAGACACACAATATTCACTGAGCCAATCATAGTGCAAGTTGAGATAATGTTAAACTCCAAGTTCAACTATTCAACTAGCCAGTGGGAAGAGACTGAGGCAAGTGGTGTAAACATAGAGGGCCAAGAAACCAAAATGGTGAGGCTAGAACTCGGGAAGAATATTGACACTAAGTGGAAGTGCGTTGTAGAGAAACCAATGTGAGCTCGGAACAATAGGGTGAGTGGATGCACAATCATCCTTGGAGTGAGTGAAATAACCCATCACCAATCAAGCCCAATGAGGAAGCCACAAAACCCATGCAAAAAACAACTATGCAAACACTGCAATTTACAGAGGAAGAAAGAGTTGCAGTTGAGCTGAGATGTTAGCCGAGGTGGTGAGTTGGCTCGGGGAGCACTTTAATAACCCAATAAACACAAAAACCAAACATGTAGTATAGAACTGAAACCCTTGAAACTGCATGCAAAAGCTGAAAAACCAAGAACACCCGAAAACTAGAAAGACACCCAAAATCAATGCAATAAACGCACAGTAGGAATAACCATTATGACACACACAACGAGATCTATATATCAAGATGGAATATGGAAAATGCACGAGCAATGCTGAAGAGTGCATGGATCCACAAGATCCACTCTGATACCATGAAAGAGGGTTTAAAACCCACAAGTGAGGATCACAAGGGACAATGTGCACATCAACGAACGTGTGAACGGAAGTGTGAAGAGATCTCAGGAGGAGTGAGCATCAATTGAATGTGCATGCAAATATTTGAAACATGGGTAGAACCTAGTTAAGCCATAAAACTCTCCTCTATCTTATAGATCAAATGGGGTGTACATATAGGAGGTGTTGAGTAACCCCCAGTGCTGTAATCATGACAACTCGAGTAGAGAGGGGGAGTTACATTCCCAGAATAGAAGTGTAACTCCCAATGACGCATATGACGCACTAACACACTGACGTGATGACATGTAAGGGAATATCATACTGACCCCTAAATGACACATGGACCTATGATCTCACCTAAGTGAGATGACTCACCTAATGATGTGGAAAATACACACACCAACAGAAGCCTGCTCCTGATCTATTGTTTTTGGCCTTTTGATTTATTATATTCCCTGATCACTATATACTGCCTCTAGTTACCATAAACCTCTGTATGGTTTGCATTTTTGGTCTCAATTCATTATTGTATGCATTATCTAATCTTTGTTTTGACATATCTTTGAATATTTTTGTTTTGGTTATCTTCTATATGTTACATATTTATGCTTTTCATTTCAATTTTTCTAAACAAGTGGGCCAACATAATTCCTATGAAGTTCATCATTTCTCGAGACTCGCTTTAGTCAGGAAGCCTAGTATCCATAATATCCTAATCTTGTCTTGTGTAGTTGTCTTTTGTGTTGTGTAGGTCATCAATCTCACTACTGAAAGGATTTGAGAACCCATCTTCTATTAGCATCACTATCAAACATTAGAGGTAGCATTAAACCCTCCCATATTTGGAGTTTCTTTTTTTCTAGCATGTTATTTCATTAACTTGGAACAAGAGAAAAAAACTTGTCAAACAATCAATTTAATCAACATAACGATTTGTCCCTCTTCCCATTCTTCCACTTCTTCTTGTGTTGGAACAACTTGTGGTTATTCCTCTTTATCAATTAAATCACCTATAATTATTCCTATTATTTGGTTTACCTCTACTTTTATGAGTCCATCAACAAAACTTATCCTCATATTTATAATTTCCTCAAGGATTTCATCATCTATATGAATACCTTTTCTTCCACCTCTTCTATGCATTCTTCTTGGTGGCATTATGTCTTTCTTGATACAATTAATAAACAATGCCCCAATTCTCCCTCATTCTAAGGAATTTTATCTTCCTTTTTATTTATTCCAAGATAAAAACTTGTTCTGACAAAAATTTATATAGAGGTGAAAACCCAATTACAAACACAACAACTTAAGTTAGAAAAAACTCTTGAAGATTTCTTATTTCTTTAATGAGGACTGAATTACAAGAACTTGTCTATATACCCCAAAATGGTTTTTGGCTCAATAACCATTCAAAAATTATTTAGAAATATATACTAACCTCTAAATAGTGTATTTACAAGTCTTCATACTCTAGTCACATTTACCTTTCTAAAATTCTTCACCTTATAATTAGGATGGATTTCTTGACTCTAGGATTAACTCTTGAATATGGAGTTTAGATTGGGAAATATTTTAACAATGTTTTAACTTAAAATTTCTTTCTTACCCTATTTTCTCCATGTAATTACAACCTTAAATATGTTTATAAACAAGGAAAAAGGAGACATTTTTTTTCTTTCATACCTGGCATATCCTCCTATTAGCCCTTTAAAGACCTAAAGCTTATACCCTAGAGAAAAATATAAATACTGTTGGGAAAATACAAACACTTTTATATACCCTCTTGGGTGCTCTTTCTTTACACAATTTTTTAGGATTTAACACCCAATATAACCCCTTGTTCCACTACCTTGGTTTTTCCAAATAGCTCTCCAAATAGGTTTGTTTCACTAAAACCTAGATTGTCAAGGATTCCATCCAAATTGGGGCATGAAAAATAATAAAAACATTGAAAATATACAATAAGGGTTTTTTTTGAAGTTTTCTTGAAAAATTTATTTCAAAACTCAATGTTTAAGTTTTCCAAATCAATTTTTAGTGATAAACTCTACCTAGGGTTTTGTCAAGCCCGGTAGAAGTAAAAATAAAATTTTGGTAAATATATGAATCTTTAAGCCATAATTCATCACCTACATGTAAGTACACACCTATAACACACTCTTGAGTAGTGATTGTTGGGCCTCAGAATATTGTCTAAGTACAAAAAGGTGCATGGGTGTGGATGGCCTATATGAAGAAGGGCATACAGGGTAAAGGTGTGCAAGATAGGGTTTTAGAAGGGTTTAATAGAACCCAAGGTGCGTGCACAAGAAAAAGGAAAGGGTTTCAATACTTAGCCATATTCGGTGTTTAAGGAACCACACAAGAAAAGTGTGATCCGAATGAGCATACAAAGTGGATAAGGTGCCATTCTGGAAACTCGATGGTCAAGGAAGGAATATTCCATACAATGGAAGGATCCAAAAAGACATCATTACAGGAAGTGGAGATATTGGATGGGAAGAAACATGCTCCATTGAAGGACCACATGGACACTTGGAAAATGATCTATTGCTTCAGCAAGGCATGAAAGTGGATACTAAAGTTATATATAGAGGTTATCGGGTAGAAGAAAATGGTGTCAAGAGAGATATAAAGAGAGGAAAAGAAGAAGAAGAGGAGAGGTGAAACTTTGAAAAAATAGTAGTAGATTCTATGGGTTAAGGTTCTCATTAGGAGGACAATAGGAGAGATGGCATATCTAGAGGGATGGGTCTATGAACATCTTTGTAATCTGGAAAGCATAGTTTAGGATTCTGATGTATAAGTCTTATCTAAATTAAGACATTTGGTTTGTAATGACCTTGAGGAATGTAATGTGGTTATTGAATAGAGAGTAATATGAATATATGGCTTTCTTTTAAAATATATACATTATTCATGGGTATAAACCCTAGTGCCTTTTCTTTGTATTATCAGATATGTTATCTATTTGATATTTTCCTTGTTATCTGAATGAATGGATGATTATTTCCCTTCTTGCATCTAATATTATGTTAGTAGGGGATGTATTCTAAAAAAAATCACAGAAAGGAGGGGTTCGACATCTGCACGTGCCTCAGGCCTGGTGCCTGCTAGGTCATAGGCCATCAGACATGGGATTAAATTGTTGTTTCTAAGGAAATAAAAATGACTACATCTTGGTTCTGTTGCTGGGACCTCTTTTCGAATTTTTTTGAGAAATGTCATACATCTTGGTTCCTGTGATGTGTGATGATAGAAAGTCTTACCCTGGAGAGTGTTGAAGCATGGTTTAGGAGCACATAGGTTGAGTTTTCTCAAAGATTCAGTGTGCGGCCTAAGTTTGATGCACGTAGATGGGTAGAAGAGCACATATACCATGAATTGTATGAAAATTTATTCTATTGATTTCCAGTAGAATTATATGAATGGATCTCAACATATGCATCCACATCAAGCTAGTACTATAGATCACGTGTACAGACCCAAGATGATTACCAAAAGCTACAGGATGCGGATCTAATTTGAATGTGTGTTGTTGATCATTGGTGGAAAGGGGTGCTGACAAGTTATACTTTAGAATATTCCATTTCTACGTATTATTTTCTAGACATTTCTGAATTTGAATTCCTAAAGGAACCTAGAGGATCATTTTTTCTTGCTATCCCTTTAGCTATGAAGATATTGGTCATTACCCTAAGTTTAGAGGCATTTCCTATGGTCGGCTAACCTTCTCTGAGTGATGGTAAAGGATTTTAGGGTGGAGGAAGATGATGGACATTATGACTGAAAGGGAAAGAGAAGAGAGATGAATCAAGTATAGTAAAGTTCGTGAAAGGGATATGGCTAGACAATGCAAGGTTACATGTGTGATTGATCTATGGAGGCACACATCACAGGAAGGAGTTAAGGTTCACACAGAGGACATGGAACCTAAACAGTCTATGCTACCCCATCTGGGTAAGTGTGGGAGAGAATCCCCTTAAGCTTCTAATGAGATTTTGTCACACGGAGAAAGGAGAGTCGTTGGCCCACATCTGAACCAACTGGTGACCAACCCTTAGCACTTGGTTTTTAAGATCAAGAAATAAGTATTGTTAATTTGGTTGGTATCGATGGAAGTAACTGATATAGTATTGTTAATCTGGTTGGTATCGATGGAAGTAATTGATATACACCTAGGAGATATAATTTATTATTTGTGACATCCATGGCTGCACAAAACATTCCCATATTTGGAAGAATTATTGGACATTGTGAAAATACACAAGGTTTGGGTATCATTCCTGGAAGTGGTGTCGGACACACAACTACTAGCAGGATAATATACAAATCCGTCAGCACGTAGCTCAGTGGGACGTTGGGGACACTAGGGGCGACCACTTCAACCCATTTTTTGACTACAGGAGGTGGATCTAGTGGTATAGGAGCTAGAGGACCTGGTGGAACTAGTGGATCTAGAAGATCTGGTGGGTCAAGAGGGACAAGACCTAGTGGGTCTAGTGGATCTGGTGGCGGAGGAAACACGAGAGGAAACCAAGGTTCTGGGTCAGGTGGACAAGGGCCTTAGCCACCCCCACAAGTATTTTTTAAGATGTCTTTACACCTACTAGACTATAAAGTTATTGAGGATGCTACCAAACATGTGCATAAGTGTGAATTTCTATAGAACGTGAAGGGGATCACAACCCCAAAGAGAAAGGCAAGTTAGTTTGCAACAACATTGGAGAGGCACACACATAGTTGGTATCGTAAGTATGACCCCCGCCAGGCCATCATGGACTACACTGTGTTGAAGAACGCCTTCCTAGTAGATTTCCATATCCATGATTTTGAGAAAAAAAGCATTAGCACCTTGAAGGAAATCCAACAAGGAATGATAGAGAGTGTGCAAGAGTATGAGGCATGATTCAAAACTCTATTATTAAAACTATCCTATGATATACACCCCTCTCAACATGCTCAATGGTTTTTTGGGGGATTGATAACACCATTTAGAAGGAAACTGTCACACAAGAATTTTACAAACTTGCACGAGGCCTTGGAAGTTGCCATGTGCACTGAGGTTGTTGGGAGCAGTTATACTGATGTTAACCATTTTTTAGAGGCTCAAATTTCTACAATGGACAAACAGTTGGAGAAGATGTCTACAATTATAGTGTATGAGGTTCATAGTGGGATTTGATGCATAGGTTATGGAGTGGAGGGGCATGTAAAGGACAATTTCCCTCAGAAATTGGTATGTGCCGTAGTAGTAGACTGTGAGATTTTCCATGGGGATAATGATGTAAATAGATGTCCTTTACTACAATGTGCAATCCGTAAGAATTTTTCTTTCTATTACAAGATTTGTACCTCTACGACCCATGATTCCAAGGATTACAGGCTGATTGACCAGATTCATGATGCTATTGATCTTGGTGGGCACCAGAATAGCCTTGCAAGTAGTTCTAAGGATGATGATCGCCACTATGAAGGGTGCATAGTTAGAGGAACATGTGGAAGGGGATTTCACAGAGGATTTTGTGGTCATAGTAACCATGGTGGAGGAAGTGGTGAGTTCTCATGAGGAACCTATTATAACTATGGGTCTATAGAGCATTATAAGCATGAGTGTCCTGATCTATTGTAGTGCTCATGGTGTAGAAAGAAACATAAGTACAAGGAGTGCCCTGAGTTGTTTGAGCACATGAGCAAACAACACCAGAAAGACAAAGGTGCTAGGATGGTAAGTATAAAGTAGGCTAACCCACAGTGGATGACAAGAGTGTTGCATGAGTCAGGATTAGAACTTGTATTAGTGAAAACGTGAGAAGAGGATATGCGTACAAGGGAGATGCCAAGGCAGAAATTGGTTGTTAGGGAAGAATTGGTACATGTGATGTATTCAAAGCCTGCTCATTAGAAGGAAGTGTACTAAGAGACTATGGATGTGATTTGGGGATTACAAGGAGAGACCTAGTGTTTGAAGGAGTAGTCAAGGCATTTAGAGCAAAGGAAGAATGTTGAGGCTCTGCAGAAGGATCCAGATGAGCTTAGGTAAGTGTGAAAAATGTTAAGGAATGATAATATCATTCCCTTACTAGGAGAATGATTATAGGAGAAGGTACCATGTGCCGAGAGAGAACATTAAAGGAAGGTTCTACATGCCAACCTTCCTCCTCATAGCCTTTACTATGATAAAGAGATTACATTGAATGCATTTGTTGATGGGTGGCTTCTGAGCAATATCCTCATCAACACAGGAGGGAAGGTTAATGTTCTCACCTTGGATGCATAGCATCAAATTAGAAGGCATGCATTACAACCTTATTTTAATGTGTTGTATATGGTGAACAAGACAAAGGAGATGCTCATTGGAGTCTTGAAAGATGCAATTATCACTATTCAAGGGGTCAAGTTCACTGGGGACTTTGAATTCTAGGCGCTCGTTGAGGAGGATAATTTTTGAGAATTACTTGGGCACCCATGGTGTTACAAAAATAATGATGACTTGTGGTTTAAAAAGGGGTATATAAGTTTTTAGAACAAGGAGGACAGGGTCATCATCCCCTTAATATATGGAAAATCAACTACCTATACTGAGCCCTTAGGAGAGGAAGTCCTTGATAGAATCTATGTGCGCTCCATCAGAGACCCTGAAATAATTAATCCTATAGAAGGAGTTATCCAATTTGAAGATGCTCAATCGATGAGTGATATAACTAGCATAACATGTGACAATTAGGCACACATGAATTATGAGTTAATTGGGTGACAATTGAGAGGATATATAATAAAGGTGATGAAGGTACACTCAATTAAGTGCCTAGGAAGAAAGAAGCTACCAAGTTACTCCGGAGGAGCAATCCTTGATGATTTCTTACGATAAATGGAGGCTTAGTGGAAAAATGAGGATGAAAGGAGAAGTATGCTTAGTTATAACTTTCTCGAGACTGCAGTGCATTGGTGGGAAACAAATCGTGAGAGTCTGCTCAAGTGGTACAAGGTAAGATTTGCATTCTATATAATATTCTGTAGAAGCAACATGCCCACTGTTATTTAAGACTACCATGGCAAAGAACCCACCTCTTCCCATATCCAATCATGTGAGAAGGCCTGGATGGAGGGCACATAAGCTTTACCACCTTTGTTATGGGTTCATAAGTTATATTCCACTCTACATGCTTTTGCATGTGCATGGTATATTCACTTTGAGACACACTGTTAGATAGGGAATTGGCAAAAGTTAACGGCTGATCTCATTCAAGAATTTGAGTATTGATGTACCAAGCCATCAATGGATAAGGTGTTGCAAGTTGTCAAACACCTTATCATGGGAGATAGTGTTATGTCACAAGATAGGTTACTAGAGTTGCTGGGTGAACCTTTTTGGGAAAAGCATCTCAATGAAGAATAATCAGAAAAAATATAGCTTAAGCACGCGTGTATTGAAAAGGAAAAAGGAAATATGGTCTATGTAGTAGATGGTGAAGAGCTGGAAAGTTTGGATGTTAATTATTTTGTAGGTACGCATGAAGTCATAGATAGCGCTAATGAGTGAGCATGCACCTACCATGAGCCCTTGAAAATGAATAAGGATCACATTGGCTTAGAGGTAGAACCTAAGGAAGCTATCATTGGGTACTATTGGTTGTAGAAAGAAGTTTCAAAGATCATTTATCTATTGCATGAGATACAGGATTTGTTCCCATGTGGGTACCATGAACTCAAAGGCATCCACCATTCCTTGGGGGAGATGAGGATCAAGCTGAAGGAAGGTGCACACCTAATTCAAAATAGGTCTTATCAGATGAATCTACACTTGTGTGTATGGGTCAAGGAGGAAATAGATAAGATGATCGCTTTATGCATCATTGAGGTTGTGGAGGAATTAGAATGGATAAGCCCAATGGTCATCAATATCAAGAAGTATGGAAGAATAAGGATATGTGTTGACTATAGGGACCTAAATGTAGTATGTGTCATTGATCCTTTTCCAACCCCCTTTATTGAAGAAATTCTGGATGGAGTAGCTAGGTGTGAGGTCTACTCTTTCATGGATGGTTTCTGAGGGTATCACCAAGTCAAGATTTCAAAGGAAGACTAGAGAAAGAAAAATTTCACCACTGAGTGGGGATGCTTTTCCTATATGGTCATGCCTTTTGGATTGAGAAATGTTCCTGCTATATTCTCACACGTTGTGGAAGAAGCATTTTAGGACTTCATCCACAAATTTCTTCAAGTCTACCTAGATGAATGGATTGTGTATGGGCTAGTAAAATACCATTTTGACAATTTGAGGCTAATGTTTGAGAGATGTCAGCAATTGAGGATATCCCTCAACATTAAGAAATGTGTCCTTGCTACTCCATTTGGAACCCTGTTGGGAAATATTATATGTGAGGAGGGCTTATTAGTAGATCCCATAAAATTTGCTCTTATTGTGGGATTGGGAGAGCCTACTAGTTAGAGAAAAATGCATAAATTTCTTGGGCATACGAGATACTACAGGAATTTCATCAAAGGATATGCCAAGATCGCCACAACCTTGGAAGAATTGTTAAAGCACAAGAGTGCTTTTCATTGGGGAGAGGCATAGCCGAAGGTGTTTGACACTTTGAAGGATAGAATTTTCACTGCACCAATACTAAAGTTTCCTTCTTAGGATAAGCCTTTACATGTGCATGTGGATTTCTCAGGATATACCATTGGAGAAGTAATAACACAACCTGGTGAGGGGATTGTTGAACAACCCTTGTGTTTTACAAGTATGAAATTGACACCAACAAAATAGAATTATACCACTACTGAGCACAAAGCACTGTCAGTGATCTACATGCTACATAATCTTAGGAAGTATCTACTGGAAACACCTTTTATATTCTACACAGATCACATGAAACTAAAGTATTTAGAAAATAAGCCCATTTTGCAAGGGAAAATATGTTGTTGGGTCCTATTATTTCAAGAGTTTGAGTTCACGATGGTTGTAAAACTAGGAAAAATTAATTCAGGACCTAACCACTTATCGATAATTGACTCAGGAGAGGACACGTAGAGTATTGTGGATATAATTCCAGATGCGCAACTATTTAGGTTATGGCATTCACCCTTAGACTTAGAAGATATCAAAGTAGAAAACTGGTGTGGCGCCAAAAGGAATGAAGGCTCTAGAGAGGAAGCAGTTGGCTATATGTGTCACTCCTTAAATATTGATTAGTGGATATTTATATAAGTTAGGACGTGATGAGGTTCTATGCCGATGTGTATTAGAACATGAGTGTGTGGTGATTATGGAGGAAGTGCATGGTGGGATTATAGGAGGGCACTATGTAGGAAATGCAACTGCATGAAAGATTCTACTCATAGGGCTCTAGTGGGAAACCATCTACAAGGATTGTAATAAATTTTGCAAGGCCTGCGACCATTGTCATCACCTAGAGAAACCTTGAAAGAGGAATAAAATGCAATTAAGGATGATAGATAGCACAGAGCCATTTTAAAAACAGGCAATCGACTTTGTAGGTCCAATTTCACCTACCACGTGAAGCAGTGTTTCACGCTACATCATTACTTACACTGATTACTTGACAAGATGGGTAGACACAACACCTACAAAGGATTACACTGTATCGATAACTACTAGATTCTTATGGGAAAACATAATCAACATGTATGGATGTCCTTTGAGCTTGACTAGTGATAGGGGTACACATTTTCTCAATGAAATGGTTAGGATTCTACTAGCATAGTTTATGGTGGCCCACTACAAGACTAACCCCTATCATCCACATGAAAATGGAACTACTGAGGTATTTAACAAGATACGAAATCACAAGTTGACCAATATTTGTGATGTCAGAAGACAGGATTAGGATGACAAAGTATTAGCCATTCTATGGGCATACATGATAACATACAAAAGATTAAACAAGGCCACACCATTTTAGTTAGTGTTTGGCATAGAGGATAATTTTCCCGTTAAATTCATGTTACCATCATTGTGTATAGTGCACGCAGGAGGTTAGATGATGAAAAAATGCTCAAGTAAATGATTTACAAATTGATGCAGTTAGATGAAAGTTGATCACTTGCTAGATGGAGTCAGAAGAATGAAAATTCTAGACAAAAGGTATGACATGATCGTCATATAAAGAAAAAAAAATTGAGGTTGGGAAGATGGTTTTGTTTTATGTTTCAAATTTTATGTGCCATCTTAGGAAATTGAAATTCTATTGGTTGGGCCCTTACATCATCTCATACATCCATGATCCAGGTGCATGTCAGTTACAAGCGCTGAATGGGAAAAAGCTACTTTGCCATTCAATGGGTGTAGGTTGAAGCCCTACTATAAATAAGCCTTCCTGGTGTTTGTAAATAAGGCAGTATTGCCAGTTAGATTAGAATTTCCCTTTATGCATTTTTCTTTTCTTTGTGTGTCTCTTTCTCATTGCTTGTTTCTTTCCGTTGTTTTGTTTTATTCCTTGTGCGCTGGTAAACACATTATTTTCAAAGGTTGTGTATGCGCAGAGGACCACACATCTATTTTAGTGTGGGGTAGAGTAGTGTGAAGTGAAGTATAAGATGGAAGTAAAAGTTAAATGTCCTGGTTGAAGGATAGAAAGAGCATGGGAAAATGGTGGATGAGATTGGTTTGCGTCAGTATAAGGCTTTATAAATACCACGTACAAAGAAGGAAAAACATAGGAAAAACAAGAGGTAGGCGAGGGAAAAAATCAGGTAAAGAACAAAATAGGTTCCTTCAGCGCCGCAGACGCGCACATAAGAGTCTTCGGTCAGTAAGGATTTTGTTGTGCCAAAATGTTGTAAAGAGTGTTTTGCACATGATTGAGTGCGTGGGTAAGGGGCTTAAGGTCAGATTTAGTGGAAAAATTTACATTTAATGCTAAGTACATTGGTAGGTGGTATAACATTTTTTTTTAGAAAGGAGGAAAAGAATATAAGTATGAAGCTGGGCAAATCATTATTTTACCTTGCTATTAAAAAGTGGAAGTGCTCTGGCAAACTAGGGCACCTAGAGAAATTTGTATGAAAGAAGAACAATCATAGAGATCTAAGTGCACAACTAGGTTAATCTGCAAACCGGAGTGAAAGGAGTACACGGGCATGGGGAGAGTTATTTTAGAGTATGCCATCTTGTGGAAGGGTTTTCCTAGTTAGGGTTTAGTAGCTAGGGAATGAAGGTAGGAGGATTATTCGCAGAGTTGAGCCTTAGAGTTGAGAAGAGTAGTAGAGAAGAGAAAGGAGGAATTTAAGTTTTAACTGGAAAATTAGAATGACACCAAAAAAGGAAACCATATCGCCAAAGAAATAGAAGGGAAATCGAAAAGGAAAAAAAACCACTACTATTACTAGTTCTAATGAAGAGTGGTATGCATAGATGTAGTACCTAGATGGAGTGTTTCTCGGAAAATAGTGGGAACAACACTTGAGGAAGATGTCCATAAAGGACTATAATCATCACATGAGCACTATAGAAAAAGAGATGGTGTTAGAATTGGTTCATCCAAATAACAAGAGTACACCTGAAGGAATTCTGATCTACAACAACAAAGTGAAGGTGAATTTGGAGAAGGTCGGGTTGCTACAACTATATGAGTTACCCTATTTTAGAAATCTCGATAAGTTATACCAGTGGTTGATGTCATGCTTACACGAAGACCACTTCTATTTTGTAGGCCATAAAATGTGAATAAATCCTCAACTTATATCAAAGTTCACTGGCTTGATTTGCGAAGGTGACTCCATAGATGATGACTTGGATGATAAGAAGGCCATCAAGAAAATTGTGGAGGATTATGACTACAAAAAGGGTTCATGCTATTTTGATATCACAGATATCCTTGACCCTATTATGAGAATGGCCGCATGCTTGGTTACCAAACTGAATGATCAAGAAAGGTGGACACAAGTGAACAAGGCATGGCTGAATGTATGCCAAAAGATTTCTGAAGGAACCATTTATAACTTATCCACCTACATTATAGATGAGATCATTAGTAGTGCACAGGAAGGAGAGAAGATACTATTCAACAACATTCTCCTCACCATCATCTTCTCAGAGATTGGAGTGCCCGTTGAGCTAGAGAAGTTTGTATGGGAGTATCTAGAAGAAAATACATTGCCCATGAAAAGGTTTGAGAAATATACTTGTGAGACCATGACAACTGCTCACAAGGCGTGCCTGGAAAAATGGTACAAGAAGATGCACAACACATTCAGGGAAGAGTGGAGGATACCTGAGTAGTTTCCCACACTTGTAGATGGGGAATTGGAGTTTGTTTTATATCAACATTTTTGTATTGGCCATTTCACCTTAACAGATGGGACTAAGAGTCCATGATGAAAAATATCATTTTATTTCACCACATAATACTTCCAAGTGGGGGTTAACCATTTTAAGGAGGCCAAGAGAATAATCTTTAAACTTAGTGAGGTAGATTAAGACCACCGTGATCTGTGCTGAAAACTCATATATCTAAAGAAGCACACATATGTGGAGAAATATGTCTCCCACGAAGTGCAGATGATAAAACCAATAACATTGTTGATTGCCAAAAGGGCTACAAGAAGGGTATATCTATGCATAAGGACAAATTTTGAGAAGGGAACCTACCTAGAAAATAATGTCTCCATTCTTAAAGACCCCACAGGAATAAAGAAGGCCATGCCAAAGAAGAGGGAGAGAGAAGAGGTGCAAGCGAAGAAGGCACCAAGTGTGTAGACAACACAATCTCTGGGCATGCCATAAACAAGCTCTAAGAAAAGAACTTACACATGTAGAAAGAAGTCCCCAGTCAAGGAGAAGACCCCAGAAGAATAGGTGTCAGATAAAGAGGATCCCATCACAAGAGAAGAGTTGCCAAGGAAGGAATCCCCTACTGAATAGAAAGAGAGGGAAGAGTCTCCTTTACTAGAATCACCGGTTAGGAAGAAATAGAAGGTGATGGAGAAGGAAGAATCAGAGGATATAGAGGTCTCAGAGGCCTACAGGGGTGAGAGAGATGACGATGAGGATGAAGAAGTTTATAATCATCCTGTGTATGATATACACAATTCAGAAGAAGCAGGAAGTTAAGGGAAGAATGAAAAGGAAGAAGTAGATGCTCAAGGAAAAGGGGTGAGTGAAGAAGTAAAAATAGGAAATCAAAGGACCCCTAGCCTCACCAATGAAAAAATAGAAGAGGTTGTGGACCGAGAAGTGGCCGGCATCATCAAAAAGTTAGTGGAACAGGAAGTAGAGTGTAGCGTAGGTGAAGTGATGAAGGATATTGAGGAAGAAAGCATTAGAAAGGATTATGGTAGCATGGGTGGAGATCCAAATCTAGCTATGAGCTTTCCAAAGGCTACATGCATAGGTGGGAAGATCATGGTAGTGGTAAAAGGGAAAGGAATTGGTTACATCAATGATCCAAACAAGGTGTTACGCATACGCTTCCAGAGCACCGTGCCTATAGAATAACTCCTGACCATGCCCTCATTTGACATAGAAGGCACATACCCATGAACTAGGAAAATGCTATCTTGGGGGTTTGAATAACATGTCTATGAACTTGAGTTTGAGGTAAGCTAAGGGGCACTAATGAAGATGCCAGATATAAAAGGGATAAACCCCTTCATTAATGATCAACAGTTGTTACATGAGAAAATATGTAATGAACTCAAATAGGTTTCAGTTGAGGTTGAGGCCATAATTTTTGCAAGGAATTATAGGGTGAGAAAAGAAAGGATCTGAAACAAGAAGAACTAATCAGCACACAACTAAGGCATGAATTAAAAGAGGAGAAAGCAAGGGTGTGAAAATTACAAAAGAAAATCAAGATGATTTTGGATGTTATTGTCTTAAAGCATCCTGACCTAACACCCCCTAAGCAAAAATATGAATCAACCTTGTAGTGCCTGGAGGATTTGAATCGCATCCCCACTATGGAGAGGAGACCACTTGCCTTAGAGTCTGGAAAAGAAGAGTTGGCATGCCAAGAGAGAGAAGAAAAGATGAAGGTTGTAGGGATTATTGCTCAGTATACCAAACTCCTTGCCAATGTGAAGGCCACCACACAAGTTGTTGAAGCTGCCTATGATAATTGTGCTGATAGAGATAGAGTAGCAAGCATCTTGGTTTCTACAAATGAGACAGAACTCAAGGAGTTCTAGGAGAGGAATAAGGGGAACAGAGCAGAGTGGGGTAGGATCCTAGTTGAGGTGGAGAATAAATCAGATGCTATCAAGACCTTATAGGGCTCGATCAAAAACTGACTGAAGGAATTATAACCCTAGATCACCCGTAGGATGGATTCCCTCGAGGATTTGAGAAAAAAACTGGAAGGAATTGTTGAAAAGATGAGCACCAAGGGGTAAGGGATAATCTTTTAAGAGGTAAGAACCCTAGTAGGTGACCTTTGTCAGCAAGAAAAGAGTGAGGTTAATTCCTAGGAGAAGCTAGAGGAAGATATAGGGAAGGATTTCCCTCTCCTACTTTAACAATTAACATGTTCTCCTTCATTTCCCCATTCTTTCATTCTTTCTCCCAATTCTTCATTTCTTCATTCATTTTCCAAATATTTAGAGCCCACCATTATTTATTTATTAAAGAGAAGTGTTTACGAGGATGGAGAACAAGATTAGTGTGGGGTGATGTTGGGCCTCAAAATATTGTCCAAGTACAAGAAGGTGTGTGGGCATGCGGGGCCTATACGAAGAAGGGCATGTAGGGTAAAGGTGCATATGAAAAGGTTTTAGAAGGGTTTAACAGAACCCAAGGTGTGTATGCAAGGAAAAGGAAAGGGTTTTAAGACTTATCCATATTTGGTGTTTAAGGAACCACACAAGAAAAGTGTGACCTGACTGAGCATTTAGAGTGGATAAGGTGCCAGCTTGAAAACTCGATGGTCAAGGAATCAATATTCCATGCGATGAAAGGATCTAGAAATACATCATTGTAGAAAGTGGCTATCTCAGATGGGAAGAAACATGCTCCATTGAAAGACCACATGGACACTTCGCAACTGATCTATTACTTTAATAAGGCATGATGATGGATACTAAAGCTATATATAGAGGTTCTCCGGTAGAATAAAAGGGTTTCACGAGAGATATGAAGAGAGGAAAAGAAGAATAAGAAGAGAGATGGAACTTTACAGAAATAGTATTAGATTCTATGGGTTAAGGTTCTCAATATAAGGATAGTAGGAGAGATGGCATATCTCAAGGGATGGGTCTATGAACATATCTGTAATCTAGAAAGCATAGTTTAGGATTTTGATGTATAAGTCTTACCTGCATTAAGATATTTGGTTTGTAATGACCTTGAGGAATGTAATGTGGTTATTGAACAAAGATTAATATGAATTTATGGCTTTCTTTTAAAATATATACATTATTCATGGGTATAAACTGTTAGAATTTGAGGATTCTAATAAATACATATGTAATCAACTTACATATTACATAATGTTACAATAAATATTTAAATAAAGATTACATCATAACATAAGTAAATAAATAAATACTTATAGGAAATAAATAACACAGGTGATATAATATTTATAGTGGAAAACCCCAATAGGGTAAAAACTACTTTGAAAATAACCTTTTACTTCAGAGAACTTATTTTTCATCCAGTAAGATCACCTCCTCATTTAAAACCCTATTTACATAGGGTAAAACCAAGTCACTTGATTTACACACCTTTGATATATTTATCAAATATATCAAATGAGGACCTAAAGTCCTTTTTAGTGATTGGGTATGTCTCCCAGCCCACCATTTCAACCAAAAATGGTTGACACATACACCTAGGTTTATAATATTTAATATTAGAAAAATAATCATTTCATGATATTAAATATTTAACCTAAAGTATATACCTAGGTTAGCATATTTAATAACAAAAATATAAACATTTCATATTATTAAATATTAACCTATATATTAGTGATGGACCCATATACATTAAGGGTTGGCCAGACCATTTAATCATTATGTTCAAACACTCCCCCTTAATGTTAAGTGGGATAACATAACATATGCAAATAGATTACCTGCCTGTGGTACACTACAAGATTTACAATCCTTAAACCATAAAGGTTTTTTGCTAGCATGTCGGTTGAAGTAATTATAACACCTTCATCATACTCAAATTACCTTTTGGTACAAAATAATTTAGAATCCAAAATATCATCCCATGATAAGTGGCTAACTATGATTTGTGAGTTTTACATGTTCTCATAGGTTCTCATAAAAAGTTATTGAACCCAAGCATATAGGAGCCTTTTACAACCAAGGACCTCCTTAACAATATGCTTATACTGGATGTTTACCAGTAAACTCAATAGCACTAAAGAGTTTACTGAAGACTACCTTTAAGATCTTTCTACACTTTTTTCTAAAAAAGAAGACGAGGAGGTATACATGCCCGAAGGTCCTTTTACACTTTCCCGAAGGTATTTTACATATGCCTGAAGGTCTTTTTACAAAAACCAAGTTCCATTAGGAGGTGAAATTATCATGCACACTCCCCCTCAATGGTAACTTCGACAATCTAAGCTTTTCATGAAAGTGACAAAAATTTGTAACACTCAGGAACTTTGTGAAGTTGTCAGCAACTTGCTCTTTAGTCAACATAAACTTGATATTTATCTCATCACTTTGCACCTTCTCAAGGGTGAAGCGTATATGTATCTCAATTTCCTTCATCCTTTGATGTTGAAATTGATTCTTAATCAAGTGTAATACAACTCTGACCACCACGTAGAAGAGAAATACTTCCTTTATCTTACATGTGTATCTCTACTAATAGTTGTTGTAGCCACATGGCTTCTTTACTTCTTCCATTGTACTTCTCTACCTCATTCCAAGAAATGGAGACTGTTGATTGTATTTGTTGTTCCAAGTAATGGTTCATACACCAAAAAAATTGAACACATATCTAGTATATTTTATAACACAATATCTGTATGGTTAGAATCACAAAATACATATAAGATAACATTTTCATTCTTAGTATAATGCAGCCCATAATTGATTGTTCCTTTCAAATATCTAAAAATTATTTTTACAAGATTACAATGATCTCTAAAAAAGGTTCCTGCATAAACCTTGAAGTAATTCCTACTATATAGGAAATATCTGATCTAGTTACAGTTAGATAAATCAAACTATCAACTAACAATGTATATAAAATAGGATCAAATTTTTTCATATGCATATTTAGGATCAATATTTATTCCAACTTCCATTGAAGTAGAAAATGGTTTACAATAAATTGTAAGAAACTTTTTAAATACAATGGTTGCATACTGTGTTTTTAAAAACAATAATAGAATGAAATACATTCATACAAATAACATGATGTGAGAGACCTAACTCATTCATTTCAAAGTACTACTTCAATTTCTTTTTAATCCTATGAATTAAATCATAATTGTCATCAAACATAATAAAATCATCAACATATATACATATAATGATAAAATGCTAGCCTTATTTCTTGATGACTATATCATTGTTAGAAGAACAATTAACAAAACCTAACAGTTTAAATAAGGAAACAATTTTCACATAACAAGCTCTAAGAGCTTGTTTTAAACTATACAAGGATTTCTCAACTTATAATCATAGTTTTCTATACCAGTTTCTTCAAATCCTTTAGGTTGAAAAATGTAAAGTTATTATTTTAAATTGTAATTCAAAAAATCATTATTCTTATCTATTTGATGGATTCCCCACCCAAATTGAGCGGAAGTTGCAAATAAGGCCCTAATAGTACTCATTTTAGCTATAGGAATTGTCTCAACAAAATCAATATCAGGTTTCTAAGTGAAACCTCTAGCAACAAGTCTAGCTTTATGTTTGTTAATACTACCATCAACATTATATTTTACTTTTTATATCCGCCTAGACCCTATAATACTTCACGGCTCAGGTTCATACAAGGTAATTAATGCATGTTATATGTGATGGCTTCTGGTCATTTTGTTAAGGTTAATAGGATTTGAAATTTCTAACATAGATTGAGCCCAATTTAATTTCTTATATAGGAAGATAAGAGTTTCAGAAACATCTATAACAACAAAACATCATCATGACCATTTATTAAATCAGAATCAAAACTATCATTTAGAAGAATTTAATGAAGTAACTTCAAGAGAAGAAGACAACACATGTAAAGTTTTCACTAGATTATATCTAGACATTTCATATAAGCTTCGATAATTAACATGTCCTAACTTTTCATGCCATAGTTTTGAATTATTCAAAATTTGAGATATAAAACAAGATGCAGAAGAGAAATCATCAAAAAATATACATAACATTTATTTGAATTCCTTCAACTATTTTAATCTCATTACTATCCTTGATATACCAATTATCCTTCATGCATGGATTCTAGTTGTGTCCATACCTCTTTCGGATGTTCGATATTACCAATGTGTAGAAGGTACTCATTGTTAACATTGCGTAGAATCATAGAAAGAGCCTCTTGCATTCTTTTCAAGAATGTATTCATGTTATCTATAGTTGCTTGACAATCGATGGGAGCAACCTCAAATCCAGAAACAATTGTCCAGAGTTTTTTACCATAATTTTTTTTTGACCCAAATTTTGTAGTTGGTTTCATTTATGATTTGAGTTTTGTCAAGATAGAAATAGTTGGATGCCATTTTTTCCTAAACTTGTAAAACACACCCCATTATAATATATAATGTACCATAGAGTTAGATACATATTTATTGATAATAAAAACAACACTTTTAATAGAATCAGATCTAAATTTTATATATCTAAAGAAACTATTTGATCATAACTAATTCTGTCATTATAATGCATATTAATTAACCTCCCATGATAAAAATAATAACCTGCAATATAAAGGGCTCTGCATTATACCCCATATTTATACTGTAAAAATATATACACTTTTTTATTAAAAAATGTATATAATTTATAGAATGTAAATAAAAAACAACATATAGTTCATAAAAATTATAAACTATAGTATATATTTTTTATATATAAAAACATATAACCCTTATTAAAGGGGTTTAAAGGACATAGACTAGGTCAAAATAATTTTGCTGGGTGCAAGTAGATTTATGAGAGTATAAAGTAACATGCATATTTTACAGAGGAGACAAGTAATTTAACCCGACCAATGAAATAAATTGAAATCCCTATTTTTATGAACCTTGTCTCCTCCCTTCATTTACTCTTAATTTTACTTCGCACACATTTAAAACTATGAAAATATTGCAAAATATTTTATATAATTCCTGCAAGCTGAAAACTTTAAAACTTTAATATGGTTATAACTACAAATATTTTAATAAATATTTACCACACTTCACATGTGCCACCAATAAACTAGATTTTTAAAATAATAAATTATCCATTATACCTGAGAATTCCACATTTATATCTGATATATTATCTCATTTTATTCTCCACTCCCACTCTTATATAGAAGAAAACCTTTAAATAGGTTTATTTATATAGTTTTTATAAACTATAAGATATAAATGAATGGGGCCGCCCCCTTACATGGATAATATAAATGGTTAGGGACACATGTTAGGTTTTATTTAATAAGTATTAAGATTTAAAAATTAATCCCTTCATGGCCAAGCAATAAACACGGCCCCCCTTACTAAAAAAAATAAGCACTTAGTTTTTTTAAAACATATATAAACCAAATCTAATATTATTTATATTTTAAACAGTTTAAACTAACCATATATATAAAATA
This sequence comes from Taxus chinensis, assembly GCA_019776745.2. Classification (NCBI taxonomy): domain Eukaryota; kingdom Viridiplantae; phylum Streptophyta; class Pinopsida; order Cupressales; family Taxaceae; genus Taxus; species Taxus chinensis. The sequence continues at coordinate 305,546,273 of CM034154.1, forward strand.
TGATTCAAGCTTAGGTTTATTTATTTTTTAAAACTATATATGCCTACATTTTAAAGTTAAGTTTAAATATGATTTAAACTTAGGCTTAGAATATGGTATGTTGACTCTTCCCTCAATCCCATGTACTTTTAATATGGTTTAAGGATTTTAATATATAGTTTTTAAAAAATATATATATAAATTTTAATATGATGTTTATATAAATTATTATATAAACCTTATTCTAGATTATATATATTTTTATTTAAAAATAATAATATAGTTTTCAAATTATATAGGATATAGATATAGATTAACTCTAAACTATATTTTTAAAAATTGAATCCTTTTAGAGGGGACCAAAGAACACGGGTATGAATTTACCTTCTGAAATATTTAACCTGCAAACATTTCAAATTATAGAAAACGTGAAAGTTATTTCATAGAGTAATAAATCCTTTCCTTTTCTGTATGTGATTTTCACGCAGGTAAATATTTGAAGCCCCTTTCACCTGTACACATCAATCTCCAAACAAACATTAATTCCATATAATTTACAAAATGTAAATGAAATTAAGAATCATATCATATTACATCTCACCCCCCCCAAAAAATTAGGGATTTAAAATTAAAAAACTGTAAAATTTTTACTGAGAGTTTAATTGCACAAATGTGATGCCAAAATAAATTGGGGAAAAAAAGAAGGGGACCAAATACTTTTAAATACCATTTCGGGTTGGTTAAAAAAAATCGTACAAATTAAATAAATAAAATACAAAATATTTGATCTTAAGTTATTTAATTTACAACGCTCTGTTACCATGTTAGAATTTGAGGATTCCAATAAATACGGATTTAATCAACTTACATATTATATAATGTTACAATAAATATTACATCATAACATATGTAAATAAAGAAATACTTACAGGAAATAAATAACACAGGTGACAAAGTATTTATAGTTGAAAACCCCAATAGGGTAAAAACCACTTTGAAAATAACATTTTACTTCAGAGAACTTATTTTACATCTAGTAAGATCACCTCCTTCTTTGAAACTCTATTTACATAGGGTAAAACCAAATCACTTGATTTGCACACCTTTGATATATTTCCCAAATATATCAAATGAGGACCTAAAGTCCTTTTTATATAAGGTGATTGGGTATGTCTCCCAACCCACCTTTTCAACCTAAAATGGTTGACAAATACACCTAGGTTTATAATATTTAATAATAGAAATATAATCATTTCATGATATTAAATATTTAACTTAAAGTATATACCTAGGTTAACATATATAATAATAAAAATATAAACATTTCATATCACTAATATTAACCTATATATTAGTGATGGACCCATATACATTAAGGGTTGACCAGACCATTTAATCATTATGTTTCAACATAAACCCTAATGCCTTTTCTTTGTATTACCAAATCTGTTATCTATTTGATATTTTCCTTGTTATCTAAATAAATGCATGGTTATTTCCCTTCTTGCATCTAAGATTCTTTCAATAGGGGATGTATTCTCACAAAAATCACATAAAGAAGGGGCTCAACACCCATGCATGCCTCAGGTGAGTGCCCAATACCCACTGGGTGATAATTCAGTACGCACGGGATTAGACTATTGTTTCTAAGGACATAATAATGACTACAGTGATAATAAAAGAAAGTTATCAATAATTGAGAGAAATAATAGTTAACCTCTTCCTAAAACACCACTTTTTCTCTTATGTAGGCATGTAGAAGTCTTTAGACATTTTTTCCCACATTTTATTTATTTTAAACCTTAAGACTAGCCATATTACTTTCTACTAACATTTATGAAATTAATTATAAAAAAGATACAATGATTTTTAATAAAAAACTTCAGTTTTAATCAAATAGTTTTGTTAATCTACAAAGAGCTAATATTTTCTATCTATTACATCAAAGAATTCATTTTGGACTGCATACTTCACTACATATGACGATTTGTTCTAAATTATATACCACATATTTGCATTTAGTATAAAGTATTTGTATCCTACTACCTCTTTGTGTGAGTAAGACTAGGGCATCCTAGCTTAAGGGACACTATTCCAATCTCACACACAAGAACTACATAACATCTCAAATGTAGTGAAATAATCAGTGGAAATCACATTGAGATAACCAACAAGGTCATTTTGACTCAAGAATTTTCATAATTTTATTCATATAATGTGTGTTTGAGTACTGTGTAGGTATCTAATGTTTATTTTGCAGGTTACAACAAATATGATGTGACACTCAACTAACAAGGAGTGACACTAAGTGAAAAAAAATGAACTAGATCCCAAAAATTCTCACAGATGATAACACACAAAATAGACACAACTACCTAGGAATCCCAATCCCATTCTATGTGATCCTATCCCTAATATTGTCACTTTCAAGAATCATACACAGAGCTAATATTGTATAGAATATGCCTTTCTAGCGTGTTCTCTAGTCTAGAATTAGTCCAAAATTATGGTGGCAAGATGATTCATTATCTAAACCCTATTTATTCAATTATCTTGATATTTCTTGAATGTTGTTAATATATCTATTTAATTAGTAGTATCCTTATATTAAATTTAAATCTTATTAAATAAAAAATAAAGAACTAGCAAATCAAGTTATATAAAGGTCCTAAATTTGTATTTTGTGAAGGTTTTTGATATGAAAATAAGAAATGACCACCAAGATAGTCTTTTTAACAATGGTTCCCCAACAGGGACATAAAGTGGGCTGTATAATAAGCAATGGAATTTAATGAAAGGATTGGGTATAATCCACGGGGATAAATAAAGATGTAGCATGAGTACCAAACAAGGAAAAATTGGAAGAAAAGATAATTTGAAATGAAGGGTTGATCGAGAGGAGGAAAGAAGAACATTGATAAAAAAGGCATGGCCGAGTCGATTGATGACTAGTTAGGGTCTGTGGAGACCAATGATGAAGTGACAATGACCCAAAGGGGTTGACGATGACCAGGGTTTGTGGGCTATATAAGCCCCTGGGTCGGATGTCTAAGCTCATTTTCACTATGTAAAGTGAGGATAAAGAGCTCAGAGAAGAAAAGAGAGATGCTATTATGAGCAAGATGGAGGCCGATGGAGCAACGAGGAAGCACCAAATGAATCACATGATAGTAAGTTCCTAAACCTTATCCTTTTTTTAAACATTTTTTTTTAATGTTTTTTTTACATTTTTTAAAATTTTAGGGTCAGCACAAGGGGTGGTTTCCAATATTTGGGTACGGATGCCATCAACTGGGCCTATTAGAGAATCAAACCATGCTAGGAGGTTTCGACCCAACTTGGGTCAACATTGACTAGGGATAGGATGTTGAATTTTGGATGTTTGGATGATGAGTTACTAATGAGTACTTGTTTGATTTGTTTTTCCGGCCAGGGAAACTTTTTATCTACGAGACATAGTGCCCTATTTGTATGATTAGATTAGAGGAGATATCACATATATAGACTGGGACCACTTGGTTGCAGTATGATTGAGATGTGTCTATAGGAACAATGGTTCAAGATGGTTGAGATGACCATTACACTTAAGTATATATAATACATTCTGAGGTTTCATTTACAAGGGGAGCCCATACAACCCATCACAGCTGATAGTAGATTGGGGGTCCTCACATAGTTGTTTAGAGTCAATGCATTACAGATCACTTTCACATCTGGGGCATTTTATAGAGAGACATAGTATGAGCTTGGGGTAGATAGGATAAGACTGGAATACTTAGTGATGATGGATATTTCTAGTTATGCATTACCAAATTTAGGGGGTATAAGATTCCAATGGGAACTAACAAGGGTGCTTGTAGACATTGTTGATCATAGGGTGGTGTTTTCATTTGGCATAATGCTACTAGCCCAAATATACCATGAGATGTGTATGTATGCTGAGAGGAGGAGAACATGGTTGGGTGTGGGGTTCCTACTCCATTACTAGGTGTATGAGAATATTGCAATGATTAGGCCACCAGGGATCCCATGGGTCACAAGGGATCATATTGAGTTAGAGGTTGGATTATTGAGATATCAAGCTGATCATGATCATGGAGATAGGAGAGAGAGAGAAGAGATGAGTGGTATATTGATAGAATAACAGAGTTTGATATGGACTAGGTTAGATGGTGGTTGTACCACTATTATCCTGCATGGCCAGGGATAGATGCATAGTTTATTGGGATGAAGTGGATGAGTTGGGTACATGGGAAAAGGCCTGAGATGATATATTCCTTACATTTTGATCGAGTTAGGTGAAAATTTGGAGTGGTCCAGACAGTATCTGGGGATCTTGTGAGATATAGGCAACATGTGAAAGAGAGAGACCTTCCTAGTCCTAAGATGATAGACCTACTAGAGGAGGCTAGGGAAATGTGGGATGATGATGATGATGTGGGAGTCAGATATGAGTTTTCTGATTGGATGATGATGACATGATCACCCCAGATGGTGACGGAGGAGAGGGCCAAGGGAGGTGAGGAGGAGGAGGTGGTTCTAGCAGGGGAGGAGTGTACCATCTTTAAAAAATTGTTACCTTGATTTCATTTCCTCTTGACATTTACAACGTTGACATGTGATTTGTCTTAGGAAGGTGTATTCTTTCGAATATTGGAAATCATGTTTGTAATGGAAAAATTATTACTGTACAAGGATTCATTTTTTGTAATTCTATTTACTTGAAATGAAGCCATTCTTCCTTATGTTCTGAAAGGTTGTGAACCTATATTTTTGTTTTCATACTTATCATATGTTAATGGAAAAACCTTGGATCAATTTCATTGATCCAAGGTATGCTTTAGTTCTCCGTTATTAATCATCTTGATAAACTAACATTCTGAAGTAAAAGGAATGTTGAATGAGTCTTGTTTTTATCATGAATATGAGGACCCTTCTGCTGATGTCCTTGCTTTACATCATGTAGTAAGTATTAAACCGCGGTCTTTTTGATAAATATTTTTGTTTAAGACGTTGAAAGCGTAATAAGATGAAATAGGGCCTATACTGGGTTGTTAAGGTGAATACCTTAACCTTGGTTGGGATGTTTAATGCTAAGCATATTTTAATCTAGGTTCCAATGTCCTATCCTATGTGGATCCTAATATAAGGTAATTTGGACCTACCTTAGACCTATTTCTAATCTAATAAGGTTTGCATCCTAACCTATGTGGACAAGTTTAATTATGGAAAGTTGCACAATAACCTAAGGTAAATACTATTTACCTAGACTAAGTTTGAATCCTAAACTAATTTCAATCTAACCTAAAATAATGCTAAGCTAAAGGGAAACCTAAAGGGGTTGCATGGAAAATGGGAGTCGGTGGCGATAGTTTCTATTGCATTAATGTGATTTGATTTTTGTATTTATTAAAATCTGTTCAGCTAGTTTTAGCAGAGGCCTGGAGAGTTGAGGGGGATGCGTTGTTGGCATCATCACTAAGTTAGAATGCATGTAATGTTTGAAATAGAGATCACCAATTTCAGATGGTAGTGGTGTGGAGATTTAGTAAGGAGAGTTGGTTTTCCTTACATTAATGAGTCTTGGTTTTGGCGAAGAAATTGCAAAGGAAGAGACGTAAATGAATTTTCTGGAGGTTGTTTGGTCATTTTATCTTGGTGATTTTTACTTTGCATGGAGATTTTGGGTTCTTCAAACCAACAATTATATTTTCAATTCTTTTCCATATTTGGCACTTCTGAGCTATTTTTGATTCTATAGAGGTATAAAGAGGCATAAGAAAGAAGTTTTGGGTTTTCGATTTCATTTTGGAAAAGGAGAAACTATTGAGGCTCAGCAGGAAGTCTTCTGCAAATCAATAAGAAGCTCTATCAGGCATGATAGGCTCTATCCATTAAGTTGTTCTACTTTTTCCTAATTGTTTTCATTAAAATAACTATGCTATTAGAAAAAATGGGTTTTTATGTCTGTGATGGTTATTTTGTATTCATGTTTGAATTTTTCTTTGTATTTTGATGAAGAGACTCTGTTCGATAAAATGGAATGTGGGTTTGTTCCATGTTGAATATATTTTTTAATATTGTCTTAACTTTGTTGGAACTGGAATGATGTAAAATTTGTGTGAAACCTATTGACTGTGCAAAATGGATTATGGAAAATGTTGTTTGCTTTAAGGTTTGACCTAGGTTTTTCTTCCTCTATTGGAAGGAGGTAAGAAAGGTATTATTCTCAGTTGCATCTTTAGTTGATTTGAATCTTGTTACTTCTGTGGAAGCTGTGTTGTAGTGGTTGCTTAGATTCAATGTTCTTGTGGATTGAAACTTGTTTGAAAACAACAATAAATGATTTACTTCTTCTGATCTTTCAGTTGAAACTTGAGTTTCTTAGAATCTAGTTAATTATGTGGAAGTTGTGTAGAAATGGTTTCTTGAATCAATGATTTCATGGATTAAAAATTGTATGAATATAATAGTAAACGAGTTTTATTCTTCTTAACTTTATACATTTGGGCTGTGAACATCTGTAAGATTGATCTAAAGTTGGACAATAAGAGTTTCTATTATAAGGAAGATATTTCAAGTGCTGGTTCTATCTGGGTTGGAAATTTGATTTATACATATAGCTCCTGCTTGAACTTGCATGATGTTGACCTTGTTGTTTACACTTGTAAGCTAGAAGATGGGTTTTTAATGAATTAACCATTCTTGACCTAGATGAACCTCCTGATTAAAATTTGTTTGAGGGTAAGTTTGTTAAACAACATGTTGTGATTTTTTGGGAAATAATTAATGAATATATATGCATCTTTTCTTGGATTACAATTCGTGCTTCAAGAACTAACCAATCGGTTCATCTTGAAGGGTTTTTAGATCTTTACTTTTATTTTTATCTATGAAGAACATTGAGGGAATGGAATGTCTAGGTGAATTAAGGGTTAATACAGTTGAGCATGTCATAAGGAATGGACTAAAATGAATTCATTTTTTTGAAACATCTCTTGAGATAGACTTGTGCATCTAAAGTAAAGTCCTATTTTTATTATTGCATCTTCATTGAGTTTGAAAATGGTTGGGTTCTTTCTCTTCCTACTAGAGTAATGTTTCTTTTATCCCTATGAAGATGGAAGTGAGTATTAACTTGACCGTTATATTGTATATGTTTTTGGAAATGATGGCTAAGCTCGGTTTATATGAACTAAGCTACTTACGAATGTATAAATTGGAATGTCCATTGGTTGTCGATACTTCATGTATTGTTTTTGAATAGAATTCATTTGAATCACCCCTTTCTAGATGTAGCTAATGTACTACTTCTACTGCTCTTGTTTTTATGTTGAGATAACTTCATCTCCATAATCTGACTTGCATACTGCAGTCACATAATTTGGTTGAGTATCTTTTAGTTCTATGTTTCTATGTTTGACAAGAGTTCAAAGATATATTTATTAGATATGTATCAATTCTTTTATTCTGATATGTGTTCTATTTTCTTGTGAAAGAATAATGGGATCTTCTCCCATTCTTATTGTTGAGTCCCTTTTCTCTTTCTTTCCTGAGTAAGGTATTCATCCTGCTTTCTTTGAAATTTGAAGGAAATTATATTTTGTCCTCTCTCTTCTCTGATTTATGGAATGTAACACTATCCTCCTCAAAATATGAGGGAAGTTATAAGTTGTTTCTCACTCTTTGTTCATCTTTTCCCTCTTTTGTGTTACTCTTGTTTAAGAAAATGATCGGTTCAGTTCTATTACTTAATAGGATTGTAAAGTGAGTAGTAGGAGATAATCCTTTACTTATTCTCCTTGACTTGTGTTGACTAGAAACTATAATTAGTTAAGTGTAAATAATGTCTAGTACAAGTAATCAATTAAATGTATTTCCTATTTGTAACCTGTTGTGGTCTAACTTTAGACTTAGGCTATATCTTGAACATTAAATTTGGATGTAGCTTCTGAAATAGAAATCTCTTATTTTAAAGATATTGATGACTTTCCCTTAATCCTTTCATAAAGTTTGAATTAGCTTGGCAGAAATGTTTTATGATGGAATATGTTAATGCTGAGTATGATTGTTCTTTGATTCTTAAAAATAACTCTATTTTTGGGAAATATTAGAGTTAATGTCTATCCTTGGAATTTTGATTTAATGAAATAAGAAATAAACTATAAGTACCTATAGGAAGAATTAGATAAGTAATTAGGATGAATTATTACTTATCTAATATAATTCCTTATGAAAATCAATGGTTGAAGAGTGTTGATTATATCATGATTTTTACTAAATGTTAATTTGGTTGATCACTTGTTCTTTCTTTTATTATTATTATTTTCTTTTTGATGTATCTATCTGTATGGCTTTACTGTTTCATAAAAGTAGAGTTCCTTTTATGAAATAGTTAGTTGAAAGCACATCATTTTAATGCTTAGTGTTTATCATGTTCAGTTCCATGAACTGACCCGTGCTAGAAATATTTGTAGATGGACTTCATAAGTGATAAAGGAAGAAAATAACTTTTATGATGTTATTTGTTACTTAAAGGCTGTATCTTTTATGAAGGAATATGATTCATTATTGAAAAGTATTGAAAGATGAAAATATGTATTTCTTAATTAATCTTGATGCTATTTGACATGAAAGATGTTTGAAATGAATGGACTTGTGTAATGTGTATTTCACTTTGATAAATGGAAAAATATTGAGAGTTACTTGTACATGATGTGTTATTCTCCTTGTGTATTTTGTAATATTATTTATATGGACTCCTTATTGGTTTGACTTAAATAAGTTAGATGGAAGGGAATTAGTTACACTATCCCTTAAATGAAATGCAACTTATTCAGTTGGCATGTATAGATGTTCTGTTATCTAAGTCTCTATGGCTTATTAAAATATGTTAATGAAAGTGTACATTAATTTATGATGTTTTGTATAATAAAAAAGGGCACAATGAACCCTAACTCATAACATGAAAGAGGAAGGTGCACTACCTATTGATCAATACCTTCATAAGTATAAAAAAAATGTAAGGTAAATATGAACATTTACCAATTAGACTTCATCTTAATGAAGTCTATCGTAATGGAACCTATTTTAGAACTTAAAAAGGATAAGAATGATTATGGAATAATATGTAAATCTTATTGATGTTGTTGTTTCTGTTTTAATTAATTGAACTCTAAAGTAAGAAGTCAATGATTAAAAAGAAATATTGTTATTCTCTACAAAAACCTTAACAACTCAACTGTGGAAGTCAACCTTAAGGGATAATGAAATTAAGGTTCAGTAAGGTTGTTGTAGTTAAAATATTAATTATGGAATATAATTGAGTAATTCACTTCGTACTTGGGTATGTGCATCTAGATGGGGTGATTTAGTTAGCTGGTGGAACACGCCAACTGCAGAACTGTACCTTCATGAAGACTAGGATCTTCATGAGGATATAGTGTTGCACGCTGACATATGGTAGCACCCATCAGGATTAGACCAACTAGATCTACATAAAATTTGGACTTGATCTTAGTTATACTCTAGGTCAGGATATAATCCTAATTTAGTATAGGGACTAACTCACAATGACTTAGGATAACTAGACACACACAATTGAATTATGTTGATTGAGTATGTCAAAGTACCCTTAGTCACCACGAGTGGCTCCCTATACCAAACTATGTTGCTAACCTAGGTTAGGATTAAACCTTGAACAAGTGGACTGAAAGGAGTCAGTGAATACCATTCTAGATAAAAAAATTAAGTGGGTGTGAAGGACATATTCCATTTGACAAGTATGCCATCTAGGAATAGTAATATGAATAATATGTTGGTAATCTTTAGCCAAAGTATCGTAAGCTGCTGGTTATGTTTTCCTATGTCACCTAGTTTAAGAAATGGGATTCAGATGAATATTGGTAACAAATATTTAGCCAAGTCTCTTAATTAGAGTGCTTCAATACCTAGAATAGGGTAAGAGAACCAAGTATATAATACTTTGAGTTAACATGAGAGACTAGTATTACATCAAGTCATAAGATGATAGATTGGTAGTTCACCGAGTCACTTACAACTGCATATGGTTATCTATTACGAGATTGATTGGCATGGAATGTGTGTTCTAAATTATGAGTATTTAGAACAGAGAACATTATAAATATATTAAAAAATCCCTTGTTTATAAAGTCTTAAAATGGGAATGTTACAAGGAGGATGTGGTACATAAGGGTGATGATGGAGGGGATGATATGGAGATAGAAAATTTACGTATAGAGCTTGATTCATCCTATCAGGAGAGGGACACAACATTCCAAGAGAGGGAGGAGGTGCATTAGGAGGCCATAATATTACGCCAGGAGAGGGACTTAATGATGTAGTAACAAGACAAATAGAGAAGACAAAGGGAGGATTAAAGAGTGCAATATGGAGACCTTGATCCTATATTTGCACCAAATTTGGAGACTGGTGTGCCAACAATGTCACAGGGGGATGGGAAGATGACACCACTAGATAATGTTCCCCTATATAGTATAGATCACTAGTAATTGAGGTATAATATTATGAGTACATAATGACTTTGAGGATGTCATAGACACATAGATACATTACATATTTATTTGAGCAATGGGGAGTAGGGGGTGTAACATGATCGACACCATCGGGGAGTAAAATGAGTGTGTCATAGCCATGACGATACCTAGGCCATGATGGTGGAGACAAGGCCCAAAAAGAGGCACAAGAATGTTTTATAGGGGGACAAGACATGCGATTGTCAGATGCAGAGTTTATAGATTTTGATGATGTATCAGCTTTGAGAAAATGCCCTTAGTGGCATACCATGGATGTATAGATATATTTGGGTAGTGATGATGATATATATATATATATATATATATATATATATATATCATCACTAACCAAATATATCTATACATCCATGGTATGCCACTAAGGGTATTTTCTCATGTGTGTGTGTGTGTGTGTGTGTGTGTGTGTGTGTGTGTGTGTGTGTGTGTGTGTGTGTGTGTGTGTGTGTGTGTGTGTGTTTTGTTATTTATCATGTGTTATGTATTGATTTATGGCTTTGATGATGTTATGTTAGATTTAGATGTTACACGGTGATTATGGATTACATGGAGACATGGTGAATATAAATTGTATGTAGATTTTTGATTATGATGTTATGGATTTGATTATGATGACATGTTAGTGATTATGTTTTGGAAATTAGAATAGGATATGAATGTGATGTGATATGTTATGATGAATATATCTATATATTATATATATATATATATATATATATATATATGATGATGATGATGAAAATGTGATTTAACATGGATAAATAGTTGTTAGACATGATGAAATAATGGATACAAATGATGTTATGTATTTATAGATATGTTTAAATATAGGTGATATGGCATGATTAAGAATATACACATAAGCATGGATAAAGTGGTTAGATTAATAATAATGTGATAGGAACACATTATAAGTGAAAGAAAGGATTCAAATTTTATAGAAGATGACCAAAATGAGATTAAAAAAATCAATCATAGTAAGGAGTGCACAAAGAAACAATGTTTCAAACTGGATTAGAGGTAAACAAGAAAAATATTCGATTAAGAAAATGTACTTACAACCAATAATAGGTGTTAACACATAACCATCGATAGTTAGTATTCCCAAGGATCACGAGTGAAAGTATGGAAAATGAACTTATAGACCTAATGTTGACATGACATAAGGGGTTTGGATGAAACTTTCACATGGGAGTATAATTTCTCCTTAGGTGTGTGCTCCTAGGTCTATACCCCACCTCTGAGCAATATGGTGCAAAATGATCAATACGAGAAGTTTGTTATGGATGAAAAAGATGATTGATGCGGGAAGCTTTCTTAGGATGATTTATTTTGATACTTTATGATTTTTCTTTTGAGTACATAAGAGGCTAATCAATGTGGGATGCTTTCAAATCCATGATATGATATGATATCTTTCCTTCGAGGGAGTGGTCTTCATTTTTCTTTTTTTCTTTTAAGAATTTTTGGAAAATTGCTTTGATAAATGAAAAGATAAGATATGCATGATAGCTTTCCTTTGAGGGATCAATATATTATTTTTGATATTATTTATTTTATGAACTTTCCTTAAAGGGAACAATATGTTTTATTTTGAGAAATATACATTTTATATGAGGGGATAGTAAGTGTACGAGTGACAACCATGGACACTTAGCATGGTTCTACTAGGTAAATAAGAGGGAATTATATGTAATGATCATGGGATTCCCACCTATAAGGAGGAAATTTTCCTTAATGAATATGGTATGAGTAGATTTAGGGTGCCCATATTAGAGGTCATAGATAGGAAAGTGAAGGTAGAACATATAATTCCAAATAATTACAATGAAAGATGGAATATGATAATAACATGTGTATGACCATTGAGATTAATAAGTTATCATGGGTAGGTATGTTGACAATAGAAAGGCCACAAGTTCAATACGTTTAGAGGTTTCGTTTATGGTTTACCATCAAGGGAGGCCAAATGATAGGATTTAAGTCCATACTTATGCATGATAATATATGGTCCAATCTTGTTGGGGGTAAAATTTCCATGTTGAATCGTTTCTTGAGTAGTGACATTTTTTATTTTATTTAAGGACAAGGTCACCGACGTTAAATTCACGTTCCTTTTTATGTTTTTTATAATCATTTTAAATTTCCTCTTAATAGATGTGATGATGTTTAAGACCGAGAAGGCGATAATCATCTAGCAATTCAAGTTTTGCTAGATTCTCTTGGTGATATTCTTTGTCAGAGATAAAGTTGCAAAGATAAATGATCAAGGATGGGATTTGTAACTATAGGGGGAGTACGACCTCAAATTCCTAAATGAGATAGAAAGGAGTAGAACTTATAGAGTTTTCGATTCTAGTCTGATAATCCCAAAGGGTGAAGGGGATATGAAGATGCCCATTATGACTTGATTTTTCAATAGTGTTGGTAAGAATGTTGTAAAGATTTTTGTTAGTGGCTTTGGATTGGCCGTTAGCTTGAGGATGATATGGAGAAGAGAAGATAATATTAATATTGAATGAGTTGTAAAGCTTTTTGAGATATATTTTTTGAAGTACTTTCCATTGTCTGTGATTAGATTATGAGGAATGCCAAATAAAAAAAATGATATGATGATAGATGGAATTAATTATTTTATTAGCTTTAGTTTATGTGAGTGGAATGGATTCCAACCATTTGGTAAAATACTCAATACTAGTGATGATGGAATGATGACATTAGGAAGAATGTGGATTAATGAGGCTAATGAGGTCTAGTCCCTAATGTGAGAAAGGAAAAAGGTCCCATGCCGACTGTAAGGCCTGACTAGGAATGAGAATCAAATTGGAATGTTACTAGAATTTGATGCATTTCTTAATGTATTAAAAAAGATATCAATTAATAGAAGGTCAATAATAACCCATTAAAAGGATGTGCTTGGCGATATCCAAACTACTAAAATGACCACCACACATACTATCATGGATGTCTTGGATAGCTTAAATGGATTCATGAGACTTAAGACAATGAAGCAAAACACTATTGAAACCATGATTGTAAATAATTTCGCTAAGGATGACATAGTAGTTGATACGTCAAAGAAAATAACTCCTACCATTTTTAGATAGGTTAGGGGGATGATGATTGGGAAATATAGTCAAATATTTGAGAATACCAAAGATCATGAGGGTAAGCTTCAATAATATTGATGCAAGGTATCTCACTGAGGGGAGCAGGTTTGTCAATGCGATAAATGATAATGAAGATTTTAGAATATTCCATAGACTAATTGATGAGATATGTGAGAGAATCCATAGTGTCTACAAAATGGTTAGATGATCGAGGGATGACTTGAAGAGTGTAGAAATCAAATATTTTAAGAAGGAAATTGACAATATCATTATAATTTTGAAGGACCTCATTTATACATTGATATATGCCTTTGAATTGATCAATGATGAGATGATAATCCCCATAAATATCTAGGATTTGGACACCAATTAGGATAATTGTTTGAAGGCCTAATACAAGAGCTTCATATTCAACCATATTGTTTGTGCATTCAAAATTAAGTTTATAGGTGATAAGAATAGAAATATCCCATGGAGGAATGATAATACCACCAACACCTCCCCTTTGTTGACACTTAGATACAATAAAAAAAGAGTCATTTTAAGGGGAGATGTCTCATGGTCAACGGTGTTGATAGATTCATCCAATAATTTCTCGTGAGGAATATTTTTATCAATAAAAGGCATGTCAGCTAATTGGTCTTCAATAACCCAACCCTTGATTGATTTATGGGAGATGAAATCTAGGTCAAAATTGGTCTTGAGCATGAGCCATTGAGTGATGAAATTACTATGATAAGGCTTAGAATGTATGGTCTTGAGAAGATGAAAGATAGTAATGACATAAGTCTTATGATTTAGAATATAATGGAGAAGCTTAGACATAGCAAAAAAAAGAGCACAACACAACTTTTCATTCAGTGTAGTGAGTCTCATAATCATAACACAACACAGATTTTTAGCTTCAACTTTAGTGTAGCTGTAAAATTTGAAATCTCCTAAGGATCAAGTGATTGACTGAATTTGAGGTTGTGGGGATCTTGCAAAGTCCCTATGTTGATGTTGATGTTGGATTCATTAATAAGGGTGGATATGTTTGGCGGTAAGATTTTATAAAGATAGAAATATTCTGCACACATGTAAAAAAATATAGATTCTTCATTGGTGCATTGGAGAATGTAAATGGTAGGGGAATATTATTCTATCATTTGTATAAATTGAATAGGGAGGGACCTAGTTTTACCTTCACAATGATAAGTGACCGATCCTAAGGTAATGGTGGAGATTAAATAAAAGATATAGGATATGGACACGGTGTCATCCATATCCATAACCTCATGGGATGGAGAAGATGAAGGATTAATGTCCATGAGAGATAAGGATGGAGGAAGTGGTTCAGTAGATTTTTCCTTATATCCCAACCCAAAATTTTCACGGGGTTTGCGAGATTGATCAATGATGAGGTCATGGATACCCTGTTCATAATTCCCCATTCCAAATACTTTCTAGGTGCAATGATGAAGATAGGTGTAGGAAAAGGTTTCTTGTATAAAAATTCAAACCAAATGGTATATTATTTTGTTTGAGGTTGAGTTTCCATGTGGGAGGAAGTGTGATCAATGCCACCATAGATGATATTGGTACGAAGATGAGGTGGAATGAAAGGAACGATACCCCTGATGTGAGGTTAATATATTAGATATTTTTTTTGTCTACCGAGTCAATTAGGTATGGGAAGAGCATTAAGTGTGAGGAGGTGATAATCCCCCATCGTGAGATGTTCCATTACTTTTTATAAGGTGTGGGAAGCTTGGACATAAAGATAGATGAGCTAGTGGATGCTTCAAAATAAAATTTTGTGGGAATGAGCATATCATTAGGATAATAAGTCATGTGACATGCTTTGAATCAAGGAGCATCTTTAAGGAGAGTTAATATTTTACCTTCATGTTATAATTGATGCATAGATGAAGGGTGGAAGGAACGCAATGCATGACATAAATGCATGGTCATTTGAGAAGTACATTGAATTGAAACTCCCCTTCTACGATATAGAATAGCTCATGGAGGAGTTTTTAACCAACACTAATAGGAAGAATAACTCTTCCCTATGTGGGGGCAATATCATCATTAAATGCACAAATAACCATGGGTGATTAGAAGACAATGGAATTCGGGAGCTTAAGCTAATCAAAGGTGTGAGATGAAATGATGTTTATGCTAGCTCCATTGTGTATCAAAGAATGATGAATGAAAGTGTCATTGATGTGTACAATGAATAAAAGGGTAAGGTCATGTTGTTCAGGTGTTATGTTAATAATTTCAATATTTTTGAATGATATGGAGGTGGAAGCTGAAATTTCTCCCGCAAGAGATGAAAATGGCTAATACTCATCATTAGGAGTAGGGATACACTTAAGATCTTTAATGAGATATTTCCTATGATATGAGATATTTGAATAAGCTCATAGAGTGACATCTTAACTGAGGCCTCATAGAGTTGTTTAATAACACTTTGTTTTATAGAAGCAAGTTGAGGGGTAGATAACATGGACACCTTAGGTTTTGATGAAGAAGTGGGCAGAGAGGGATCACTAGGAGCGTTGACAAATACTTTAGATTTGGATTGAGTAGGTGGATGGAATTCATGGGGATGAGAATGGGTTGTGATTTGAAAAAAATTAATTAAGATAGGAGGACCTTCTTTGGGATATATCAAGGTTGGAGAAGGGATGGCGATGTAAGTGTTAGATGAATGAGGAGATTAAGATATCTTGGTGGATGAAGATTGAGATGGAGAAGGAAGATTAGAAGAGGGAAGAGGGTGATATCCTTTAATAAGAAGATCATCCTTATCAATAAGGTTATGAATGATGGTTTCAAGGGCCATACAATGTTCAATATCATGTCCTGGTGTATGGTTGTATGCACAAATGAGATTAGAATCGAACCATGAAGGCATTGGAATGAGTGGATCAAAAGGTTTAATAGGTGGGATAGTAATTGTAGATGCTTGAAGTAGAAATTGAAATATTTACATATAGGACTTGATAGGGGTGGTTGAAGGATATGTTACAGATGAAGTGGTTGATGACGGAAAGAGGGAGGACTTACTATGATAAGGATTTGTGGATGCATTTTATTTTGTTCTAGATTTGGATGAAGAAATAGGAGATTGTGTCTTGATTTTAGTTTTGATAATTAGTGACTTAGATGAATTGAATTCTAATATGGTAATAGGAGACATGGATGATTTGGAAGGAAGGTTAGATTTGGGATACAAATTAGGTTTTTTAGATTTAGATTTATTGACAAAGGGGGTTTTGGATGAAGGGGTTGGCCCTACAATGGATTGTGATGCTCCTAAGAGTGATGAAGTGACAATAGATTGCTTAGGAGGGTTATACTTGGGAGAAGGAAGCTCTATATTTTTATACGGATGTGGAAGGGACTTTTTCGTAGGCATGCCAAGGTTCTTAGACTTTGGTTTTGAGGATTTAACTTTGGCAAGAATGGTGAAAAAGTCAACTAGAGGATTTATGGAGGTAGAACTAGGTAATGTAGATTATGTTGTAGAGGTGGATATTAAATGTGGAAGTGGATTTTGTATGATGCACTTAACAAGATATAAATGTGTGGTAGATTGTGTAGGTTTAGGATTCATGGATGTAGGGATGGTTGGAGTTATAGATGTGGCGAGAGTGTCATTTGTGGATGTATTGAGTGTTGGTGATTACATGGTGGAGGTTTTAAGGTATGGTGTGGATGTGGTCATAGATTCAGATGTTGATATGGGTATGATCATAGTAGTATATGTGTTTTATGTGGAAGTGGGTTTGGATGAGGGAATTTGATATGAAGATGTTAAAGTGGATGTTATATTAGATATAGGTGAAGGATTAGATGCGATAAGTGAGGATGTTGTAGGCATGGATAGAGGAGTGGATGTAATTGAAATTAATGTGGAAATTATATTTGTGGACATATTCGACGTAGATAATGGGTGAAGAAATATGTGTAGATGTTGATGAAGTTGTGGGTGTGAGATAAGAGTTTGAAATAGATTTCGATGAAAGGGATGACGAGATGATGGGTGTAGCTGATGGTGGTAGATATTGATTTATAGTATTGATGATATGGGTGTTAGGTTCCTATGATGTGGAGGGTGGATTTTGTTTATTGGTTGGATGATTAAGAAAGGGTTGTTTGAAGATGTCAAGGGTTCAATTGGGTGGTGCATTAGGATTATCCATTTGGAGGTCACTAGAGTCTATGAGTTTTTGGACAAGGTCTTTAAATGTGTGAAACTTATCAATATCATGGCCAGATACTTGATGATACTTACGGTAATTCTCCTCATAATACCATGTTGGTTTTGGTCTTGATTCATCAAAGGGTTAGATGGGAGGAAGCCAAATGATATGGATTGCCATTAACTTATCGAATATTGAACTATAAGATTCCCCAAGAGGGGTATAACTGGGAGGTGGTCTAAGAGCTCTTTAGGGAGGATTCATGTGGGAAGTGGATATGAGGATGATTTAACCACAATGGGATTCGTGACATTATTTGATTTGTCACCATGCATAAAGGACTTAGTGAATTCAGACTTTGGTTTATTTGATAAAATTTTAAGATGGGCTTGCTTAAGGGTGTAGAGTTAAAGTTTGCGAGCCATAGTAATTTCCTCTTCAAAGGTTTGGAGTGATTTAATTTGAAGATTATAAGATATATAATTCACACAAGACTGTTAGAAAATTTCAATTAATTCATTATATGGAAGGTATAATGATAGTTGGTTGATTATGCCATAACATCATGTGATGAAATATATGATAAATTCACCATCATACTATCTAATGGTGTAAAGTTTTGTAATAGTTATATTATGCACAATATTGATTGAGAATTATTCTAGAAATAATTGTGTGAGTTGTGTGAAGGAAAATAATGAATGTTTTGGGATGTCATTATACTAGTCTAGTGCAGGTCCGACTAATGACATGGGCAATCTGCAAAGCATAAGGTTTTGATTTTGGGTGATGAGGTAGCATGCATGTCTAAATGTGTGAAGGTGTTGTTGTGGATCCTCTTTGTTGTTGAACTTAGAAATTTTTTGCAATTCCCAATAAGGAGGATAATGATTCACATGGATAGATGAATTGATAGGATCATTAAAGATTTGTTCATAGGAAAATGTGATTTTTGTATCCCAAGGTAGTGGCTTCAAGTTTAGCTATTGTACTCAATAATTTCTGCATGGGATCGTTAGATGGATGGGTTGAGAATTTTAAGGATGAGATTTTGATGCATACGAAGTAGATGGATTAGGTTTTTGAAATGTTTGATACGTTTTAGGATGAGTAGGTTTTGGCGGAAGTGGTTGATAAGAGGGGATGTAATTGAAAGGTTGTGATTAAATGGGTTGAGATAAAGGTTGTCGTTGGGAAATGGGGATGTGATAAGACTGGTGACATTGAATCAGATGTTGAGAGATGGGGACATTTGATTGGTCTAGTATGGGATGATTTGGGATGTAAGTAATAGGTGGTTGGGATACTTGAGTTGATGGGTTGGGAAGTATGTAACGATAAGCTCCTCGAGGAGGAGGTTGATGGGTTTGATTTGATTTAGAAGTATGAGGCTACAGAGTGATCACATTTGCATGGACATGGGAAGTGGAAATAAGAGGTAAAGTTAGATTATACTATTTAGGTGGATGAGAGAGCAAGTCAGATTCTTGAGATGATTAGATAGGGGCACAAGTGACCATATTAGACGATGAGGTGATGCAGACAGAAGAAATGATATTAGTGTTAACGCAAGGAAAATTAAGGGGAATTGGGACCACCAGTTGAGTGGTTTAGTGATTATGAGGGATTGAGGAAGAAGGTTTGTGGGGATCAAACTCATGTTGGGCCATAGAAATTTCATTCATAGCTCTAAGAAAGAATATAGAAATTTATGATGTGAGGACTCATGTAGATTCAGGATTGGAATAATAGGCATAAATTTGTTGCAAAGAAGGTCCATCAATGGGGAATTTGGTGGTCTTACAAAGGAGATATTCATCTAGAGTGATTGTATCATCTTCAAGAAGATCTTGAAATTATACACATCCCTGAGGGATGATATGTTGGCTAAGTACAAGAAGAAACGTGGGCATGCAAGGACTATATGAAGAAGGGCGTGCAAGGTGAAAGCACACAGGACATGGTTTTAGGAGGGTTTAGTAGAACTGATGGTGCATGTGCACAAGGAATATAAAATGTTTTGGGACATATCCACATTTGGAATATTGGGTAGAACATGATAAAAGCATGACTTAATTGCATATGCGGAGTGGATAAGATGTCAGCCTGGAAACTTGGTGCCCATGAAAGGAATATACCTTATGATAAAATATTCCAGAAGGACATCATGGCAAAGAATGGAGAGCTCAAGTATGAAGGAGCATGCTCCTATGGAGGACCCCTTGGACACTTGGCAACTGATATACAACTTCAGAAAGGCATGGCAGTGCTTGCTGAGTCTATAAATACAAGCACCCGTCAGAGATAGAGATATACCTCGGAGAATGGAAAATAGGAAAAGCTATGTAGAAATATTGTGAGAGTCCTATGGGTTGGGTTTAGAGGATCCGTAGGAGTATGATGTATCAAGGGGATGGGCCTACATTTTTATTCTTATTGTAATATGAAAGACATAAGTCTAGTTCTGATGCATGACATTGGTTTGCACTATTATATTGATTTTTGATAGCTTCAATGAATGTAATGTGATTACCAAATGTACTTGTTATGAATATTTCTGATTCCATATTTTACTTATATCTGTATGGGTCATTCCTATGTATATTTCATATGAATGGGTGTAAACCCTTGTCCATTTCCTTTCTATTGTGATTCAAATCTATACTCTATAATCCATTTTTTATTGGAATGACAACATTAGTCTAGAGGCCATCCTGAGTTATTAGATAAATGTATGGTTCATTTCCATTCTCTTCACTTAAGTTTCTATCATAAATAATGCATTCTCACACAACTCACATAAAGGAGGGGCTCAGCACCCACGCATGCCTTGGGTGAGCATCCAATGCCTGCTAGGTGATAGGCCAACGCACATGGGATTTCCTTGTTCTTTAAAAGGCATAAAAATGACTGCATATTGGCTCCATTGTTGGGACCTATTTTCAAATTTTTTGTGATAAATATCATGCATCTTTGTTCTTGTGATGTGTGATGACAGAGCGCCTGAGTTTAGAAAGTGTTGAAAAGTGGTTCAAGAGTATAGAGGATGAGTTTTCTAAAAGATTCAACACTGGACCTGAGTTTAATGTGTGTGGATGGGTAGAAGAGAACCTATACCATGAGCTATATGAGACATTATTTTGTTGCTTCCTAGTAGAGCTATATGAATGGATTTCAACATACACATCTAGATCCAACTGGTACTATAGATCATGCATGTGGACCCAAGATGACTATCAGAGGCTGTAAGATGCAAATATAACTTAGACGCATGCTATTAATCACTAGTGGAAGGGAGTTCTAGCTAGTTACACCTTAGAATACACCATTTCAATGTATTCTTGGCTATAAGTTATTGTGTTTGAGTTTCTGAGGGAGCCTATAGGATCATTTTTTAGTGCTATTCCTCTGGCTATGAAGATATTGGTCATTAATTTGAGTTTAGAAGTATTCCCCATGGCCGGATAAGTTAATATGAGCACTGGGAGAGGAATTTAGGGTAGAGGAAGATGGTGGACATTACGGATGAGAAGGAAAGGGAGGAGAGACAAATCAAATATAATGAAAATCATGAAAGGGAGATGATTAGACAACGCAATGTTGCAAGTGTGATAGGTCTATGGAGGAAAATGTTGTGAGAGGGTGTTGAAGTTCACATGGAGGACATTGAGCCTAAGAAATCTATGATACCCCATCTTGGAAAGCATGGGAGAGAGGCCCCTTTAGCTTTTGATGATATTTTTTCACATGGAGAAAGAAGAGCCATCGACACACATCTAAACCCACCTAACAACCAACCCATGGAATTTTGTTTTCCAAATCAAGGGAGAAGTATTGATAACCCAGTTGGTATCGGTGGGAGTGACTGATCGGAACCCAGGAGGTGTAATTTTTTTTTGGAACATCCATGGCTACACATACCATTCTAGTGTTTGGAGGAATTTTTGGGAAAAGTGCAAGTACACAAGGTTTATGCAACATGTTTGGGAGTGGCGCAGGATACACTTCTGGAATTGGAGCAATATCATAGACCATTAACACATAGTTCAATTGATTGTTGGGGCACTAGATGTGACCAATTCATGCCCATTTCAAGCTACAAGAGGATCTAGAGGTGGAACTGGTGGATCTGGAGGCACTTGACCTAGTGGATCCAATGGACCTAGTGGAGGAGGAAACACCAGAGGGAACCAAGGATCTAGATTATGAGGATAGGGGCCTCAGTCACCTCCTCAGGTGTTCTTTGAGATATCCTTACACTTTCCAAATTACTAAGGTATAGAGGATGTTGCAGAACATTTGTACAAGTATGAATTTATTTGGCGCGTGAAGTGGATCACTACCCCGAAGAGGAAGACAAATCGATTTGCAACATTATTACAAGGGCACACACATAACTAGTATAGGAATTACAAGCCCTATGAGATGGTGGAGAATTAAATTGCATTGAAGAATGCCTTCCTAGCATAATTCCATAAACTGGAGTTTAAGAAGAAGAGCATCAGCACTTTGAAGGAGATGCAACAGGGAATGGCAGAAAGTGTGTTGCAGCATGATGCATGGTTTAAAAATCTCCTGTCAAAACTATCATATGGCATTTACCCTTCACAACATTCTCAATTTTTTGTTGCAGGGTTTATCTCTCCATTTAGGAGGGCATTGTCACATAAAACATTCATCGACCCACATGAGGATTTAGAGGCTTCCTTACGTGTTGAAGCAGTTGTGAGTGTTGATACTAGTGTGAGCCCTTTTATGGAGGCTTAAATTGATACAATCACCAAGAAGTTAGAGAAGCTATCTTAAAACTCAACACATGAGACTTGTAGTGGTCTTTTGTGTGTAGATTGTGTTGTAGAGGGGCATACCAAGGATAGTTACCCCTGGAATTTAGTACGTGCCATAACAATAGATTGTGAAATTTTTCATGGGGACCGTGATGTGAGTAGGTGTCCATTATTGTAGCACACAATCTAGAAGAATGTGTCTTTATAATGAAAGATCTACACCTCTAAAACCCATGATACTAAGGATTGTAGGCTTATTAACCAGATCCATGAGGCCATTGATCATGGTGTGTGCCAGACCAGCCTTGCCAGTAGTTCCGAGGAAGATGATTTCCGTTATGAAGGATGTGTGGATGGAGGGGCACGTGGGAGAGGTTTTCACAGAGGATTTCATGGTCGTAGTAACTAGGGAGGAGAGAAAAGTGAGTTCCCATGAGGAACCTACTATAACTGTGGATCTACAAAACATTACAAGCATGAGTGTCTAGATTTATTGTAGTGCTCATGATGTGGGAAGAAGCATAAGTACGAGGAGTGCCCTGAGCTATTTGAGCACATGAGATAGAAACATCAGAAGGACAAGGGTGTTGGGATGATTAGTATAAAGAATTCTGACACATAGTTGATTCCTAGAGTGGCACATGAGTTAGGGTTAGAACCTATTTTGGTGACAACATGAGCAGAGGCTATGCACTAAGGAAGTACAAAGGAAAATCACTCTAGTCTCAAGACAAGAAGTGGTGCATATGAAGTATTTGGACCTTTCCCACTAGAAGGAAGTGTATCAAGAGATAATGGATGTCATTCAGAGCTTGTAGGGATAAATCTAGTGTCTAAAGGAACATTCTAGGTAGAATGAGCAAAGGAGGAATGATGAGGATCCACAGAAGGACCCTGATGAGGTCAAGGAAGTGTGCAAAATGTTAAGGCAAGAGAATAGTATTCCCTTGCTAGGAGAATGACTATTGGATAAGGTACTATGTGCCAGAGTAGAGCGTAAAAGGTAGGTGTTGCATGAAAACCTCCCTCCCCATAACCTTGAATATGATATAGAGATCACACTGAATGCACTTGTGGATGGTTGCTTGCTGAGTAATATATTGATTGACAAACATGGGAGCATAGGTCAATGTTCTTACATTATATTCCTGACATCAAATGGGAAGGCCCACATTACAACCATCTTTGAATGTGTTGTATATGGAAAAAAAAACTAAGGAAATTCCCATTGGAGTATTGAAGGATGCAGTTATCACCATTTAGGGGGCCAAGTTAACTGGAGACTTTGAAGTCTTGGCGCTCATCAAGGCAGAAAATTTTCCAACATTTCTTGGGCACCCATGGTGCTATAAGAACAATGCTGACCTAAGGTTCAACAAAGGATATATCAGTTTTGAGAAAAAAGAAGAATGGGTCATCATCCCTTTGAAGGATGGGAATTCAACGCCTTACACTAAACTGTTGGGAGAAGAGGTCCTTGATAGAATTTAGGTGCACTCCATCAGAGACCCATAGATAATTCACCCTACATAAGGAGTTATCCAATTTGAGGATGCTCTGTCTATGAGTAATACAAGAAAGCATGGTGTGTGAAAATTGGGCACGTGGGACCTATGAGTTAACTGGGAAATAGTTAAGGGGGTGTATAATAAGAGTGACCAAGGTGCGCTCACTCAAGCACCTTTGAGAAAAAAATTTACCAAGTTCCTCTGGAGGGGCATACCGTAAAATTTTCTTATGGGACATAGAATCTTAGTGGAGAAGTGAGGATGAAAGAAGGGGGATACTGAACTATGTCCTTCTTTAGACTGTAACACAATGGTGGGCTACACACCGCGAGAGTATCTTATAATGGCACGAAGTTAGGATTTCCTTCTCTATCAGATTCTATAGAAGCAATGTGCCCACTACCATCCAAGAATATCATGGCAAGGATCCCACCACATTCCACATCTAAACTTGTGAGAAGGTCTAGAAGTCTTACCACCATCATTATGGGTACATAATCTATATTCCACACTACAAGGTTGTGCGTGTGCATGGTGTATCCACTCAGAAACACACCACTAGATGGGTAATAGGAAGGATAATAGGAAGGAGCTGAAAACTGATCTCATCTAACATTTTGAATATCAAAACACAAAGAAATAAGTGGATAAGGCATTGTAAGTGATCAAGTACCTTACAATAGTGGATAGTACCATGGTAGAAGATAGGCTACTAGATTTGTTAGGTTAGCCCAGTTTAGAGGCACGCTTTAATGAGGATGAATATGAGGAGATATAGCTTGAGCGTGCATGCATAGAAAAGGAAAAGGGGAAGATGGTTTACGTCATAGATGGTGAGGAGATGGAAGCTCTATGTTAACCACTCTGTAGGTACATATGATTTTTTAGATATCAGTGATGAAAGGACACATGCTTATCATTAGGTCAGAAGTAGAACCCAAGGAAGCTACCATTAGAGACTATTGGTTGGAGAAGGAGGTCTCAAATATCATTGATGTGTTACATGAGTTCCAATATTTTTTCCCACGCAGGTACCATGAACTTAAAGGCATCCACCGTTCCTTGGGGGAGATAAGGATAAAAATAAAGGAAGGTGTGTGCCCAATCTAGAAGAGGGCATATCAAATGAATCCCAATTTGTACATACAGGTCAAGGAAGAGATAGAAAAAATGATAGTGTCATGTATCATTGAGGCTGTTGATGATTCAGAATGGATAAACCCAATGGTCATCAACATCAAGAAATATGGGAGGATAAGTATTTTCATTAACTAAAGGGATTTTAATGTAGTATGTGTCATCGATCCCTTCCCAACCCCATTTACTAAAGAAATCTTAGAGGGAGTGGCCACGTGCGAAGTCTAGTCCTTCACAGATGGGTTCTCAGGATATCACCAGGTGAGGATTACAAAGGAAGACCAGAGAAAGATAAATTTCTCCACTAAATGGGGAATTTTTACCTATATGGTCATGCCTTTTGGGTTGAAGAATGCACCTGCTGTTTTCTCACGTATTGTAGTACAAGCCTTTCAAGAATTTATCTATAAATTTCTTCAGGTTTATTTGGATGATTGGACTGTATATGGTCTAGTCAAAGACCATTGTGATAACTTAAGACTAATGTTTGTAAGGTGTTGGTAGTTGAGGATATCCCTCAACATCAAGAAACGTGTCTTTGATACCCCATTTTGAACCTTATTGGGGCATAGCATATGCAAGGAAGGCTTACTAGCAGTTCTCACCAAGGTTGTTGTCATTGTGGGTCTAGGGGAGCCTACTAACCAAAGCGCTGCATGGATTCCTTAGGCATATAGCTTACTATAGGAATTTCATCAAGGGATATGCCGATATCGACGTGACCTTGGAGGAATTTCTTAGACACAAGATTGAATTTCATTGGGAAGAGGCGCAGTAGAGGGAATTCAACACATAAAAGGAATGGCTTGTCACTGCACCCATACTTTGTTTCCCTATTTGGGATAAGCCTTTCCATTTTCATGTGGATGCCTCTAGTACAAATGTTGGAGTAGTACTGATACAACTTGGTGAAGGGATTATTGACCATCCCATGTGTTTTACAAGTAGAAAGTTAACATCAACAAAAAAAAATTAAACCACTATCAAGCACAAAGCACTATCCATGATCTACACACTTCACAAGTTCAGGAAATATCTATTAGCAACACCATTTGTATTCTACACGGACCGCATGACATTAAAATACTTGGTAAACAAGCCCATTTTATAAGGGCACATATTTTTATGGGTCCTTCTATTCTAGGAATTTGAGTTCGTAGTGGTTTTCAAGCCAAGAAATAGTAATTCTGGACCCGATCACTTGTCTAGAATTGACTCAGGAGAGGACATGCAAAGCATTGAGGATACTGTGCCAAATGCGCAAACTGTTTAGGTTACATCATGCACCCTCAGACTTAGAGGATATTGTGGTATTTCTCAAAATGGTTGTGGCACCAGAAGGGATGAAAGCATTAGAGAGGAAGAAGTTAGCTATATGTGCCACATCCTACATGTTGGTTAGTGGTGATTTCTACAACCTAGGATGTGATGAAGTGTTACGTCGGTGAGTGCTAGAACATGAGTGTCTGGATATTATGGAGGGGGCACATGGGGGAAGTGCAAGTGGACACTATGCAAGGGATGCTACTGTGAATAAGATATTACAATATGGGTTATGGTTGGAGACCCTATATCAAGATTGCAAAGAGTATTAAAAATCATGTGACCATTTTTAGCTCCTTGGCAAACCAAGGCGGAGGGATGAAATTCCTTTGCACCCTATTCCAAGTACATATCCATTTGAAAGGTGGGCCATAGATTTTGTAGGCCCCATTTCTCTAGCCATGTCTAGGACATGATCATGCTAGGTAATCATTTGCACGGATTATTTGACAAGATGGGTAGAAGTAACACCTACCAAGGATTGTACAACATCTACAATAACCAAGTTTCTATGGGAAAATATTATTACAAGGTATGGATGCCATTAAGCTTAACTAGTGATAGGGGTATGCATTTCCTCAATGAGACCGTTAGGATTCTATTAGCATAGTTCATGGTGGCTCATCATAAGACTACCCCTTACCATCCACAAAAAATGGGATTGTTGTGCTGAGGCAATTATTAAAATACTGAGTCATAACCTAACCAAAATTTGTGATGTTGGTAGATAAGATTGGGATGAAAAAGTATCAACAGTTCTATGGGATTATTAGACCACCTATAAGAGGTTGAATAAAGCCACACCATTTCAATTGGTTTTTGGTGTAGAGGTTGTCTTACTTGTTGAATTCATGTTACCTTCTCTGTGTATAGTGTGTGAAGGAGGATTGGACGACAAACAAGCACTGGAGGAAATGATTGAAAAATTGATGAAATTAAATGAGAGATGATCATTGGCTAGGTGGAGTCAAAAGGATGAAAAGGATAAAAAAATAATGACATGATTGTCACATAAAAAAAATAATTTAAGGTTGGGAAGATGGTATTGTTTTATGATTCCAAGTTTCTGCACCATCCTGGAAAGTTGAAAGTCCATTGGTTGGGGCCCTATATCATCTTAGACTTCCTTGATTCAGGCGCATGCTAGTTGAGAGCACTGGATGAGATGATATTTCTAGGAAATTTAAATGGGATTAGACTGAAGCCCTATTATAAATAAGGCTTCTCGGTGTTTGTAATAAGGTAGTATTACCAATTAATTTAGAATTTCCCTTTATGAAATTTCCTTTCTTGTGTTTCCCTTTATCATCATTTGTTCTGTTGTTCGTTTTATGCCTTGGGTGTTGGTAACCAAATTTAAGTTTTGAAGGTTGTGCATGTGTAGAGGACCACTCATGTATTTTAGTGTGGGGTTGAGTGATACAAAGTATTGGCCCGTAATACAAGTTGAACTGGTAGTAGAAGTTATAGTGAATGGTGTGGTTGATGGATACAAAGAGTGTAAGGATAAAGGAAGCACATAGAAGAAGAGGTGGACAAATAAGGTTAGTGTCAGGATAAGAATCTAGAGAAACCATGTATAGAGGAGGAAGAAGTGTAGGAACAACACGAGGTAGGCGAGAGAAAAAAATAGGTGAAGGACAAAAGAAGTTCCTTCAGTGTCATTGACACACACATAAGATTCTTCTGTCAGGATGGATTTTTTGCATGCTAGAAGGTTGTAGAATGTTTTCCAAAAGATTGGGCATGTAAGTGAAGGCATGTAAGGCCAACTTGGTGGAAAAATCTGCATTTAGTGTTAATTACGGTGGTAGGTGTTAGTGCAAATTCACAACACCCCCAAAATGACCTATGGATCTAATTTTCTAAGGCAATGTCATTTGGTGTGAATGCACAACATTGAGGTTTCCCAAAGTGTGGGACCTTTGCAAATGGGGAAAGATCTCTAGAGAAGGCTAGTTCCTCTTCCTAAACTACCTACCACAAGCTATTCCAGTCCAGGCAAGTTAATCTAATCCTAATATAACTATGCCAAGGAGAGACACAGAGAGAGAGAGAGAGAGAGAGAGAGAGAGAGAGAGAGAGAGAGAGTGAGAGAGAGAGAGAGAGAGAGAGAGAGAGAAGAGTTAAAAATAGATCCTACATTAAAATGGTGATATACCAAAGAAGGAAACGACTAAACATCTATCAAAACTACCATAGAAACAAAGAGAAGTGAGCAATGGAAAGGATGGACAAATGCATCACAGACCAAAGATGGATTTTACACAGAAAATGTTCCAAATCTCCATGAACATAGCTCCAAAACCTGCAATGAACATCCAAACATTCATAAATACCTACAATGAAGAGAGGAAAGAAGAAAACAAGTAAAAACGAGAAAGGATGGACAAATGCATCACAAATCACGTTTTTTATTGCTCCAGAAGTTTACACAAAACATCATTTCACTGGTAAGAGACAAAAATGCCATTACAGAGCATGGGAGGAGGTTAAAACTCCATTTTTGACCATGGGGAAGAAAATAAGGGAGGGTACAATAGAAAGAATGAACAACCTGTTACAAATGAGCCAAAACTGGCTTTTAACCATGAAGTAGAATGGAAGAAAGGAGAAAACATGGGAAAATATGAGCTTGGACTTCAACCACTGACAAGATTCATCTAATTGGCCTACAAAATGATGGTTTTCAATGAAAAATTCCATACTTCGAAGTACATTTATTTACAGAGCAAAACAAAGGCCCATACTTCATTAAATTTGGTGGTTGATTATCATTTCTGTATTTTTTGCATGCCAGAGATGTTTTCTCATTTTTATCTCGCAAATATCCATCAAAGTTCAAAATTGAACCCTCCATCATGTAGATAATTTCAACATCTTTCCATTGACATAAAGAACGCAAAACACCAAGCTCTGGATCAAAATATATGGCCCTCTAAAGATTTAGGGAAAAAATGGGGCAAAAATCAGGTCGGTGGGCCGAAACTTTTAAATTCTCCCATTTTTTAAATTTGGGAAAATTTCCTAAAAATTCCCCACACCCCACTGCTCTGCTGCCATGTGGCACTTTCCCATTCACTGATGGAAATGTGGGCCCAAACTACACTTTTCTCATTTAACCGTGTTCAGCTCTCCTGGTGACACGTGTCACCTCCTGGTTTGCTCGGTGGGGGGCACACTTCACATTTTTCCTTTGTGCCTTTTTTAGATTTTGGAAAATTTTTCCAAATAGCTCCACATATTTTCCCTTCCACCATGTCACGTGTTAGCTCCTCATCACTCGGCGGGCCTTCAGGCCAAAATTTGACTTGGGCATTTAGCCCTTTTAGCCAAGTTTTCCTCCGCAGGCCTGCACCAACCCATTTATTTCCTTTGTCAGGTTTGTAGGCCAAAATTTTCCTTTATGCCCTTTGAATAAAGTGCTAAAAACTTAAACTTTTCCCCGATGTCCACTGCTCCACCCTACCACATGGCACCTTCTCATTGGCTACGGGCCTGCCTAGGAAAATTTTCCCCAAAAAACTCTGCTGAGCCATAGCTTGAGATTTACAAGGAGTTAGGAGGAAAATTTTACCTCTCTGGAAAGGTGAGAAAATTATCTATCTAATGAAGCCATTTCCAAAAAATTTTGAGTCCCTGAAGCATGCCAAAAATTCATTTAAGTGTCAAAAAAGGAAAAGGAGGAGGAATTAGGCAAAAATAAGTAGGGGCTTATTTTGGATAACACTTTTGGCGACTCAGAGGGGTCATCTGCCTGCTGGGTGAAGTGATCAGCTACCTTGAAGAATCCATTGGGCATGTAGTCATGACTAGTAGCCTGTAAACTTATCTAAACTTTAAAATCTTCCCTTTGAGCCACTTTAAGCCCACTAAACTTGGAGTTGATCTTCACCAAAATGCCACTGAAATGGACTGTGCAAGAGCAATACAACAACACCAAAAACTATTTACAAAACCTAAAATCATACATGCTCCAAATGGAACATGTAGAGTGTGCACAAGCACTTCTTTTGCTGAAAGAAAACCTACCTACTCTACTCTAATTGGAAGCAAAGGTGGGCTAAACAAACCCTGCAACTGGTTGTGCAAAATAGATTCCTTTCTTCAAAATTGGCAGCCATGTAAATGATTTGGAGCTGAGTATGGCTTCTTGGATGAGTGGAAAATCAACAAGAAGCTGGTCTTCTACCAAAATTAGCAAGGTGTCAGCTGAAAGAAAATTGAATACCTCTTTTAGTTGCTCTGCATTTTGATTGAAGAGGTATGACAGTTGATCCTTGGTACTTTGTAGCTCATCCTCATGCTTAGAAGCAAGCATGACTAGTTGTGACTTCTCCTTTGACTCCAATGAAGCCAAATACCTTATTGGGCAAGGTATGATCCATTTGATATGCCCATAGGTCTGATTTTCAACTCCAAAAATGGAGTCTTCTTATAGACCTTCTTAAATGGATGGTGTGGAAGCAATGGTAGAACTTTTCTGCCCTTTCTCTTCATGCAATGAAAAACATGGAAGATTTAAATATTCCAATGTTGATTCCAAAGAGCTACTATAAGATGTAGGCTACTACAAATGAAATTTCTCCTCCATGATAGTAGGTTCTTGTGTTTGGAATATGGATGATGAAGGAGAAGATGGTGTTATTTCAACCAGTTCTTTTTCATCAAAACAGTCCTCTAAATCAGATAGGTAAACTACCTCATTGATGTCCTTCTGTAAATGTTCAACCTTTTCCATGGTGTTCTATTGATCTGCAACTTGATCACCATGGTTTATTTCATCCTCCAACATTGAGTTTGAGAGATCAAACTCTTATTCAGCACTAGAAATCGAGAGAGATGAAGTAGAAATAAGAATTGAAGGTTCTTCTATAGCCTGCTTTTTGCTCAAAGCCTTTGGATCTGCACTTTTCTCCCCCATAGCTAGAATGTGTTCCTCTTCTTTTGGATTTGGAGCAGCTTCTCCTTCCTTTTCTATTTGAAGACAATCTTGCTCTTGATTGAACTCTTCCTCTAGTATGAAGTTTGTCAAGTCAAACTCTTCAATCTGCTTCTCTAGAGGACAAGTTGGGATTGCAAGATCTTCTTCAGAGCTTATTTCCATGGCTGACTGTGCAACTTGAATTAGACCAACATTTCCTTCAAGTAGAGTGCCAACATGGACACTACATTCTAAGAAAACTGATTGCTGATCTGCTTCTTCTTTTTGCTCTTCTTCTGATGCAACCAAATCAGCCTTGGCCACCACTCGTTCTTCAACTCTAACCTCCTCTATTGGTTTCACCATCAAGGGGATTTTTGTAATCCTGAATTTAAGAGCCAAATTCAACAAAATTTTAATCTTTTCCTCCTTGTTTGGATCTTCTTCTTACTTTTGTTTTCCTTGACTGACATTCTGATTTTTATCTTCCCAACATGGATTTGGGAATGCAAGATGAGGGGTGGGATGTAACTCAATTGATTTTGTAATATTTTTTGGTGTTGGAGGAGATAGAAAATTTTGTTTCTTTATAGGGAGTGTCTGTTTGGAAGGGAAAATGACAAAATAATTGAGATGGGGTGGAATACTAGGGGATGGAGAAATGGAATCAACACTTGGGGAAACATGGGCTGGATTTGGAGTTTGGCATTCAAAATAAGATGGTGCTGCTTGAGGAATGGAAAGAGAAAAACCAGATGATGGTGTAGAACTTACCCATTGACAAGGATGCTCAAAACCAAGTTTATAGGTCTCTATCCCCAATTTCCATTGTGCAAGTTGGGGCAGCATCTCAATCATGAAGTATAGCTTCTTTTGAGGGCTGTAATGTCTTGGAAAAGGGCCTCCCCATGGATAGGGTGCTCTAAAACCAATATGAAATGAATTCATTTGTGCTTGAGCCCTTGATTGCACCATGCTAACCTCCATGTTTTAGATTTTCTCCAACAAATCTGCACTTTCTTCTTAACTGCCCTCATCATATGCATATCCTTATGTTTGATGTGCTTCATAGTTAAAATAATTTTGGCATTGATCATATGGATATGCATACTGATTTTGAATTTTATCAAAATGCTGATCTGGAGGATTTGAAAAACATGTTGGAGGTGGAATATATTGCTACTGTTGTAAATGTGAATTCCATCATGGAAATGAAGTCATGATTGCAAAAATTAATGGAATGAAATATAGAAGAGATGGAAAGAAGAATGAATGGAAAATGAATGAAAATGAATGGAAAGAGGGTCTGCAACTCAGAGAATGAGTTATTTACCAGATGGAGTCGCTAGATGTGCTTTTGAATATGCCTCTAAAGGTTGAATACTTAACAAGAACACACCAACCTATCAAAAATAAAGTAGAATACCTGTAAGGTCCCACCGAGAGTGCTAAAACTGTTAGTGCAAATTCACAGTACCCCCAAAATGACCTATGGATTTGATTTTCTAAGGAAATTTCATTTGGTGTGAATGCACAACATTGAGCTTTCCCAAAGTGTGGGACCTTTGCAAATGGGGAAAGCTCTCCTGAGAAGTATAGTTCCTCTTCCTAAACTACTTGCCACAAGCTATTCCAATGTAGGAAAGCTAATCAAATCCTAATATAATTATGCCAAGGAGATAAAGAGAGAGAAAAGAGGGAAAAATAGAGCCAACACTAAAACGGTGATACACCAAAGAAGGTAAATGCTGAACATCTATCAAAACTTCCATGGAAACAAAGAGAGGTGAGAAATGGAAAGGATGGACAAATGCAATCACAGTCCAAAAATGGATTTCACACAGAAAATGTTCCAAAAATCCATGAACACAACTCCAAAACTTGCAATGAACATCCAAACATGCACAAATACCTATGCAATGAAGAGAGGTAAGAAGGAAAGAAGAAAAAATGAGCAAGGATGGACAAATGGATCACAAATCACACGTTTTTATTACTCTAGAAGTTTGCACAAAACATCATTTCACTGGATAAGAAGAAAGAAAATGCCATTACAGAGTAGGGGAAGAGGTTTAAACTCTATTTTCAACCCTAGGGAAGAAAATAAGGGAGACAAGAGAAGAATGAATGAACAACGTGTTACAAATGAGCCAAATCTGGGTTTTAACCATCAAACAAAATGAAAGAAATGTGGAAAACTCAAGAAAGTCAAATTAAAACTTCCAACCCTAACAAGATTCCGTCCAATCTCACCTACAAAGTGATGGGATTCCATGGAAAACCCCATACGCTCGAAGTACATTTCTCTACCGAGAAAGAATAGTGGCTCATACTTCATTAATTTTGGTGGTAGGGAGTCCATTTGTCTACATTTTTACATGCCAGAGATGTTTTCCTCATTTTTTCTAATAGAAATATCCATCAAAAATCAAAAATTTAACCCTCCATCGTGTAAGATAAATTTCACCAACTTTCCAATGATATAAGGAACGTAAAAAACCGAGCTCTAGATCAAAAGAGTATTACCCTATGAAGATTTAGGGAAAAACTGGGGCAAAAATCAGGTTCGGCGAGACCGAAACTTTAAAATTTTCCCATATTTTGAATTTGGGAAAAATTCCCAAAAATTCCCCATGCCCCACCGCTCTGCTGCCACGTGGCACTTCCCCATTCGCTGATTGGAAATGCAGGACTCAAACTACGCTTTTCTCCTTTAAAATTTTTATTGGGAAAATTTCCCAAATTTTCCCTGCGCTTTGCTCTCCCGGTGACACGTGTCACCTCTTGGTTCGCTCGGCGAGGGGCGTGCTTCAAATTTTTCCTTTGTGCCTTTTTTTAGATTTTGGAAAAATTTTCCAAACGGCTCCATTCCTCCACCCTTTTTCCATGACACGTGTTAGCTCCTCATCGCTCAACGGGCCTTCGAGGCCAAAATTTGACTTTGGCATTTTAACCCCCAAAGGGCTAAATGCCAAGTTTTCCTCCATGGGCCCATGCCAACCCATTTATTTCCTTTGTGCCCTTTGATCAAAGCACCAAAAACTTAAAATTTTCCCCGACGTCCGCCGCTCTGGCCTACCATGTGGTACCTTCTCATTGGCCGCGGGCCTGCATAGGGAAAATTTCCCCAAAAATTCCTCCAAGCCATAACTTGAGATTTACAAGGAGTTAGGAGGAAAAATTTACCTTTCTGGAAAGGAGAGAAAATTATCTATCTGATGAATCCATTTCTAGAAATTTTTGATTCCCTAAAGCATGCCAAAAATTCATTTAAGTGTCAGCAAAGGAAAAGGAGGAGTTAGCCAAAAATAAGCAAGGGCTTATTTTGGATAACAATAGGTAAAATAGCATTTAATGCTGGAAAGAAGGAAAAGTTATAAATAAGAATTCAATAAATTCATTATTTTACCTTGCATTTATGAAGTGAAAATATATCTCGTGAACTAGGGCATCCAAAATTAATATGTGCAAAGAAGAATCTAAGAAATCTAAGAGGGTGTGACTAGAGTAGATCCAAAAACCAGTAGGAAAGGAGTACACAGGTGTGGAGGAAGTTGTTGAGAAGAACTTTCTTGTGGAAGAAGTGTTCTAGTTATGGTTTGATGGCAAGGGCACAGTGTTAGGAGGGTTTCTTAACAAGATTGAGTCTTGGGGTTGGATAAAGTGGTAGAGCAGAGTAAGGAGAAGACGTTTGAAGTGTAACCTAACCAAAAGAATGGAATCAAAGAAAGAAACCATCTCACCTAAAAATAAGAAGGGCAAGGGAAAGGGGAAGCAAATGGATGCCATTGTAAGAACAAATGAAGAGTGATGTATAGATATGCAATACCTGGATGGGGTATTGCTAGGAAAATAATGGGAGTCTCATTTGTGGAAAATGACTGTGAGTGACAATAATCATCGCACCAACATGAAAGAGAAAGAAATGGATTTGGAGTTGGTTCACCCAACAAAAAAAAGGACATTGGATGGCATGCCCATATACAATGATGAACTAAAATATAAATTGGAGAAGGAAAGGTTACTATAACTTTACGAATTACCTTCGGAAAACTTGAGCGCCTCTATTCGTGGCTGATTTACCCACATTCACGAAGACCATTTTTATTTCACGGGCTGCAAGATGCGCATAACTCCCCAATTGATTTCCAAGTTCATGGACCTTATCTATGAGGGGGATAACATTGCTGATGACCTAAGAGATAAAGAGGCCATCAAGGAAACAGTAGCCACATATGACTATAAGAAAGGATCACGATACTTTGACATCGCAGAGTTTCCAGACCCCATGACGAGGATGGTATTGTGCTTGGTAACCAAGCTCAATGATCAAGAAATATGGACTCAAGTGAACAAGGTATGGCTGAACGTATGCTAGAAAATATCTTAGGGGACCATCTATAACTTATCTACTTTCATTGCGGATGAAATCATTAGCAGTGCACAAGAGGGCGAGAAGATACTATTTGGAAATTTCCTCCTCATAATTTTTTTCTCACAGATCAGAGTGCCCGATGGGCTGGATTTTTTTTTTTTGGGGAGTACATAGAAGAGGATACCTCACCCATAAAGAGGTTAGTGAAATATACTTGTTAGACCATGACAGCCACTCACAAGGTGCACTTAGAGAAGTGGTTCAAATGTGTGAGGGATGCCTTTGGGGTTGAGTGGAGATTCCTAGAGTAGTTTTCCATGCTCATGAATGGAGGTGTAGAATTTGAAGTGTATCAACACTTCTGCATTTGATGATTTAGGTTTACAGATGAAAACATGAGCTCGTGGTGCAAACTACCCTTCTCCTACAACATGTTATACTTCCAAGCTGGAGTTAACCAGTTCAAGGAGGTCAAGATACTAAGTTTTGACTTCAGTAAGGTAGATTAAGACCACCAAAAGTTGCTCCAAAAGCTATTATACCCCAAGAAGCACACGTACATGGAGAGATATGTCTTCCATGATATACAAATGATGAAGCCTATAACATATCCAATTTCTGGAAGAGTTGCAGCAAGGTTATACCTTCACATAAGGCCAAAATTTCAGAAAGGCACTTACTTGGAGAAGGACGTCTCCATCCATGAAGACCCCATAGGAAGGAAGAAGGCCGTGCCTAGGAAGAGGGAAAGAGAAGAGGTGTAGAAAACACCAAGTGTTCAGGCTACACAAGTGGTAAGCATGCTAGCGACAAGTGCTAAGACTAGTACTTACGCACAGAGAAAGAAGTCCCCAGTGAAAGAAAAGACTCTAGAAGAAGAAGCACTAGATGATGAAGTACCCATCAATCAGAAGAAGCCACTAGAGGAGGAGGAAGAGAAAGAAAAATCTCCTACTAGGAAGAAGTAGAAGGTGACAGAGGAGGATGAATCTGAGGGTACAGAGAGTATAGAGGCCTATAGAGGTGAAAGAGATGATGATGATGAAATTGAGGTAGTTTAAGGCCCTCCCATATTTGAAGTACATGACTCAGAGGAGGAAGGAGAGGAAGAATAAAATGAGTACATCTTTGTCAGTAGGGAGAATGATAAGGAAAATGAGGATGCTTAGGATAGAGGGGTAAGCAAAGAAGTCACAAAAAAGAAAAGGACCCCAAGCCTCACAAAGGAATAGGTAGACAAGGATGTGGAGAAAGAAGTAGAAAAAATCATCGAGAACCTAGTAGAGAAAGAGATGGAACACAACGTGGACATGGTAATGAAGTAGATGAGGAGAGCATAGAAAAGGAATATGGTATCATGAGAGGAGATCCCAGTCTGGCTGTGAGCTTTCCTAAGGTCACACACATGGGGAGAAAGACCACAGAAGCATCAAAATTTTAGGGGATGGGCTACATTGATGATCCAAACAAGGTGTTGCATGTATGCTTTCAAAGCACCATACCAATGGAGAAAATCTTGGCTATGACATCATTTGATGATGGAGATGCATACCCTTGGATGAGGAAAATGATTTCTTAGGCATTTGAGTCCCACATCGATGATCTAGAGTTAGAAGTAAGCTAAGGGGAAATAATGAAGGTACCAGATTCAAAAGGATTCAACCCCTTGGTAAATGCTTAGTGCATATCAAACGAACAAATCTGCAATGTGTTGAACAAGGTTTTGGTTGAAGTAGAAGCCAGGCTCTTCAAGAGGAATGATAGGGTGAAGTTCTTAGAGGCATAACTAGAGAATAAGGAAGAAGATCTCAAGGAGAGAACCAAGGACTTAAAGCGGGAGGAACTAATCAGCACTCAACTAAGGCGTGAGTTAAAATAAGATAAGGAAAGGGTGTGCAAGGTTTATAAGAAAGTAGAGATGATCACAAATTCCATTGTCTTGAAGCATCCAAATTTGACACCACTAGCGCAGAAGTATGGATCCACCCTAGAGTGCTTGGAGGACTTGAACCACATCCTCACAATGGAAAGGTGACCAATGGCCTTAGACTCTATAGAAGAGGCATTAGAACACAAAGAGAAGGAGGACAAGATGAAGGTTATGGCAATTTTTTCTAAAGTATAATAAAGTCCTCGCTGATGTTAAAGTCACTGCCTAAGTCGTTGAGGCCTCCTATGAAAAATGCGTCAATAGAGATAGAGTGGAAAGAATTTTGGTCATCACTCATGAAACAAAGCTCAATGAGTTCCAAGATAAGAACAAGGGGAATAGAGTAGAAAGTGACAAAATTATAGCCGAGGTTGAGAAGAAATCGAAGGCTATTAAGACATTATGGGGCTCAATCATGAACTAGATCAAGGAGTTATATCCCCAGATCACTTGAAGTATGGATGAACTCAAGGATTTGGGTAAAAAATTGGAGGGGATAGTGGAAAAAATGAATACCCAAAGAGAAGGGCTAGGCTTTGAAGAGGTGAGTGCCCTAGTCGATGACCTCTGTCAACAGGAAAAGAATGAAGTCACTTCCTAGAATAAGTTAAAGGAAGACTTGAAGAAATATTTCCCTCTCCTCTTGTAGAAGTAATCATAGTTTCCCCATTCTTTAATTCTTCCCCAAATTCTTCATTCCTTTATCATTTCCCCAAACTATTTAGGAACACTCATTATTTATTCATTGAGAAAATGTTCCTGAGGGTGGAGAAAAAGCATAGTGTGGGGTGATTTTGGGTCCCTAAAATATTGGCTAAATATAAGAAGGTGCATGGGTGCGTAAGGCCTATTTGAAGAAGGGAACCTAAGGAGAAAGTGCATAGGACAGGGTTTTTAGAGGGTTTAGTAGAATCGATGGTGTGCACACATAAGGTAGAGAAAAGGTTTTGGGACTTTTCCATATTTGGCATATCGGGAAGAACACGAGGAAAGAATGACCTAACTACATATGTAGAGTGGATAAGGTGTCAGCCTGGAAACTTGGTGCCCACGAATAGAATATACCTTGTGATAAAATATTCCAGAAGGTCATCATAGCAAAGAATGGAGAGCTTGGGTCTAAAGGAGAATCCTCCCATGGAGGACCACTTGGAAAATTTGCAACCAATCTACAACTTCAGAAAGGTATGGCAATGCTTTCTAAGGCTGTAAATACAAGCACCTGTCAAAGATATTGATATACCTGGGAGAATGGAAAATAGGCAAAGCTATGCAGAAATACTATGAGAGTCCTATGGGTTGGGTTTAGAGGATTTGTAGGAGTATGATGTATTAAGGGGATGGGCCTACATTTTGCTTCTTCTTGTAATATGAAATAATTAATTCTAGTTCTGATGCATGACATTGGTCTGCACTATTATATTGATTTTAGAGTTTAGATGAAGACCACAATTATTCAACCAAAAGAAAATAGGGAAAGCTTTCAATTATAGCCCAATACTTTGAAATACATGCTTCATACGAATAAAGCTGTCCCATCTTGAATAATGTACAATTAATAGTTTACTATTAAGAGGCAAACTATTAGGACTTTGACATCATGACATGATTTTACTAAACATAATTTCTTAGAATGAATATATTTACATATAATTGATTTTAAGAAAATATAAAAACATGTTATTAAAGGAATAAAATTATATAAAATTTTTATTATAAAATCTAATGTATGCTAACATTTTTTATATGATTTGAGTGTCGTTGTAAGTTTCTCTCTCATCCCTTAGTTTCATCTATGTATAAAAAGGATTTAAATTTTATTTAGAAAATAAATCAACTTGTTGTTATTGAGTTGTATCGAATAACTAAAACTTGTTTGAGTTTAATATTAAGATTGTTATGAGCTTACAAATTGTTTCTTATTTTAAATTTTGGTAGGGTCTTTGTGAATAAAAAAATTCTCTACTAATTAGACTTCACACCATGTAATTTCAATTTACGATCTAATCCAAATACATCAACGAGATAATATAATTTGATAGCAGTAGTAAAAATAATAATTGTTCAACTATTTTTTTATGTTTATAAATACCTTACATGTAACATCATTTTGAAAACTCTAGTTTGATATTTATTTGTAATTATTTCATTAAATAGGTGTTCATGTAAGTTGTGACAAAATGGCTTCCATTGGTCATCTTAAGAACGATAAAAAGTAATTATCAATTGTAGATGCTTTTGGTATCCCTCAACATTCTAGTCAACAATGTCATATGCATCCTCCAAATCAAGGATGGAACAACTCAATCTATGTATGATGTCATGATATCTCTTTTAGTAGAGATGGATTTATAATTGTTAAAGTTAGTTGGATTTGGAACAAACGAGGCTTCTTTAATGAGGGGTATTCATGAAGGTTTTGTTATCTCAAATTTCCCCCCCAAAAAAATTGATTAAACATGACCCTGCACAGATAATCTACGGGTCAGCTCTGTCTAGCGAGCCACATTTCAAATCTGAAAATTGATCCCGAATCCAAGGAGTAGGAAGACTCGAAATGGAGGAGCAAGGTCG
Source organism: Taxus chinensis (assembly GCA_019776745.2). Taxonomy (NCBI): domain Eukaryota; kingdom Viridiplantae; phylum Streptophyta; class Pinopsida; order Cupressales; family Taxaceae; genus Taxus; species Taxus chinensis. The sequence continues at coordinate 305,586,687 of CM034154.1, forward strand.
AAAAATGAGGCCGAACGACATCAAGCGAGATCAAAGCTCAACATTAGAAGATTGAATCAAGGGGCTCAAATTTTTAGACTTCATATGATTAAACTCAAGACTAGAACCACCCAAGTATAAACAGACTCGCGGAAGGTGCCATGTGTTAGCTCAGCACAATTCCAAAAGAGGTATCCAAAGAGTAGCTCCAAAATGAGTGTGGGCCAACCACGTAGTCCAAGTTAAAAAGTGGGATAGAGCAGGCCCAAATCGGTAATTAAAAATTCACAGGCAAGAAGAAGCTACCACATGTCCCAACGGCGCACGTTCAAGGGTTGAAGCCAAATTTGGAGATCCAAACAAGTGTTAGGCCTCCACATGTCCCAAATTCGAGGAAGGGAAGAGTCAACAGCTAAAAATTCAAAAAAGGGGAAAAAGTGGGCCTAAAATTACTAAGTATAAAAGTGTCAGTGGAAGAAGCCACGTGTCAAATTAGTGCTACTTGAAAGGTAAAATTTAAAGCGGGTTTCCAAATGAGCATGAGGTTTCCGCGTGTCTAGGGTCCAATAGAGTCAAAAACAGGTATAAGAAAGGCATTGGCTCGAATCGGCTAAGTATACAAAGGCAACGGACGTCACCACGTGTTGCATCAGCACAGATTCAAAGGTGTGACCCAAAGCGGAGACTCAGATGAGTGCGGGCCTTCCACGTGTTCCAGAGCCAATAAAGGTAGAAGCAAGTGATTGAATTGACTAAGTATAGAAGGGCTAGCAGATAGAGCCACGTGTCATCCTGGCATAACTTCAAAGGTTAAAACTCAAGGGACTGACTCAAATATGGGTTGAGCCTCCACGTGTCCAAGGTCAGACTTATGGTCCCGCCAAGAAAAATAGGGACTTAGCTAAATACAAATTAAAGAAAAAGCGAGTGGAAGGGGCCACATGTCTCTTCAACACACTTTCAAGAGGTGGATCCAAAGGAAATTCAAATGAGTGCCAACCCACCACGTGTCCTAGAGTTTGAAGAGGCTAAATTCGGCCGTTGAAAATCCCAAAAGCAAGTAGAGGCCTCCATGTGTCTCAATTTCTCACCTTCAAAGGAAAAATCTAGGGGAAGTTTTCAAATGAGTGCAAGACCTCGACATTTCTCGGGTCAAACACATTGTATCCACCAACAGGAAGGACCCATGAAAAATATAAAGGAACATAGAGGAGCCCGCAGAAGCCGCCACGTGTCAATCCAGCATAATTTTAGAAGTGAAAGGTAGGGGCTAAACCTTCAAGGTGCACGAGGCTGCCGTGTGGACTTGGTATAGATAGATGCTTTTAAATATTACATTCCCATGACCTTGATCTTTTAATGGCCATATCTTTTGACTCGAAGCTCGGATTTCAGTGGGACAAGTATTCTTGGTAATATGTCGATCTCATCTACACCATGGGAACCTGAAACTTTAATTTTGATAATGATCCCATAAGAGGCAGGATTAGGGTTTTGAAGGTTAAGGTGGTTTGTGAAAATGGGAAAACATCTTTCAAGAAATTAATACAGAATTTGATTGCTTCAACTACCAGATCAGATTTGATTTGATATGTGATTCTATCTTCTTTAACACACCCGACAGATATAACCAGGAAGACTTGACAAATTATGGGCAGATCCGCTGTGGTAAATGATGGTTGGTGGTTGAGCTTAAGATAAGGATGAAGTTTTTTTTCTTTCCCTTCGATTTTCATCATCTATATATAATAACACTTCTCATTTGAGAAGGGGGAGACATTATGGTATGTGGGGAGACTTTATCAAGTTGTTTCCCGACACCATTTGAGTTGTAAGCCTTCTCCTACAGCTGGCGAGCGTATTTGTGCCTCTAAGTACCCATGTAATAGTCTGTGTGCCTTATAGAGCAATAAAATCTTATTTTGTGGTGTCTTTCAACCCTAGAGAATTTTTTGTTGTTTTTTTGTGCCTCTATATCTCATGTTTTATCCATGTGTATGTATTTCACATTTTTAGGTGTAAGATTTATGGTGGAGTTTAATCTATATTTGGATTTCCTGACCTGTTCATGGAGTTTCATATGCTAATATTTGGTATCTGGGTGTGCCCTTTGTCTGACCTCCCTTAGTGCCCTTTTCCCTGTTTCATTATCCCTCAATGAAGTATCTCACCATTTCCTTTTCTGGTGTATCACCACTTAGTGTAGGCTCTCTTTCCCTTTCTCTCTCTCCCTGTCTCCTTGGAACGGTTAGATTAGGTTAGTTAGATTCTTCCTGCATTGGAGTAGCTTATGACAGGTAGATTATGAAGCAGGAACCAACCTTCTCTTGAGGTCCATTTCAAGTTTTGCAAGTCCCACAGCTTGAGAGATGGTCCAATGTTGTGCAAACACACCAAATTCCCCACTCACACCCAGGCCATTCAGGGTGATATGATTATGTACTAACAGTTTCTACATGCCCAGTCAGACAGGTCTAAAGCACCTTACCACTTCATCTTAGCAGGTTGGTGTGTTCCTGTTAAGATGTAACATTTTGAGGCACATGTAAATCACATCTAACGACTCCATCTGGTCAACAACCCCATCTCTGAAGTTGCAGACCTTTTACATACATTTCCACCCATCTTCATTCATCTTTCTTTCCCATATTTCATTTTCTTCCATTTCATGAAGTTGTACAATCATGATTTCATTCCCCTCGTGGAATTCACACTTACAGCACTGCAATCCACCTCCAATATATTTCATGACTCCTCCAGATCAGCATTATGACTAGATCCAAGACCATTATGCCTACCCATGCGAGCAGGGTCAAAACAAGTTTGGCTATGGAGCTTATCAAGAACAAGGGGATACTATACGTACCCAAAATTATAGGGTACTACACCTCCGGGACATGTTACACATGCCCCAATGATGATACAGGTCACCTTGAAAGGTGATCGAGATCCAGAGAAGCTCGCGAAGTATGTGTTAGCATCCCAAATGCTTTATCCAAGTTCCTTGTGCTTTGTTTTATCCCTTGCCCCCCTTTTATTGGATTTTTTGACCTTCAGTAATGAAACTACTACCCTTCCAGGGTGGTGGTCCTATAACCACCACCCTACTCAGGGTGGTGGTCCTATACGCATTTTCCAGCACATTCCTTTGATCGCATCTTGTGTAAATTTTCAACATTTACTAGCTTTTTTCAACCGCATTAGCTTGTATTTATGTTTTTGGTTCTCTGTAATAGTGTTTCTCCATTGTTTAATGGTAAAAGAGTTCCTGTCTAAGTTACCCTTTGGTGAATTAGAATTCTATAAATAGCTATTTTATTTTCAAACAAATGGCCCCTCATCCTCTCAATTCTCTTGTTCTGTTTTTCAATTCCTTGCTTAGAATTTTGTTAGTTTCAGTTCTTTCTTCCATTGTTGGTATTTTGGAGGTCATATCATCTTCTTATTTCAAGTCTTGTTTCGTTGCTACTACATACAGTCAGTTTAAACATAGAATAGCTTCATTTCTATACTAGAATCCATTAAAGTTGTAGGTTTTGTTTTGTCACAAGAATAGCTTCTGAAACTCTTGGTACACTTGTGTTGTATTCCCACAATAAATCCCGCTAGGAATTACATAGTCAAGCTCTGTTCACTTGCGCTATCTGTCTCCTACTTGCATTGTATTCGGTCTATATCCAAAGCTGCCATTATTCAAACACTATCTTCTGTTGATACTATCATATACACACATTCTGGATTCACGAGGACAGGATGGAACGAGGATATCACACTAAGGGGATGAAATCACATACAACAGGATTTAGCATTGTTTTGTAAACGCTAGGTTTGAGCTATCAAAGTTCTAGTTACAACATATCAAATAAAGTAGTGAATTATTTAATTTTAGTTTAAATTTCACTCTCGGTATCACCAGGGATGCTATGGGGATTGATAGTTTCTAAGAAAATGTGATTCATTCCTCACTTCTGAGGTAGGATCGAGAGCCTTTCAAATTAATATGTTTAGTTGCTTAGATATTTAGGATAATATCATAATTGTACAAAAAAATAGCCATTCTAGGCTACTTTGTTTTCATTTTGTCTTTAGATTAATTGTCCATTTTATAAATATACTAAAGTAGCTGCTCTTCAATTTCATTGAAATATGCCATTAAAAAAATACCAAAATAGTAAGATGCTTGCATAGTGTAAATACCTCTTTGTAATCAGTTCATTTAATGTTAGTTAGAGGTTGAATCATCTTTATATGACAATCACAGGACCTAGAGAGCCTAGAGAGTATATATTTGAACCCATAATACCTCAGCCAAATCTACCCATGACCTTAGCTGATATAGATCAGGACCTTAGGATGCAGGTCTTTCGAGCAACAACAAACTTACAAGTAATTAGTGAACAACTGAGAGGGTTAAACATTGAAGATGACAAAGCTTACAACTTCTAGTCAAACCATCCAAATTATAGATTGCCTTGATAAAACACCTAAATGACTGTGCAAGGGTTCGAATGAGAACACACATTTGGTTGCAATTCTTACTTTCCACATTCTAACGCAGGAGACCTCCTTGTTGATGTAGACACTAGCTTACGTATCCAAGTTGCCAGAACACCTGTTAGGTACTCCGAGAAAATCATACAACTTCTAGTTCTAAATGTAGAGGATGAAAAGGCATACGATTACTAGATAGTTGGGAGAAGGGATTGATTCTTCACATGACCATAACAAGTCCACAACAACCACAAACTCATGATTGTGATCCCCAAGTCCCACAACCAATCAGGCCAACAAAATAGTCAAGTATTGACACTGGCTTGCGAATGCTGGTGTTTAGATCTTCACCACTCCCACCAGATATTATAGCACAGTTTTTCATATTAAACATAGAAGCTAATCAATCCAACATTTTTTGGGCTCGACCAGAAAACCATCGATAGCTAACCACAAAACCCACTAAAATGACCTACCACTACTTTCATGACCTTGTCTGGAGATATATAAAAAGCTCCCACAAGTCACTTCCCATGCATCGAACAACCAAGAAATAGGATCTCGGCAGAGCTCAATATCGAATGGAGCCTCCGAACAGCCATTATATCCAAACAAGCCATTACACCAATCCAGGTTAGGAGGGCCTTCTTTGACTTAGATTCGTAGATTCCATTATCACGCATTGAGGATTTAAAAGTACCCGATTAGCTTATACATATCCATTCACATTCAAAAATTCACCAGTTGTCTCGACATGACCTCGGGAAGTTGGATACGAGGAAAGAGTACTTGTAGATTCCCATGCTCGCTTGTCACTTTTCCATCGTACAAAATTGGTGAACCCGACGTGAAACAAACTAATATTCCTCTTTCTATTTTCATATCTTCCATCCACCTTCACTCTTTCCCATTATTCTACGGGTATTCATATACCCCCCGAATATGTCGAGATATGATGCATATGGCAGACCTCTCTTAGGTCTTGAAGTAAACTATAGTCAAACAAATAGATAACCATTGCCCTTGCTTTCTGCGTGGGATGATAACTATTCGAGTAATTACTTCTCATCTCAAACTCCCCCTCACAGGACTATCTCTAGTTCTTCATTCTGAATTGAGGAATTTGATCAGTTTGCACAAACACAATAGCTAGAGCCATCAGGCTCTAACAATATGAAGTTTACTGGAGAATCCACTTCATCTCCTCAGGTCTTGTTTAGACCACAAATTAGTAGACAATTTGACCCACCCGTTTTGGATGAGGAGTACTTATCACACTTCGCTAAAAGTGAAAAATGCTCCCAAAATATGTATCTACCTATAGGGAGTTTGCAAATACAGTCTGATACCCTATTCCAGGAGAACAACCCCATAACTACACCTATGGGATGTACACTCGGTGAAGCTTGGCAGGGTAACGACTAGTTCATAATAGGGTATCATACCGCCTTACAATCTCAAGCCATACAACAAACACCCTTAAGGAAAAACACTACGTCTTCACCGATGGAGGTCATTCCAACCTTAGATGAGAAGGTTAGAGGGCTAGAACTTGCTCAAGCAAACCAAAATTCATATTTTGGGCAAGTAGGAATCCCCAACCCTCTACATCACCCTAGTCAAGTTGACCTCCTTACAGGAATAGGCATGTTAGGCATGCCTCCTCAAAATCCTTATAATTATCCACAACAAATGCCAACTAGGAAAATGTTTTCAAATGCCACTCCGGTTGAAAATATGACACCTCCTGGCTTGGCACCAAACAACCTATACCAGAACAATGCTCCTCCTTATTCAAACATTTATTCAAAGTCACCACAAGGAGACATGTTCTCTTCTCCCGGAATATTCGTTCAACCATAGGGATTCCCTTATGTCCCTACAAACGCATATGCTATGCCATATCAACAACTTATTACACCTAAACCCCCTCAACAAACCCCATCAATGGTTGAGGCTTATGGAGTAGGGACTTATTTAGATTATTGAAAAGAGCCCCTAGACTTCCCCATATGAAGCGTTATGCTTCCAATACCTCTTCCCGATTTACCCAAATATAAAGGGGAAGGGGACCCAAACACACACATTAAATCCTATGCCACAGCCATATGGGAGTTAATCCCTTGGGACGGGGTCGTTGCTAAGATCTTCCCCAAGACCTTAGATGGTATCACCCTTGATTGGTATTACAGAATACCTAAGGCCTTGATACACTCATTTAAACAACTTGTGTTAGAATTCGTCAAAGCTTTCAACATGAACAAATTGTTAAGAACAGGTTTCAGGGAATTCTTGCATATTAAGCAAGAAAATAATGAATCCACTGCTCATTTCATCAAAAGATGGTGTATAGTTCTCTACTCATCAGCGAGTGCTCCAAATATGGATCAAATGGAACTATGTAATTTATTCCTTAATTCACTCAATAGAGAGATAAAGGAAGAAGTCAAGAAGTTCCCACTAAGAACTTACAATGAAGTACTCGAAAGTGCTCTCCGAATCGACCAAGCAGCGATTGATAGTGGTCATAAAACATATGGGACAAACGGGAAATTAACCACTCCCAATCAAAACATCGTGGCCTATCCTAACACTGGGAATGCTAATCAAAGACCTAAGATCCTTAACAAGAACCACGATGTTACAATGGATGGAGTAACTGACCAAGCTAAAAGGACAAGTATTGTAAACATTTCACCACCTGTTAATAGTCAGCGAAATAATAATTTTACCCCAACAATCAACATGGTGGATTTTAATCATCCACCATGGAAATAGTAATAACAGTGACAAGTCCAAACGCAAAGTCCAAATCAAAACCCAACCAGATATCAGAGTCAAAACCAAAGGCAACAACCTAAAAATTTTAACTCTAATAACCAACAACCTTATCATAATTTCGGGCCACAACAGGTTTTAAATCAATAGCCTCAAAATTACATTCCCAATTTATATTATGGCTTCCACAAAATTCAAGGCCATGATACTAAGACTTGTCATGAATATAATAAATTCATGCAGCATTTTCCACAAGATCAAAAACAACTCTTTATAGATATGTTTTTAGCAAATTTTGTAGTACCCATGACAAATGCTTATGCAGGGGCAGTTTCCCCTCAAAAATGCATCCCTCAAGATCTTCAATGACCCGCTCCCAAATCATTCTATCAACAATAGGTTAGATCCTAATGGAACAAATAACAGTGTCATGATAGGAAACAATGATCATGAAGCTTCAACTTCATTAAATCCACTAGTCGTACCCCAATTAGGTACTCGACCTCAAACTAAGATAGTTGGTTTAGTAGAGTTAGACACCGAGCTACCCATAGAAACCATAATAAGAACATGGGATTATTATTCTCAACTGACTCCAAGTTATTCATTAGAGCTAGACAACACTAAACAAGCATTGCTGAAACCTATAGGTGCCTATGATCTAATTAATGATTTACCTAAAACCTTCTCACACATATCCTTCTTGGATTTGTTAAAAAACTCTCCCACCCAAAAAGCTGCTCTCTTAGAAGCATTAGGCCTTGGTCATTTAATCAACATCACTCCTCCTCTGGAAACGCAAGTAAACCATGTGGATTTTGACATTTATCCTCTGGGGCAGCTAGATAGGGATACAAAATTTATATTTGATATAAGAAAGATGCCAACAGATGCTGAAATTACATGAAGAGGTGACCCATCTTTACATTTACAAGTTTGGGTCTATAATAATTATGTTAAACATGCAATGGTCGATGATGGGGAAGTAGTCAACATAGTCCCCTTCAATTTCCTTCAAAATCTAGGATATGGAGAAACAAATTGTTCCACGACGCGAAATACGCTAAGAGGTTATGATAGCCTCAAAGCCACTTCGATTGGAACCATAGTTTTACCAGTCACTTTAGGACCTAAGATGGTCCTCACCGAGTTTTATATTATAGATCGGGAAACCAATTATAATATGATCCTTGGTTGGCCATGGATACACTACATAAAGGCAATCCCTTCCACGCTATTCCAAGAAATAAGATTTCTACACTTAGGGAAAATATTGGTGGCATAAGGTGACCAAAAACCCTTCGATATACACCTAGCTGATTTAAAGAAAAGACCAGGTGTTCACTCCAAGTTTGAACTCCCAACAAATCATCTTGTCAAGCCAACTAATTCACAACCAAAAGAAAATTTGATACCCACCACTGAGTTAGAAATTACAAATCCAACCGAATATGTTACAATACTCAAAAATGAGACCAATGCTATAAAAGCAGTATCACTAGGGACTACCACAAAAATTGTTGAGTTGCTAGAGAAAGACTTACGTATTCTCCTACTGTTTGATTCCATGGGTATAGGACACACCTTGGGAATTGCTTCTCTTCCATCAGATGAATTTTTTATGGTAGAAGTAACCAAAGCAGAAGAAATAGATATGACAGATATCCTAACATCCATTTTTCCAAGAAAGTATTGGACTCTCCACTTTGATGGAGCTAGATGTCACTTTAGAGCTGGGGTGAGGGTGATCTTTACTTCACCTGAGGGAAAGATCCTACCTTTTGCCTTCAAGTTAAACTTTGAATGTACAAACAACAAAGATGAGTACGAAGCTCTCCTCCTTGGCCTCATCTTAGCTAAAAGAAAGGGTGTCAATAACATTAGAGTGCTAGGGGACTTACAGCTAGTTACAAACCAAGTCTCTAACGTAGATGAAACTAGGGCTGAAAATTTACAACTATATAAAACTACCGTGTTAGATTTAAGAAAGGGATTCAACTTCATATCAATTGATGCAATCCCACGAGAGAAAAACCTTCTCGTAGACTCAATAATATCCTCAGCTTCCCATTTCACCCCTAACAGTGAGTTGGAGGACACAAATTTCATGGTATAACTTCATACTGAACCATTAGTGCGTAAAATACCAACAAACTCATTGCTATCTCATGGAGAAGATGAGGGTGATTTTTCTATCATAGGTCACTTTGACAATGATAAAGTCACTCTCAAATATTTGAACACCTATGCAGAGCTACACCTTTCTCATCGTATAGTTGATCTTTCCCTAATACCTAATTTCTCTTCCTACTTTGGAAATCCCATGGTAGAGTCTCCTCCATAGAAGGATCTCAATATCTACGAGATAGAAAATGGAGAAATCTTGGAACTACCTCCAGCCCCACCTGAATTTGAAGAAGGTAACACTTCTTTAATAGAAGAAACCATTGATATAAACATTGGAATGGAAGAAGAACCAAGAATTTTGAAGTTGGGATCCTCGTTAACCCTAGAGGAGATAGAAATACACACCCAAATCCTCAAAGAACATCGAAAGGATTTTAAATTTAATTATAAAGAAATGATGGGCATTACACCACAAGTTGTGGTACATAATCTTGTCACTAAACCAGATGCGAAGCCAATTAAACAGAAGTCAAGACCAATGAAGCCAAAAGTGGCTCTCATGGTAAGAGAGGAAGTAGTAAAACTTCTCCAAGTAGGATTCATCAAGCCTATTGAATATTCACAATGGGTATCTAATATCATTCCTGTCTTAAAAAAGAATAAAAAAATATGCATTTACATAGATTTTTAGGATATTAACAAAGCTTATCCCAAGGATGATTTCCCATTACCATCCATTGACGTTATCGTTGATGCAACAGTTGGATTTAAACTATTGTCCCTCATGGATGGGTTCTAAGGGTATAATCAGATTAAAATATCTGAACAAGATCAAGCTAAAACCACATTTATAACTCCCTAGGGAACTTATTGTTACGCTGTCATGCCATTTGGTCTTAAGAACGCCGACACTACATATCAACGGGAAATGCTTATATATTCCATGATCTTATCCATAAAATTTTGGAATCCTATGTGGATGACTTGTTAGCCAAGGCCAACAAATGCTGTGATCATTTGGAAGTGCTCCGTACCATCCTCTCACGACTAATTGAGTATGGTGTCACATTAAATCTAGAAAAGTGTGTGTTTGGTGTAACAAGAGGCAAAATTATAGGCTACATTATATCTTCACGAGGGATTGATGTTGATCTAGCAAAAATACCGGCTGTTCTTGAAATGATATCACCATCAGACAAGTCTAGAATCAGGTCATTTCTTGGGAAACTCAGTGAAATCTGAAGGTTCATCCCAGATTTAAGCTTTGTCATTCATCTAATAAACAATCTACTCAAGAAAGGTTATAGTGTCGATTGGACTGGAGATTGCAACGAGGCCTTGAAATTAGTTAAGCACTTCTTTTTGTCACCACCCACACTAATTCCTCCCAATCCAGAATTCCCTTTGATCCTATACTCACAAGCCACTCATGTCTCGCTGGCCTACATGCTGGCTCGAGAAGACGATGACAAACAAGAGCACATGATCTATTTCATTAGCCAAACGTTGCTTGATTATGAAACATGTTACACACAGGTAGAGAGATAATTCCTTGCCATTATTTTTGTAAAAAAATGTTTGAGACATTACATGTTAAACCATTAAACAAGGGTCATTGTAAATACAGACCATTTACAAACATTTCTCACACAAGGATCTTTATATAAAAAGGATGGCCATTTCATAACCTTAATGGGAGAATTTGAGTTAACATTCGTAAACTATAAATCTGTTAAAGGACAAATTATTAAAGACTAGTTAGTTGAAAATCTACTAGATGGAGGTGAGCTGGTAGATCTAGACTTTCCCGATGAGTGCGTACACTTTGTTGAAACTAGGCCCCCCATTTCTACATGTTCTTGGTATACTGATATAATCAATTTTATCATGGACCATACATACCCAGAAGGTGCCACATCACAAAAAATAAGGTGGTTACACATTATTACCACTATATATGTTGTTTTAGACCAATTACTCTATCGTAGAGCCTTCGACGACATGCTTCTAAGATGCATTGACATAGAAGAATCCAAGAGGATTCTTCATGAATCCCACAGTGGGATATGTGGGGGCCACTTCGGTGGTCACGCCACCACTCACAAAATACATCGGATGGGCTATTTTTGGCCCACTCTTGAGCATGATGCAGTGGAGTTTGTGCGTAAGTGCCACAAATGCCAAGAATTCTCTCATGAGATTCACATGCCAACATAATCCCTGCAACCAATAGTGACTTCATGGTCCTTCTCCACGTGGGGTCTAGACTTGATAGGGAAATTCTCTACCTCATCAACTGATGGCCATAATTTTATAATCATAGCCATAGAATATTTTACCAAATGGGTGGAGGCCATGCCTCTCACCACTGTACCAGGTTTGGTGATTGCCAAATTCATTTTGAACCAAATTATCTGTAGGTATGGTGTCCCACAAGTCATTATCTCAGATAATGGAACGTCCTTTGAGAATGACGAGGTTCGTGAGCTATGTAGCAAGTTCAAGATAAACCATGACACGTCCTCTCTTTACTACCCTCAAGCCAATGGGTAGGCTGAAGCAACAAACAAAATGTTGAAAGCTATTCTCCTCAAAACAGTCAAGGAGAACAAACAAGATTGGCATTTAAAAATATATATAGATTTGTGGGCCCATCGAACCTCAATAAGAACACCAATAGGAGCAACTCCTTTCTCACTGGTATTCAGAGCAGAATCAGTTCTCCCACTTGAGGTTGAAATACCCAGTCTCCATATCTCATTATTAGAGATTCTGGACAAAGAAGCTTACAAGGAGGAACACCTCTCTCAACTAGAAAGCCTTGATGAGGCCAGCTTACATGCCAAACATTGACATAGGGCCTATGCTGACCAGATGTGCCGGCAGTATAACAAAAATGTCTATGAGTGAGAAATATATGAAGGAGATCTAGTTCTACGACTAGACATCCAGATCGATAAGAAAACTAGTGAAGGAAGAAAGTTCTGGCCCAAATGGTTGGGCCCATACTGAGTCATGAAGGACTACGAAAATGGTACGTATCTCTTGTGAACACTAGAAGGTGAGGAACTTGGTGAAACTATCAATTCCTTGCATCTTAAGCGGTTTTACGCATAAAACATCAAAGTCATTCCTAGTACATTATAGCTACTCACATTGCATTAGTCTCTTAGCAGCTTTATTCTGTACATTCCGTAAAAATGGTAGTCCAGGATCTTACTTTTAAAAAAAACTGTTACAAATTTTTGAAATATTGGCAAAAGCATTCATATCACATCTCTCCAAACATCATCAACTATTTTCAAATCTTCTCATCAATTTTGACAGAAAAACATTGACGGAAACCATACCAAGACCTACATACTTGGCTTTGCTCTTTCTTTCTACTAGGTGACGTTGTCCTTGCCTACAGTATGTTCTGGAAGCTTCTTGGTGTCACATCTATCCCTCTCAAAATATCTTGGTATGAAAGGATATCCCAAAGTCATAGATTAGAAGTGTCAAAATCAAATGAAATCAAAAGCACCAAGCAAACAAAATATTTTATTTTACACACTTCTTTGCCCCATCAACCTTCGTTGATAAGCCCACATCTCTTACCAGTGATGTGAGGTTGGGAGAGGAAAGAAGTGACCTTACTCACTTGTATATTACCTTTGGTGACAAACCCATGCTTCTTACTAGGGCATGAGGCAGGGTGTGGGGGGTCCACTCACACAAACTAACAAATCTTGGTATGCTAAAAACACAAATAAAATTATGTTAAGAGAAAAGCAAATATCCAAATATCCAAATTCCAAAGAGATAAAATCCTCAAAACAAGATTTTGTCAACCAGGTTGCCCTTTATGAATCTAATTCTAGATAAACTGAAAAGTAATTGGTCTTCTAAGCTTGGTAGTAGTTCTGAGTAGGGTGGGTGTGTAGGTCCAAATTTAGATTTTGTTACTAGTTTGTCTATCTCTCATCATTCCATTCAATCAAACTCATACAACTTGTGCCCTTCCTAACTATTGGTGTTGAGCCCTCGCATCTTACTAGTTGCATGGATTTAGGATTGGGGAAAGTTCATCTCTTTATCACTATACTTTCATCATGTCTTACCAACATTAGAGGAAATTATAAACATTGCCCAAAGAGTTAAAAAGTTCAATACTACCGTATGTTAGTATCATCTCATATCAGCATTACAAAAACATCTAGAGTAAAACATCCTATTTACTATCATTGTTTTTCCATTGCATACATTCTGGAAACATGAAAAACAAATATTCTAGAAACATCTAAAAACACATTTAGAAAATGAGTCACAAAATTCAAGATACCAAGAGTCTAGATCCAAAGATATATATATATATATATATATATATACAAATCAAGTTTCGTATACAATGCCATCATGCACTAGGCATGGTCAAAACACTCAATGAGCTCAGAAAGTACAAAAACACTCATATAAACATATGACAGAATACTAAAGAAATAGTCTATCAATCCCTATGGGATCCCTTAGAGGGTGCGCGGCCATGCCTAGGACTTTGGCTATGCCGATGCTCCGAATGAATTGAGGGGTCGCGGTCATGCCTGGTAGCTTTTGTCTCGCTACGATAATGGCTCCTCGTCATCAGGTTCTCGATTGTCCTATATCTAGCCACCTCCATGTGGAGAGAAGACATAATCTTCACCGCATGCTAGACAGAGGCAAAAACATTGGTGTTCCTGCCGGCTGCTGAGGGCTCCCCCACATCCACGGAAAGCTCAACATGAGCCTTATTTGAGGGGATAAGCAGGGTATCGGTACACACTCCTCGAATTAATCCTTACCACTCATCAGTAGTCACTGCAAACAAAGGAGAAAACAAGTTAGAAAATGATCAATGATAAAACCAAGAGTAAGAAAAACAAAAAGTAACAAAAAACTAGAACAACTCTAACTAAAACAAATGTCAAGAGAAGAGTGACAACTCACTAGAATTTCCAGGCCTCCAAGAAGGATCTCTAGGATCTGCACCCGCCACTGACTAGTGCCCCTCACCCACGTTTAGGACAATGTGATGACCTGTAACAGACTCACCATCTCTACCTAGGTCCCGAGAGAGTAACTCCTCTGAACTAGAGTCACCCTCTCTGCACTCCACTCCGCCCTCTCATCCTATAGGATCTCTTGGGTGTCATGCCACTCAAGATCACTCTCATCCCCCCCACCCATCTCACTGATCTCCATGTCCTCTATCTCCTCCTCAGTCTCTCCCATAGTGAACTCCTTATACTTGAAGTCCATGTCAATGGGATCATCATTGCTATGAGTGGGACTGGTGGCAATCCAAAGTAAGGGTGCCTGAGGAGCACCATCTCTCCCTCATGCACATACCACCCTCCTAGCTGTAATAGGAGTGCCAGGCATAAAAATGGTCCACCCCCAGCCTCTAAGACCTCCCTGAGCCTCGCGAATAGATCTATACACTGGCACCCTTGGAGGAAGCATGCCGCTATAGGGGAGGTTGAACTACTATGGTACTCTATCAAAGGGGTCGATCTCCAGCTTCCCCGCCCTATATATCAATTGGTCAGTGGTCTAACACGAAATCAAAGTAACGGTATCCTCTCCCCATACCCCTGTCATGGCCTGATAAGGAGTGGTCTCCATGTCTGCAGTAGTCAGGGAAGCAATTGGCTAGTGGGGTGCTCTAAGAACTATCATCCCTGTCCACCTTGCTGCCTTGATAGCCCCAAGATCCTCCACCTCTATGCCTCTCCCATATGGGATAATGTGCTCATACACCCAACTCATGAAAAGAGTCAGATGGCTCAGTGACTTTCCTTATAAATGGACTACCCTGTATAAATCATTGTAGGTAGTCCCAAGGATATCTGCTCCCCAAGCATAGACACGTCCATTGTCCCCAATCTAGGCAATAATAGGATCCCAACAGTATAAGAGGGTGTCCCCTCCCTTGTCCCCAATCAGTCTGGATGCAAGAATTCCCATAATGGCCTTACAGAGCAAGGGAATGTCTGACACAATAATAGAGCGGATAATCATGCCTTTCTTTGACCCCATCAACACAACCACATCTCTCATGTAGGTAGCCCACTAAACCACCTATGATCTAGATATTGTTGTCTTAAGAGACAATCATCACCCAAGAATCAAAACTCCCAGTATGTGGTAAACATCCTCTAGGGTGATGGACCACTCACCCCTAACTCCTGGAAATCAGAAGGTGTTCTAATCCACATCCCAATAAGAAAACAAGTCACACAATATGTGACTGGTAGGTGCAACATGAGGAACCTGTGCTATCCTCCATATACTAGCCCTCTGGAGAGTATCCCGCTCTACCTAGGAGAGTGCCTCCAACACTGCCGAGAGCCAATCACACTCCCTCTCCTAGCTCGATCTAATGTACTCCTCCTTCTTTTGCATACACCCAAAAACATGCAAAAGGAGTAAGTTAGTACCAAAATCACATTGGAAAAACTATTAAGAACATGCAAGAATGCTAAAAATGAAAAAAAAGTTAAGTGAAGTGTTGTTTTAACACTCTGTAGTGGACCACTGCCCTGTGCAGGGTGGCGGTTATGGGACTTCTGCCTTAGAAGGCGGCAGTCCCATAACTGCCACCCTGCTCAAGGTGGCGGTATTGTCCCGCGAGTTCGAACGAGTCATATGCCCTAAAAATGCTCAAAAACACAAAATTTGACCATTTTAACTAAAACAAAAGCCAACCCATTAGGCACCCCCCCTAAGTGACATTAACACTAGCATTTCTAAAAATGACCCCCCTAAGACAAATATTTTGACATTTTAACATTTTGGGTACAAAAACGGTAAATCGAGAAGAACTAACCTAAGATCTTGCGGGTCAACGTTCCGTTCTCGGAGGCATGATCACTATCTCACCATGAACATTTTGACTATACTCTTGTCGAAAACCGTCAACATGGGTCCTAGAGCTCAAAAACTATCAAATAACCATGCATAAATGAATAGGAAAATGAGCCCATTATATATATATATAGTGTTTTGACTCATTTTTGAATGCCCCTTTCGTAGGTTTGGAGCACCAACGGAGGAAAGTTTTTATCCCCATGCAAATGGTAAGTCCTCATTTCATATTAAATTAGTATTTATTTTCTCGACTTATTTTATATATCTGCACTTGAGTCCTCTTTTCATTTTATAGGTAGTGGGAGTTTGGGTGGCATCATTTCAACACACGGACCTGTATCAGGTATAATTTCTAGCTTCCCATTTTTGGACCACCATACTTGGACCCACCATTTTATGCCTCTTCATGGCTAGAATGATTCTCCGAGGGGGAAATATGTATGTACCCAAAATTGTAGGGTACTACACTACCAGAATGATGTTACACATGCCCCAATGATGATACAGGTCACCTCGCAAGGTCTTTGGGATCCAGAGAAGCTCACGAAGTATATGTTAGCATCCCAAACAATTTATACAAGTTCCTTGTGCTTTTTCTTATCCCTCGCCCCTCTTTTTAAATGCATTTTTGACCTTCAGTAACGAAACCGCCACCCTGCCAGGGCGGCGGTCCTGTAACTGCCGCCTTGCTACGGGTAGCGGTCCTTCACGCATTTTCCACAACATTCCTTTGATCATGAATTGCATAAATTTTTAACATTTACCAACTTTTCTAAACCACCTTAGCTTGTATTTATGTTTTAGGTTCCCTATAATAGTGTTTCTCCATTGTTTAATGGTAAAACAGTTCCATTCCAAGTTACCCTTTGGTGAATGGGAATTATATAAATAGTTGGTTTGTTTTCAAATAAATGGCCCCTCATCCTCTCAATTCTCTTGTTCAGTTTTTCAATTCCTTGCTTAGAATTTTGTTAGTTTCAAGTTTTGCTTCCATTGTTGGCATTTTGGAGGTCATATCATCTTCTTGTTTCAAGTCTTGTTGCATTACTACTAGACACAGTCAGTTTAAACATAGGATAACTTCATTTCTAGACTAGAATCCATTAAAGTTACAGGTTTTGTTTTGTCACGAGAATAGCTTATAAAACTCTCGGTACACTTGTGTTGTATTCCCACGATAAATCCCGCTAGGAATTACATAGTCAAGCTCTGTTCACTTGTTTTATCCCTCTCCTACTTGCATTGTATACGGTCTATATCCAAAGTTTCCATTATTCAAACGTTATCTTCTACTGATACTATCATATACACACTTTTTGGATTCATGAGGACATGAAGGAATGAGGAGATCACACTGAGGGGATGAAATCACACACAACTAGATTTACCACTATTTTGTAAATGCCAGGTTTGAGCTATCAAAGTTCTAGTTACAACATATCAAATAAAGTAGTGAATTATTTCATTTCAGTTAAAAGTTCAATCTCGATATCACCAGGGAAGCTATGGGGATTGATAGTTTCTAGAAACTATGATTCATTCCTCACTTTTGAGGTAGAATGGAGATCCTTTCAAGTTAATACATTTAGTTGCTTAGATATTTAAGATAAAATCATAATTGCACAGGAAAATAGCCATACTAGGCTACTTTGTTTGTTTTCATTTTGTTTTTAGATTAGTTGTCCATTTTATAAATATACTAGAGTAGCTGCTCTTCAACTTCATTGAAATACGTCATTGAAAAATACAAAAATAACAAGATGCTTGCATAGTGTAAGTACCTCTTTTGTAATCAGTTTATTTAATGTTAGTTGGAGGTCAAATCATCTTTGTATGACAATCACATGACCTAGAGATCCTAGAGAGTATATATTTGAACCTATAGTACCTCAACCAAATTTACCCATGACTTTAGCTGATATAGATCAGGACATTAGGATACAGGTCTTTTGAGCCACAACAAACTTACAAGTAATTAGTGAGCAACTGAGAGGGTTAAACATTAAAGATGACAAAGCTTTCAACTTGTGGTCAAACCATCCAAATTATAGATTACCTTAATAAAACACCTAAATGACCATGTAAAGGTTTAAACGAGAACAAACATTTGGTTGTGACCCTTTGGTTCCACATCCTAACGCAAGAGAACTCCTCATTGATATAGACACTAGCTTACGTATCCAAATTTCCAGAACACCTGTTAGGTACTCCGAGAAAATCATACAACTTCTAGTTATAAACGTATAAGCTGAAAAGGCATACGATTACTAGATAGTCGGATAAAGGGATTGATTATTCACATGACCATAACAGGTTCTCAACAACCATGTACTCACAGTTGTGATCCCCAAGTCCCACAACCCAATGAGCCTAAAAATTAGTCCAGTATTGACACCATCTTGTGAATGCTGGTGTTTAGATCTTCACCACTCTCACCAAATATTATAGCATAGTTTTCCGTATTAAACATAAAAGCTAATCAATGCAATATTTTCTGGGCTAGACTAGAAAACCACCCATAGATAGCCACAAAACCTACTAAAATGACCTACCACTACTTTCATGACCTTGTCTGGAGATATATATGAAGCTCCCATAGGTCACTTCCCATGTGTCGAACAACCAAGAAATAGGATCTCGACAAAGCTCGACATCGATTGGAGTCTCCAAACTTCCATTATATCAGAATGAGCCATTACACTAATATAGGTTAGGAGGGCCTTCTTCACCTTAGATTCACAAATTCCATTATTGCATGTTGAGGATTTAAGATTACCTGATTAGCTTATACATATCCATTCACATTCAACATTCACTGACTATCTCGACATGACCTCAGGAAGTTAGGTATGAGGAAAGATTACTTGTAGATTCCCATGCTCACTTGTCACTTTTCCATTATACAGTTAGTTTTACCCTTTAAAGCACACCACATCACACTAGTACTATAGTGGGTACATTTTATATTTTTAGTTATGTCATTATATTTGTGTCAAGATAAATGAGGGTAAACATAGAGGATTGGTTTAGATTACACACACTACTTCCACCAATACTAAGAAAACTACATAAGGATTTATCTTGTGGGAGGGGTGTAATGCAATGCATATATTGGTTTAAGAGGGTTTGATTAATAGGGTTAGTCTAACCTTTCCCACACATGGATTTCTCCTAATTTAATCTAATCGCTTCATGGAGTTTGTTACAGGTACTTAGGATTTATATCTATCAGAGATCATTATAATTGGTTCTAAAGTTGTGTGGGCCCTATATATTTATATAGATAAAAACATTTCTAGAACAATGATGGGTAAGAAAATTTGTAAAAGCTTAATTTTCCTAGATTTTAAATCATAAATATCAGGTCCATATTTTTTATTCCTTCATTAAATTTTAGGTCAATTTAATTAGGTTTAGATTAGATTAAAGTTGAAAACATATCTTAAAAATATGTTAGAATATAATAAATGACTTAGATTAGTAATTTAGATATGATATAAAGGATTAACATACACCAATAAACTTAACATGTAATTGAAATCTTAAAACAAATAAATGAAGTCACTTAGCTGATTTTAGATGACTTATGGAGAGATTTGGGAGTGTGTCATAGTGAAACTAGAAGATATGAACTTGAATGACCTTTGTAAAAAATATTGTGAATATGAATCAACCTAGGGTGGAACCATACTAAACTACAAGGTACGGTCCTAGATCTACTATATATCAACTTCTATAACTTTTTACGTTGGTTTAATTCTTAGATTTATCTATCAGTATCAAACCCTAGTTATCACACATGTAAAGAGGTTATCTAAATGGAATAATCATCATCTCAAGTTCTATCCATGAATTAAGAATCATAATAACAAAAATTATAAGGGTTTTGGGAACCCTTGTGTTCCACCAAAATTGGCACTACTGTGAAAAGGCCTCAAATAAAATGGTATTCTCCACCTAGTATGTAATATGTAGATAGACCAATTATATTTGGAATATACTTTGACCATACTTTCTTTGAATTATCTCTTTTTAAAATACTTAGAGTATGTTTGAGTGCTTGTAGATGAGAGATATGGCTTCCTTGAACTAGTTCATAGATTTAAACCTGATGTGTATGTTTCCCTATAGACTTCAAATGTGATATTACAATATTTAGGGAGATTTGTATTCCTTTTGTAAGTGTATGAAGTGGGTTCTCTACTGTCATTCTCTTAGGAGTTCCAAGTTAGAAAATGAGTAGTGTTTACTTGATTAGATAAGATTTTGTAGATGATTTATTTAAGAAAGGATAATCTAGATAAATCATAAAACCCAATAAAATATGTCCATTTGAAAATAAAGTTAGAATACTTGTTAGTCCAAGAATGTATAGATGGGTCAGGACCAGATATAAATTTATAATAAAACTGTATAGTCCTAACTAGGAGAGTGAAATAAGCCAAATGAAGTTTAGAGCTGATAGAATGATGTTTATCTTTTGATTTTGTACATTGTATTCTCAGAATGTATCGACATATTATTGTTCAAGGATAAATATGATAAACAATGGACCTCAGAAAGTGCTAAGTGGGAATGGAAATTTATATTTATCATAACAATAGTGCATAGTCAAATCAAAGGTTACCAAAGTACAAATGATCATATTTGAGTAACTATATTCGCCCCCTTTAAGTATGAAATTGAAAATCACATGCTTACAGGAATTTGTACACAATTTTTTAAACACAAATTATATTTTCTTGAATGTTTATTTTATAGCTGTTTTGTTATGCTTAGTTT
Organism: Taxus chinensis; assembly: GCA_019776745.2. NCBI lineage: Eukaryota > Viridiplantae > Streptophyta > Pinopsida > Cupressales > Taxaceae > Taxus > Taxus chinensis. Next base: position 305,607,735 of record CM034154.1, read on the forward strand.
AGGCATGTTCGTTGATAAAACCTACAACACATAGTGTACTCAATGTCTGTGATTGATATTTAATCGTAACTAGAGTAAAAAATATAATAGAAAAGATTTTCATTTGCATACATGTGATATAAAAATATGTAAACAAGGAAAGAATATACCTTTTTTCTCATGCTTTTATTTTTCTTAAAGTTTTGTATTACTTGAAATTTGTTAAAGGATTGGGGGTGATTATTTCCCAATTTATGCCAAGGAAAAACCTAGAGTGTTAGGTATGTGTGTAGTCATGAAATAAATCACTTTCTATATACATCAATGCCTCCAAGTATGTCATTATATACATGATTCCTAAGAAATAATAATATACATTAACAACACTTGTTTTACTCTTTCATTTATTTTATCTTTCCCACACTCTTATTATTTACTTTTCTAGAATGATCACTTTAATTTTGGACATTATGAGACATGTGACCTAGCTTTGTATTGACAGTTATATCTTCCAATCATCCTAAATAGTATCCCCCATTAGGGACATGAGCTCCCTAGGTGTTACTGTCCCCTTTGGGTGCTAATGTCCCTTACCCTCATTTTCCTGATTTTGAATTGCCACATCATTTGGTATCTTTTATAAAGCCTCTTTTATCACTTTGGGTCAATGTTTTTAGTTGTTAATAATTAAATTCAAACAAGGGAATCATATGTATACATGATTTACTTACCATTATTAGGGGCTGGAAAATTTGGAGCCAATACTTACTATCTAATACTTGGGAAAAGAACAACATTCAAGGAATGCATTTAGGCAGCATTATAAACTACATAGGAGGGGGTATTTCTGAATTCCATCTCACACATTCATCTTGGGGGGGAAATATTTGTAACACAAGGGTAAAATAGCTTCAAGGGACACAATTCAATCAATCACACACACACAAAAACTACATAGAGTTTGAAATGTAGTGCAGTTCTTGGTGACATTCACATTGGGGTGACTACCGAGGTCAATCCAACTCAAAAACATGCATTATTTGTTTCATAAAATGCTTATTTGAGATTTTTTCAGGTAGATAGGGTTTTTTTGAAATGTACATGTGTGACATAGGTTCCCTACATCAAATTGGATGCAACATGGAGTGAGAGGAAGAAGCTCAGTTCAGACCCTAAAATGATCATAAGTAGAGTAATTTGTAGGACAATAGCTCCTATTTCAAACAATAGCATCCGAGAAATCCTATCCACATATGGGTGCTCCCATCTGAAGAGGTTCTAAATATTAATTTCTCAAAAAGAACTTACACAGATTATATCCTACTTTTCCAACATGTTTTCTAGCCCAGAATCAGTCTAGATCTACTGATCAAAGTAAAGTCACTCTTATATCCATATTATACACACCTTATTGTTTCTTGCATGATGAATATTGATTGTTAGTATTATATTCATTTGATCTCAATTATCTAATAAATATTTAATTTCATTAAATCATTTGGTGAACTTGATTCCTTACATTATTTTTATCAGATCCATTCTTCTCCAAACCCAAACCCTAGTTTCATTAGGGTTAATATATCCATATTATATTTAGATCCAGACCTCATTTTCATCTATCATCTTCTATAAATATTATTTATAAATTTTTTCCTAGGGTTTCATGATTGGTCTTACCCTTTGGGTCACTTTCTAGGGCTCCTAATTTTCAAATCATTGTTTGCTTTATATCTTGAGCATAACAACTATACTTTCAAATTCCTTAGAGGTTATTTTTCAAATTTATATATTTAATGAAAACCTTTATTTTTTCTCCCATAATTTTGATCCTAATTTTTGGAAATCCAAAATTACACTTTTTACTAATTCATGTGTAATTTTAATTTATGGAATTCAAAAATACCCCTTTTTTATTTTGTAAAATTTAAATTATGTATTGACATATGGTCATTTTATTCATTTGACGACAATCACTTTTTGTCTAACATCACTCTTTGGATTTTGTCTCCATGATATCTTAATTGTCAGTCTCATATACATTTTTCTACATCAGTTGGGATTATATATCCTTTTATTTTCTCCCATAATGACCCATGATACTACTTCTCAAGTATATTTGTTTGATTTACTTCAATGCCACACATCATGTAGAGATACTCTAACATAAATACTAAAACATATAAAAATACCTAATAATACGAAACCTTCCAAAGAAAATTCAATTTTGAGTCATCTTTCAGCTTATTCTATTGGTAATGATGACACCTTCCATAAATCTATCTTTGAAGTTATTTAGGATTCACATCATGAATTTCAAGATTAAATTATAGCTATGAATGCTAAAATTATATCTCTTAAGGATGAGATACACCACCTCAAAGAAACTTCCAATGTACATATAAATTATCTTCCTATAGATTATGATTCTCCTAAGGTGAAGGTTATGCAATATTATATAGGTGCTACAAGTTCTCACATAAGTGAGAAAAAATTCCTCTAACATAAAACATATCTTTCATTCGATGATCATGTTGAAAAACTTCATATCCTATTTGAGATCATTAATCATCAGTGAATTACTTTGTTACCCAATCATTACTATCCTACATCTCCACTTCTAGATTCTTAGTGTTGGTAAATGGCACTCCTTGTGGTTTTTTCAATAGAAATGTAGGATTGAGATAAGGAGACCCCATATCAAATTTTCTATTCATCTTAATGATGGAATCATTAATTAGAGATTTAAATTAGGCCAATCTAGAGGGTAGAATTAAAGGGTTAACTCTAATGGATAATAGTGAAAATGTGGTCCATCAAAATTTCATTGATGATACCATAAAGCCAAAAAATGTTGATGGAATATGAAGAAGTCTCATCTCAACTCATCAAATTTAGAAAATCTTAGTTTTCTTCATTAACACCCTGGAGAAGAGATGTCAAAAGATATCATGAATTTTGGGATGTGAAATGAAATCATTTCCTACTAAGAAATTTGGGATGCTCATTGGGAAATAAATACCTAAGAAATCAGAATGGAACTTCTTGATTAACATATTCATCAAAAAATTGGAAGGATGGAAAGGATCCCTCATATCTCAAGTTTGTAAGGCCACTCTTCTCAAGTGTTCCATTCAAAATATCCCATTTTACACTATGTCTATGTATAAAATTCTGAGTATGGTTGGAAATAAACTATAAAGTATCCAAAAAAATGTTTCTATGGAGTGGAACTGAGGATAGATGCAGGATACCTCTTATAGCATGGGATAAGATATGTACTCCAAAGAAGGTTGGGGGTCTTGGAATAAAAGATTGGGAAAAAATGAACAAAGCACTCCTGTTCAAAATGGCTTGGAGTATGGTTAAGGAGGAGAGTTTTTGGACTTCTATAGTAAGAAAAAATATTGGAGGAAACAAAATGATGTTGAATGGTGCTTCAGTATACCTGATTTCGAGGGGTCTACATTCTAGAAAAAAAATAATTAGGGTAAGAACATAATAAAAAAAGGCTGTAAATAGAAAATAGGAAATTGGTGTGTTGTGAAATTTTGGGAAGAAAAATGGTTAGTGGATTTCAAACTTAAATATACCTTTCCCAATCTCTAACTGATTACCACAACAAAGTATGGATCTTAGGTGAAAGACTATTTTAACCTGGAGGACCTATTAAGAATTTGGAAAGATATCCAATTGGAGGGGTACTGCAATAATTAACTAAACTCTCTTAACAATATGGTGGAGTGATTGTGGCTAGGAAGAATGAACCAGACACTATATATTGGTCAAAGGAGGAAAATGGAACTTTCTCAGTCAGGAGTGCCTATAACACTTACTTTGAAAGTGAGATAGAAGAGGAAAAATTCAAATGGGATAGTGTAATAAAGATGTTATACTAAAATTCAATATGTTTTGGTGGTTGTTCCTACATGAAAAAATACTAATGGTAGCTAATATCAACAAAAGGAACTTCAATATGGTCAACAAGTGTGTATTGTGTGAAAATCAAATAGAAAACTCAACCCACCTCTTCTTAGAATGTCCTTTTATGGAAAATGTTAGGGATACCTTATTATCTTTCTTTGAGATGAAATGGATTCTTTTGTCCTCTCTAAAAATTCTATGGAGCCAATGGTGTTGCTATTTTGGGAGTCAGGGTCTTAAGAATTTATGGATCTTTACTCTCATGCATCTATGATGGGAAATATGGAAGGAAAAAAATAGGTGCATCTTTAAGGGTAAAAAGGAATTAGATGAAAGAATTGTGGCTAGATGTTGTAATTCTATAAATACTAATTTCTCCATTGTTCAGAATGATAAGAAAACATTTTTAGAGGCAGAGAGTAAAATTTCAAGAAATTGGGGTATGATGAATACCCAAAATAATTCGCCTAAACTGAATCCTAGGCTAAAGGGATGGCAAACACCTAGCAAAGATCGGATCAAGTTGAATTTTGATGGGGTATCTAAAGGAAACCCCAAAAAAATATGGTTTGGATGGGGTTTAGAGATCACACATGTACCTTTGTTCTTGGATACTATTGCAACCTTGGGATTCAAACAAACCACATTGATGAGGCTATTGCTATTTTTTGGGGGGGGCTACATTAACTAAGTAAAGAAACTTTAAGAGATTGGAGGTGGAAGGTGATTCACTCAACATAATAAAAAATATTTTATACAAGGGACCTTCATCTATATCAATACAACATCCCATTGAAATAATTAGAAAAATGGTAAATAACTTTGAAAGTATCAATTTCAAACACATCTATAGAGAAGCTAACAACGTTGCTGATTATTTTTCCAACAAAGTAGTTTTTAGTGATGGGATGAAATTGGTCACAAATTATGCTGATTTAGAACCTTTAATAAAGACTGAAATTGAAAAATATCACGGTGTCTAAAAAACTACTAATTGATATTAGAATAGAGAAAAATAATACCCTTGTGAAAAATAGTGCTATGATGGGAACAATTTATGGGAATCATGGTAAATATTGCATGGAAAGTATTAATTGTGAAGGAAATAAGTTTCAATTGTTCCAATCAACCATAATTACCCTCACTCTTATTACAAGACTCAGGCCTTTTGTCTTGTTTTATGACGTGTCGAACCCATGTCATAGAAAGGTTAGTGCTACTCGGGTGAGTCCAACTATGAGAGAAAGAAAAATGGGAGGGGATCTCATGAGAACCAAACCATGGGATATCAACAACATAAAATTAGAGGCTTAGAATTTTTTTGAAAGAATGTGTTTGGCTTCGTTCATCAAGATCTTTGAAGGCCATAACGAAAAACTTAGCAAGGATTTTGGTTCTGCCTAGATTCCTACAAAAAAGTGGACTAGAGGTAATGTGGTTTTGAGAGGCGTGAAGATTGAGATATCAATTGACATGGTGACTTATGTTATGGTAATGCAGAAAGAAGGAAGGGAAATATATAAGCCAATGAAGGATAACATGGAAGAACTAAAACTTTTTCTAATAGGTAAGGAGAAACCAACTAACCATTTTTCTGGTTTTTTAAGAGACACCCTACATATTCCATTTAATGAGGTTGCACTTAATTTAATCCAATATGTAACCCTAGAAGGTCATCAAACATGAAATTTTGCATACCATCTCCCAATGTTAAGTTTCATAAGGCATGGCCATAGCTATAGCTTCCCTAACTACATGTTTCGATCCCTCTTTGCTTCCTTGGACCAATTCAAGAAAGGTAAAATAAGTGTGCCCTTACATCAAGGGTTAATTATGGTAATTATTAAAATATCTACAACAAATATGGATGATGTAGCATATAATTTACTAGATAACACCCTAGTCACGTTGGAACATCACTCAGCCTAGACTGAGTGCTCACCTGAAGCATGCAAAGGTACCAGGTCCCTCTTTAGGGTTGCTATAACAAGATGTTGACATGATGAAGGAAGAAACTCATAGATTCATAACTAATCCATCATTCTACACTACATGTTACCCATATATCTATGAAAGAACAAGATTTAAACAATAATCATGATTTAACCATTAACATGCTCTACTCAATTTCACTAAATGACACCTAGATTTAGCCAATATCTTCCATCTATCAGTAAATATAGAATCTCCTTATAATATTGTCAATCTAAACCAATTTTGGACTTATAGGAAATAAATAAACATTAGATATTCATGCCCAAAATTGGTTAAGTCCTAAAATCTAAACTTACCTTCCGCACGTAGGTCCTTCCTGTCCTTCCATGCCTTTGATCCTAGCCTTCTATCCTGCATGGAATCCTTGTGTGATCTTAGAAAAGTATTCATTGATCAACATTACCCCACACTAATCTCATTGTCATCCCGACAATGGGTATCTCCAAACATTTGAAGGAAAGAATAAGAATGAAATAATGTGGATAAATAAAGAATTAGTATGAAGTTATGAGGTAGCCTCCTCTATATCAGTCTGTTGTATCAGCTCTGGATACTCCTCTTTTATTGCTGCCTCCAAAAATTGTCATTCAGTGAGTTCCTGCTTTGCTTTCTCTAGGATGTCCACAGCAATGTATTCCAACTCATCACTCACAATCTCTCCTTTTTCATTTTGTAAAACCAACACAACACTAGAAATTGATGTCATTCTTCCCTCCAAAAGGTCCATCTTCTATGCAATCAGCTTTCCAAACTCTTCCAGCTAAGTCTTGTGTGGCTCTTGTGCTAATTCCAGGGCCTCACACTTCTATTTAACCATTGACAACCTTTCTATGTGGCCCAACGTATCATCTTTCATCGCCTTCTAAACCTCATTAATTATTCAAGGGTCTTGATGTTGATAAGTTCCTCTAGAGCCGTGCATACATTTAAAGCATGGTCTACTTTCTTCAATACCTCCTATAATACCTGTAATAACCCTTCATAAGATGTAATTTTTCTCATCAAAACTGATTTCTCTTGATCGACATCTTGTTCAGAGCATTCTGGCACTTGCATACACAAAGTTTCATCTCTGAGTACCAAGTCCACTAATTTTCCCACATAGTGTATCGTTGAAGGAAATGTCTGTGGTACCTTGGGCTCCAAGTGTGGCCTTGCTTTGATTACATTGTCCCCAATCTCCTCTGCGATGCTTATGAACACCTCATTCTTCTTTTGCATGAAGTCCTTTTCCTATGTTATCACTCTATCTCTACATCCTTTATCTTCAACTCTTCTCTCAATGCTTTGACTATGGTATATTTTTCAATGTTTCTTCTAGCCACCTCAGCAAAAAATTTCACCAGTGCATTACCAACCTACTCGTCTAACATGAAATTAGGATTTAATATCACATTTCTAGCCTAAGGTGCCTTCTTCAGTCATCTCAAAACACAAGACTCTTCATACACATCAAATTCAAGCTCATCCATGTGGGTGTGCATTGACCATGATAGTTTCTTCCTAGTGTGCACATTCACCATATCTTCATCCATCGACTCCCAGCTGAGTAAATCCTTATGCGCTATCATGCTCTAGAAGTGGGTGTAGATAATTTTTCCTATGTCCTCTGCATACCCCATGGTTAGTGGAATGTTCTCTCCACTTTTCCTTCTATACCTTTGCTTCTTAGGAACTTTAGCCTTTAAATTTGGGACTTGCATCTCCATGTCCTGAATACCTTCTGCAGCTATCTCCTATGGTCTTTTCTCTTCCTCTTATTTTTCCTTTGATGCCTCACCTTTCTCTTATGTGTCCTCTATAAGTGTAAGAGAATTAGACACGCTCTCTTATGAATCTTCCACCTCCTCATTCAACTTCATATTCCTCCTTCTCTGTGTGGTAGCCTCCTTCTACTGAGAGACTCTGGGTGATTTGCGCACAGTGGTTAGAGTAGCACCTTGGGTCCTTGTTCTCCTCAGTACCATTTTAAACATGTACTCCCCTTAGACTACATTTAAGTCCTATTCATCCCCCTCTTATGGCTGATGTGGGGTAACGGAACACTCAACTTCACCTTGACTTATAGGATTTCTCCTATCCCTATGCTCTAAACCACCACTATCTTCGTGCTCCTCCTCCTCAGCCTGCACTTCAATTAGCTATGTGGGCTTAGGTTCTGGAATGTTCTCCACTGTATGCTTTCCCTTTGGTGGTGCTGGAAGTGTGAACTCACCTTCCACATATTTGTTAATCTCCATTTTTGGCTTCAACTAGAGATACACCAATGTTTCCCCCACATCTACTATAACCAAGATTATTGGTTTGATATTCAGAACCTTTGAAATTATTCTCTCTGTATAAGCGCTTCTTCCAAGATATACATACTTCTTCCTCAATGTATGGTAGTCACAGTCTACCTTATCTGCATTGAAGATCATTCGGTGTGAGTCTGTAAATCTATGAACAAACTCTTGAAAATACCTTACAGTGAATGTGTATGGTAACTTGCACTAAGGTCTCTAGACTCCATCTTTCATTAGGAAGCGTGTGATTCAGAAATGTTGATATACAACAAACTAAACTTTTTTCCCCACCACTGCTGGTAGGTCCTTTGGAATGCACCACTCTTCTCTAAATGCCACATGGAGCCTATCATACCACTTCTCTTCCCTCTTCTTTACATCATCTTTCATGGCCCCCTTTCATAGGTATTTGCTAAATATTTCAGCTCGGGACTTATTCTCCATGGGGTATTCCCATAATTTCTCCTTTGGTCCATCTGGTACTCTAATCTCCATGAATACCAATGATAGTAGAACAGCCCCAAATCTGATCTTCCCTCCTGTGCATGCTTCTTCGACTATTTTCTCTGCAATATAGCTTGTAGTGTTGTAGATTATCCCTTCTAACATCTTACTCGCCACATGTAACCACATAATATCCACCTGTGAACACCACTCTCGATCATTCAACTTGGTAACAAGGTGTGCTGCAACTTGTACAAATGGACAGTTTTTCAATTTATCTATGTCCAGTCCACGTAGACCCTTCAGGTATCCCAACTCCTGTTTGGTCTTTACAATCACAGATTTATCTAAAAGGTCACCTTTTATGTCTTCTCCTATGGCCTTCAGACCTATAACTGAGGAGACAAACACAAATGAAATTCTAAATCTACGTCCTACAAAGTAGAAGAAGTCTTCGTGTACCATACTCATGAGCCACCGATAGAAGGGCTCATACTTCCCAAAATATGGAAGCTCATGTAACTGGTAGACCCCAATTATTTTTAGGAGCTTCTCACCTACATCATCATACATTGGCATATCATTTGTTGTGTTCTTTGTCATTCTAGTAGTGACCAAGGAATCAAGCTACTTCTTGTTCTCTAGAGTCCTGTGATTATATTCACTCACTTTTCTCTTTCTAATGGGTGAATCCCACTCTTAGCCAATGATGACTCCTTCTGGGTATTGCATCTCTGAAAAATGTCTTTCAGTTTCCATCTCTTCCTCCTCAACAACCACTTTCTTCTTTCCTTTTACTGCTGCTATAGATGGCTTCTTTGGTGTCATTTCTACCTTGCAAATGTCTCCTCTTCAACTTTGTAACTCTACGAATCAAACCCTAGATCAATTCAATTATTCCCTAGGTGGAAAATTTGTAACCTAACTCTTTTCTATCTTCCTGTTTCTCTCAAACCCTTCACCACTGGGGACACAAGCTTCTTATCACAAAGATCTAGTTGTCACTCTTGGTTTCATACCCTTCGCAACTTAACTCAATCACTTGGCTCTTCACACTTGGCTCTTAGCTTAAATGCTCTTAGTCACAATGGTAAAAATGAATCTACATCCCATCCTTATATAAATTTTTCAATTTTTGATGCATTTATTACTCCTTCACCTACCAAATATCCCCTCATTCATTGACCAAATCCATTCATTATGTGTGGTACATCTTCATGCCCATCTATAACCTTCTAGCACACCTTCCTACCCCTTGGTCACAAACTTCTCTTCAGCATGTGCTCTTACGCTAGAGTACCTTGTCACTGTACCTTCTCTTAGTAGCTATCATGGCCTCCGCTTACCTCATGTTATACTTTTCTTTTATTTATCTCCATCCTTGGTCATTTTTGAGAAGTAATATTCTTTTGAATTAAAACACACCCGTAGCAGCTCATTCCTTTCACCTTTCAAATCCCACAGTTTTTTTCTTGGACAACTACAACCACCCCACATGAAAAGTATGTGTATTCCTTTGCGTATAAAAAATATTCATACAATAGTTAGCTTCAGGTGTGCAAGCGTGCTTATTACACAAGAACAAAAACTAAATTGATAAAGCATAGCGATAATAAAGGAAATACATTAAGGAAATAGAGAATTAAAAACCTAAACTAAATGGAAAAACTACCTTATTACAAACAACAAGAAGAATTATTTATAGTAGGGCTTCAGCCTACTCTTGTTAAAGTAACCAGGTAGCCGTGTCCTATCAAGTGCTTCTAACTGGAAAGAACCTGATTCAAGTATAGAAGTGATAACATACGGCCCCAACCAATGTACTTTGAGCTTTCCTAGAAGGCACAAGAAATTTGAGTCATAGAGAAGTACCATTTTTTCAATCTCAAACTTCTTATCCCTTATGTTTCTGTCATGCCATGCCTTCTACCTAGCCTTTTCCTGCTTCTGACTCCATCATGCTATGGATTTTCACTCATCTAGTTGAATCATATTTTCAATACGTTCTTCTAAATATTTTTCATCAGCTAGACCTCTAGTGCACGCAATGCACAAAGAAGGTAACATAAATTCTATAGGGATAATATCTTCTACACCAAACACCAACTAAAATGGTGTGTCTTTGTTCAATCTCTTGTAAGTGGTTCTATATGCCCAAAGCATAGCCAATAATTTTTCATCCCAATCCTTTCTTCCAACATCACAATTTTTTGTCAAATTCTAGCCCAAAATTTTGTTGAAAGCCTCAATATTTCCATTTTCTTGAGGATGGTAAGGTGTATTTTTATGGTGCGTAACCATAAACTCATCTAATAGGATCCTGATTGTCTCATTCAAAAAGTGTGTACCTCGATAACTTGTCAAGATTAAGGGACATCCATATCTTGTAAGACCATTCTTCCATAGAAATCTAGCTACTGTAGCAGCTGTATAGTCCTTGGTAGGTGCTGCTTCTACCCACCATGTGAGATAATCTATGTAAGTAATGATATAGCATGATCCAGTTCTACATGTTGCTGGAAAAATAGGTCCTACAAAATCAATGGCCCATTTCTCAAATGTTTTAGCACTAGTAATTGGTCTCAAAGGCATCTCATCTATTTTCCTTGGTTTTCCTAGGCACCGACAATGATCACATGCCTTACAATATTCTTTACAATCCTTATACAATGTCTCCAACCATAATCCAACAATTAAGATCTTCCAGGAAGTTGCATCACCTGCATAATGTCCTAATGCAATCCCACCATGAGATTCTTCCACAATATCCTTGCGCTCATGCTCTAACACATAACCACATAATAATTCATCTCTACCTAGCTTGTAAAGGTCATCACTGATTAACATAAACAGTGTTGCACGTATAACAAGCTTTTTCTTTTCTAATGCTTTCATTCCTTTTGGTGCCATACCCGCTCATAGAAAGACAACAATGTCTTCTAATTCATTGGGTGCACATTGTAACTTATATAACTGTGCATCTCGCATTGTTTCTTCAATTGTCTATGCATCCTCTCCTGAATTGATTTTAGATAAATGGTATGGTCCAAAATTGCTTTTCCTTGGATTCAACACAACTGTGAAATCAAACTCTTGAAATAGGAGCACCCATCTGCATATGCACCACTATAAGATGAGCTTATTTACCAAGTACTTCAATGCCACATGATCTGTATAAAACAAAAATGGTGTTGCTAACAAGTACTATCAAAACTTGTACAATTCATAGATCATTGACAAAGCTTCACACTCTATAGTTGTATAATTCTATTCATCAGGAGTCAGCTTCCTACTAGCAAAATAGATTGCATGACCTATAATACCTTTGCTAGGCTGAGCTAACACAATGCCAATGGCCATACCAGAAGAGTCCACATGTACATGAAATGGTTTATCCCATGAGGGAAAGCACAAAATGGGTGTGGTAGTAAGTTTCTCTTTTAATATCTAAAACGTGCGTTGCTATGGTTCTCCCCAATAAAATGTACCTTTCCCCTTCAACAATTCTTCCAAGGGTGTGGCAATTTTGGCATACCCTTTTATAATTTTTCTATAATATCATGTATGACCTAAAAATCTACGCACCTCACTTTAACTGGTAGGTGCTTCCATGTCTAAAATGACTATAACCTTGGCTGGATCAACTAGCAAACCTTCCTTGCAAATTATATGTCCTAACAATATCCCAAATGGCGTAGCAAATATGTACTTATTGATATTCAAAGAGATACTCAATTATATGCATTGTTCAAACATTAAGTGCAAATTGTCACAATGATGTTTCACAAGCCCATATACTATCCAATAATCTAGGTACACCTGTAAGAAGTTGTGAATAAAATCATTGAATGCCTGAACAACTATGTGCGAGAATGCAACAGGAACATTTTTAATCCAAAAGGCATCACAGTATAGGTAAAAATACCCCATTCAGTGGTAATTGTTGTCTTTTCTTGATCCTTTTGAGTAATCCTAACCTGATGATACCTAGAAAATCCATCTGTGAAGGAGTATATTTCATGCCTTACAACTCCTAGTATTTCCTTAGTGAATGGTGTAGGGAATGGATCTATGACACATGTAGCATTCAGATCCCTGTAGTCCACACATATCCTAATCCATCTGTCCTTCTTAATATTGATCACCATTGGGCTAATCCATTCTAACTCATCAAGGGGCTTGATAATTTCATATTTCAACATTTTGTCAATTTCTTCTTACACATTTTCATGCAAATTAGAATTCATTCTATAAGGTCTCTTTCTAACTGGTCGTGCATCATCCTTAAGTTTGATCATTATTTCCCCAAGTGATTCATGCACACCTTTAAGTTCATGATATCATCGAGGGAATAAGTCTTGATAATCCCTAAGTAACTCAATGATCTTTGTTACCTCTGAGTCTGACCAATAATCTCCAATTATGGTCTCCTTAGGTTCAGCCTCCAAACCTATATTCACCTTCTTTGTCTTTATGGGTTCGTGGTAGGCACGTATATCCTTGTCTATAATGTCCAAGACCTTACACACCCCGTGTGAATGTTCAATATCCATATTCTCAACTTCCTTGTCATCCACGATGTAAACCATCTTTCCTTTCTCTTTCTTAAGGCAAGCATGTTTAAGTAGTATGGAGTCTATGTCTTTGTCCTTTTCAAAACATGCTCCAAACTCTACCTCACTGAAAAATTCCTAAATATACTCTTCTTATTTTGCACTATCTCCCATAGTTAAGCACTTGACAAATTTTAATGCCTCTGCTATAAGAGGTATAGTCGAGAAGTATTCAAAAGTATGGATCATACCTATAGTCAAATCTTTCTAGTTTCCAGTTTCTCGATGTAGTTCTGCATATACATACCAAGTGCGTGCGCATCCTTATAGCGTAGAATACAATCTATGCACCTAGAGTGAAGGTTGTAACACTTCCTTTCCTATTGTCGAAAGTCTCTCACACTACTGAATGTGATGTTTAATAGGATGATCACCATGATAAGTACAAATTTGCATAGGTGCATTGGTCCTTATAAACCTAGTAGAAAAATCTATTCCAATTTCTTCCCAGTTTATAATATTATCTCTGTGGACTACCCACCAGTGCGCTGTTGTCCCACGTAGTGTATATACTAACATATCTCTCGTTGTAACTTGATCTGCCCACTATGTCTCCATGGCCTTCAGAAAGGTAGGAATATCTTTTGTCCCTATAAACCAAGGTACTGTGTTGCCTATCTGTCAAATTAAACAAAATCCATTCTTGCGTGTAACCACACTTTTCACTTCATGTCCTACTAATTCATGTATACCATGAACCCAATTGTCACAAGAAATACTTGTAGTATCACTAATAGAATGAGAATCCTCCCACTATGATATGCCTTCTTTTGATGGCTCATTGACCTCTAGGTCCTGAACAGCGCATACATAGACTCTACTTAAGTCCTTCTCACTTAGAGGCTCAACATAGGGTGTAGAATTCCCATCTATCAAAGGTATCAAAACCATTTCCTCCTTGTTTTCAAAGCTGATATACCCCTTATTGAATCTCAAGTCAACATTATTCACATAACACCAAGGGCGTCCAAGCAGAGCTAGAAAATTGTCTGCTTCTGCAAGTGCTAATACCTCAAAATCCCTAGTAAACTTGTCCCCTTGTATAGTTATAGATGCATATTTCAATACTCTTATATGAGTGGCCTTAGTCCAGTTTTCCATAAATAACACATTAGATGATGGCTGCAATGGAGTCCTCCCCATTTGTACCATGCATCTAATGTCAACACATTTACTTCTTCACCTGTATCGATCAACATGTTGCTTAGCAACCACCCATCCACAAAAACATTCAAAGTAATTTCTTTGTCATAGTCAATGCTATCAGGGGGAAGATTTACATGTAGAGTCTGTTATCTAGTCTCAATACTTACGCATGGAGTGTTCCCTTTTAACCAACTTCCTAATAGTGGAATAATGTTATCCTGGTGCAACATCTTGTACACCTCTAACAGATCATTGATATCAGTTTGGACCATCTCTTATGATTTATTTTTCTCCTTTAGGTACTGTATCTCACCCTAAAGATTCCTTAGCACTTTTATGGTATCCTAGTAAACTTATTTCTAATGAGTAGGATTTAGGTATCTCACATGTAAAACCTCCTCCTTAGTGATCGTAGGATTCTGGTGGAATGCCTCTCTTGTGTGTGTTGCTTCAGTGTGTGTAGTAATCTTCATTGTCAATGCCTCAGGTCCTTCTACTATCTTAGGCATCCACTGATTTTCTACCATGCGTTGGATTCTAACCATCCTGATGCCTTTATTTTCTTGCTTATGTTGCTTACTCATATGCTCATATAAGTCTAGGCACTCTTCATAGCTATGGTTCTTCCTGCAGAAAGAACATGTAATATTCTGAGTACATTCACGCCTATAGTTGTAAGGAAATCCACACATATAACATGTTCCATGAGGGAACTCTCCTCTTCCTCCACCACGATATCCATGTCCCCTTCCATAACCTCCTTCAAAACACCCCTCATTCCTGTCATAGCATGTTTAATTATGATCCTAATCCTGGTGCTCATTCTTACCCTTAGAATTATCTGTTATACTTGTATTTCGTATTCCAATGTCTATAGAATCCTATATCTGACCAATCAACTAAAAATCCTTAGTATCATGGGTTGTGGACCTGTAAATCTTACAAAAGAAAGATACATTCTTCCTTATCATGCACTGTAACAAAGGATAGTGACTAGCATCATGATTCAAGTGAAATATTTCACAGTTCAATAGTAATGAGCGTATAGATCTGAGAGGGAAACTATCCTTGGTGTGACCTTCCACTTCATAATCTATACACCAAATTCCTAAATGCATTTCATGGGATGAATTTGCTGATAGCTTCTCTAACTACTTTTCCATAGTTACAATTTATGCCTCTAAAAATGGACTAACTCCAGTGTTAATGCTCCCAACTACCTCAGCATGCAAAGCTACTTCCATTGCTTTGCACGGATCAGTGTATGTCTTATGTGATAGAGCCCTTCTGAAAGGTGTAATCAACCCTCCAACGAACCATTGTGCATGATGGCTAGCATGAATACCATAAGATAGCTTAGATAGAAGTGTCTTAAAATGAGCATCATACTCATGTACACTCTCAGTAGTGCCTTTCTTGATATCTTTGAGTGCACTTATACTCTTCTGATCAAACCTAGGGATATGGAATTATTTCAAGAAATCATCTCTCAATGCTGCATAATCCACACAATTTTGATCAGGGTCAAACTTCCAATACTAGCTATGTGTGCACCCCTATAATGTAGTAGTGAATTGACTTGCCTTTTGCTTAGCAGTTATGATTCCTTTAGCATGCCACAAGATTTCACACATATGCACATGTTCGGAAACATCCTCTATACCTATATATTCCAGAAGATGAAGAGACATCTCCATATAGATATTCTATGGTTGCTGCGGACCTTGACAACCTGATCTAGAACCTCCTTTGTTCCCTCTGCCTCTAAAGCCACTAGATCCACTAGATCTAGAACCGCATATACCTTCTGATCTAGCACTTGTAGGTGGAATAGGGTCTGTAGATGTACTCCCCTGTGCTTAGATAGTAGTACTATACTATACCCCTATAGTCTATGAGGTAGTTCCACTTCCAAAGGTGAATCAAACATTTTGTGTGCTCACATTCTATGTGGATGATGTGCCTAAGAATTCTCCTCCAAATGACATTGAATTCATCTATACTACCATTGATGTACATGATTCCTGAATTACTCTTGCTTTCCTACTTCCTAAGTTATTTTGTTGGTTACTTGTCGTACTAGATACTGAAAAACCAACTGTAATGGCTAGGTCATTAGGTGGATTAAGGTGCAAACCTAAAACCCAAGTAGTCTCTGTTGGAGCACTTCCGTTTGAGGCTAAGAAGGGATCTCTATCACGCTTTCTAAGATGGGGGAGTTCCTGATGCTCTGGCTCCACGTATTCTACATGAGCTATAAATCCTTCACAATCCATCTCTCTCCTCCATGCCATACTCTCTGCAACAGAACATTGCTTCTCTATCTCCCTCTTGCATGCCTCATTATACTTAAGCTACCTTTCCTCTCTCTGTTTCTCTGTCACTAGGTCTGCCATCTTAAACCAAACCTGTTCCTAACCTTGTGCATGGAAAATTTTAGTTAGCCATTGGTTTAATCTCTAGGTTCAAAGTTACCATTAAGATCTTAATAGCCATTGGAATACCATGCAAATATGTTCCTCTTGGATACTGTAAAAAATGGAATTCAGCTACCTCTGGGCAAGAGTATGTTGAAATTGAATATTCTAGAATATAACTATTTAGAACACCATCAAACCATGTATCCACTACGTGAGTCCAGATCATATCAGCATCATAGAGGGTCTAAAATTCTTCCTATGTCCAGAAAATTATGTGATGCCTCCAATTCTACTGAGATGCATAAGCAGTAAGCTACTCGTATAGTTCTATTGGAAAGATAGTGAAAAAGCTCTCATATAAGCTGTCATACAGGTTTTGTTCTACCCAAGTGCATGTGTTAAACTCGGATCCACTGTTGAACCATTGTGCATATTCTATTGGAACATAATGATTAAGTGGTCTAGCCAACCCTTAATTAATATGGGTCCATCACTATTATATAGGTTAAATATTTAATAATATGAAATACTTTTCTATTATTAAATATTCATACCTAGGTAATATACATTAGGTAAGTATTTAATAATGTGAATCATTTATGTTTATAATTGTTAAATACACTCACCTAGGTATATGTGTTAACCGTTTAGGTTGAAAAGGTGGGTCGGGAGACATACCTCGATCACCTTATATAAAAAGGACTTTAGGTCCTCATTTGATATATTCAGGAAATATATCAAAGGTGTGAAAATCAAGTGATTTGGTTTTACCATTGGTAAATAGGGTTTTAAGGAGGAGGTGATCTTACTGGATGTAAAATAAGTTCTCTGAAATAAAAGGTTATTTTCAAAGTGGTTTTTACCCTTTTGGGGTTTTCCACTATAAATACTGTGTCACCTGTGTTATTTATTTCTTGTAAGCATTTTTTTATTTACTTATGTTATGATGTAATGTTTATTTAAATATTTATTGTAACATTATATAATATGTAAGTTGATTGAATATCCGTATTTATTAGAATCCTAAAATTCTAACATGGTAACAGAGAAAGGTAAATTAAATAAATTAAGATCAAATGGTTTGTATTTAATTTATTTAATTTGTATCGGTTATTTTAACCAACCCAGAAAGGTAAATTAAATAAATCAATATCAAATGTTTTATATTTTATTTATTTAATTTGTATGGGTTTTTTCAACCAACACAGAAATTTAAATTAAATAAATTAAGAGAAAATGTTTTATATTTTATTTATTTAATTTGTGTGGGTTTTTTCAACCAGCCTGAAAAGGTAAATTAAATAAATTAAGAACAAATGTTTTATATTTTATTTATTTAATTTGTATAGGTTTTTTCAACCAACCCGGAAGGGTATTTAAAATAACTACATCCTAAAATTTTTACTTCGTGAAGAATCAAGGTGAATTCACAGGTGGAAAATTTGGAAACTGCTTACCTTCCGTGAAAACTTGTGTACATGTAAGGGTAAAATATTTAAAATATTTTTTTTTATAGTTTTAATATGTGTAGGTTGAATTTTGTCAATGGTAAATGAAGAAGGAGACAAATCTCCATCAAAGTACGATTTGAATTTTTTCCATTGGATGTGTGAAAAATGGCGTCTCCTCTGTAAATTCTAAGGTTTATGTAGAATTTAAAATTACGTGGCTTGGTAAATGTTTTAAATCTTTGTTTCATGAGGGGCCCTGTAATAAGGGTTATATGTATTTTAAAAAAAAGTATATATACTATAGTTTATAATTTTTTATAGACTATATGTTAATTTTTATTTACATTATATTAACTATATACCTCTTTTTTAAAAAATTTAATATATTTTTACATTATTAATTATAATAGGTTAATATAATGTATTAAAATATAACCTCCCTAATATTATATAGAAGAAGAAATTCTAAAATTTTCCATTCTGGAAATACATAGCAATTTTTAACTCTATTAAATTTGATGGTCAAATGACCATCACGACAGACCAAACATAAGGTAGTATGACGGTCATTTAGACGTCAAATTTAAGATGGCGGTATCTTTGTCTACATTATTTTTTTCCAAAATTTTTAAGTTGTTTTGCATTCTTAGGGGATTATTCTTCACTTCTATATGGTTGGAAATTTGTTTATATATGTTTGGGGTATAATGCAAAGCCTTTTATATTGTGGGTTATTATTTTGATCATGGGAGGTAAATTAATATGCATTGTAATGAAAAAATTAGTTATGATTAAATAGTTTATGTAGATCTATAAAGTTTAGATCTATTTATATTAAAAAGGGTTTTTTTGATAAATATGTATCTAACTCTGTGATACATTGTATATTATAATGGGGTGTGTTTTACAGGTTCAGGAAAACAATGGCGTCCAACTATTTTTGTCTTGACAAAACCCAGATCCTGAATGGAACTAACTACAACATTTGGAAGATCAAGTTCAAATCAGAACTTATGGCAAGGAAACTCTAGACAATTATTTCTAGATCTGAGGTTTCTCCCACCGGTCATCAAGCAATTGTAGATAACATGAATACATACTCACAACGAATGCAGGAGGCTCTTTTCATGATTTTGCACAATGTGAATGATGAGTACCTTCTACACATTAGTAATATTGAACATCCTAAAGAGGTATGAACACATAAAATCTATGCATGAAGGTACGTGTTTATCTAAAATTATTAAATTAGTTTTAGAATTGCTTACAACTCCTATGAAAGGAGATGAAAATTAGTTAATTTCTTAGCCAAAATTAAAAATATTAAAGCACAATTAGATGGATGCAATTTTGATTTAATTGCTGAAAAATTAATCTACTTTATTTTTTAGTTAAATATACATGAAAGATTTAGGAATTTTATTTCTATCTTGAACTCTAAATATCAAAATGAAAATGATCTACCTGATTTAAATACCTTGAGTTCACTTTTGATACAGGAAGAGCAAGTGATGATGAACTTTGAATCAAAGGAGAATGCCTTTTAGGCACTTATTGCTTAGAATTCAAACTTCAAACCTCGCAAGCCCTTCTCAAATCAAAAATTTAGATCTAAATCTTCTTTTGTTGATAAGAAAAGTTTTTATTTTGATCAATTACATGTTAGCTTTAGTGGTAAATGTCACAAATGTGGTAAATTTAGACATAAAAAGGAAGATTTCAAAACTAAGAAACATATCAATAAAAATAAAAAACAAATTGTTTCTTTAAAATACAATTTAAGGAAAAAGGATAGCTCTAGTGATATTCCTAAAATGATTGTATTACATGTTATGTTGTATTTTTCCTCTAATTCTGAATGGATTCTAGATTCAGGTGCATAAAATCATATGAAAGGTGTTTCAAATTCTTTATTTGATGTTGTGAAAATCAATGAACATGTGTATCTAGGTGATAACTCATCTTTAGAAGTAATAGAGAAAGGGAAAATAAAATTTGCTAATGGTGTGTTGAATAATGTTTTATTTGTTCCTAAGCTCAAAAAGAACCTTTTATCATGTTCTCAATTAACTCATGATGGTTTGGCTATTCAAATTTTGAAATATACTTGGTATATCAAGGATTTTAATGATAATATAATAGTTGAAAGAATTCAAAGAAATGGTTTGTATATTTTTAATGATTTCCATTCTACATCCTATTTTGTTTCTTAAATTTTGAATAATTCAAAACTATGGCATGAAATATTAGGACATGTTAATTATAGAAGTTTATATGAAATGTCTAGAATTAATCTTGTGAAAGGTTTTCTTGTGTTTTCTTCTTCTCATGATGCATGTGAAAGGTGTTTACACTCAAAAAAAAGTGTTAAACCCTTTCAATCACATATTAAAGAGAGTTCCTCTTCCCCACTAGAACTTATTCATAGTGATGTTAGAGGACCTATCGAAGTAGCTTCATTAAATAGTTCTTTATGTGTTGTGAATTTCATTGATGATTTCACTAGGATGATTTTGTCATATTTTCTTAAAAATAAATCTGATGTACTAGGGAAATATAAGGAATTTAAAGCATCTGTTGAAAACTCTTCAAATTATAAAATTAAGAAACTTAAAACAGATAATGGGGGTGAATATGTTAGTAAAGCATTTGAAGTTTTTTGTATTGATTGTGGTATTAAAAGGGAATTAACTTCTCCTCATTCTCCCCAATTTAATGGTGTTGCAGAACAAATAGGACTTTTTAGATATGGCTCACACTATGCTTCATTCTACTAGTCTTCCCAAATTTCTGTGGGTAGAAGCAATGAACACAACACTCTACACTTTAAACAAGGTTCCCACCAAAGCTATTCATCTTTCAACTCCTTTCGAAAAATGGTCAAATAAAAAACTTGATATTTCTCATCTAATTTTTTTTGGTAGTCCTGCTTTTTTATACATTCCTAAAAAGAAAAGAAAGAAACTTGATATGAATTCTTTATCCTGTGTTTTCATTGGATGTGGTATTAACACTGTAGGTCTAAGGATTTATGACCCTGTAAAAAAGGAAGTAACTAAAAACTGCAATATGGTGGTTTTGGAAAAATTCTTTTGTTCATCTTATAATTGTTATGATTATGATATTGAAAATATAGTAAATGGTCATGATGATGTTTCTTGTGTTGATACTATCGATGCTTCTAAATCTCCTAACTCCTTAGTTAAGAAAACAAAATGGGATCAATATGTGTTAGAGATTGCTAATCCTATTGATCTTAGGAAAATGACCAGAATCCATCATACCTACCATGCATTAATGACCTTTTATGAACCATAGCCGTAAAATTTTGAAGAATATTTTCAGGATGAGAAGTGGATCAATGCAATGCAAGATGAATATAATGCCCTAATTCAAAATCAAACCTGGGAGTTGGTTCCATCTCTAGAGAAAATAATTATTATAGGGTCTAGGTGGTTATACAAAGTAAAATATAATATAGATGGTAGTATTGACAAACATAAAGCTATACTTGTTGCTAGAGGTTTCACTCAGAAACCTGGTATTGATTATGTTGAGACATTTGCCCTTGTAAAAAAATGAGTACTGTTAGGACCTTTTTTGTAATTACCGTTTAATTTGGGTGGGAAATCCACCAAATGAATGTGAAAACTACCTTTTTGAATCGTGATTTAAAAGAACTTTACATGTCTCAACCTAAAGGATATGAAGAAACTGGTAAAGAAAACTATGTTTTAAATTGAAAAAATCCTTGTATGGTTTAAAACAAGATCCTAGTGCTTGGTATGCAAAAATTAATTCTTTCTTTAAATAGTTAAGATTTTCCAATTATTCTTCTGACAATGATCTATTCATTAAGCAAGAAGGATCACATATTATCATTTTTTGTATATATGTTGATGATTTGCTTATGACTGGTGATAATCCTACTTTAATTTATAGAATTAAAGAAAAATTGAAACAATACTTTGAAATTACTGATTTAGGTCTCTTACATCATTTTCTTGGCATGGTCTATTGTTATTTCTCAAGAAAAAAATGCAACCAATGTACTAAATTTTTTTAACATGATTGATTGTAAACCAATTTCTACTCTTATGGAAGTTGGACTGAAAATTGATCCTAAACCAGCATGTGAAAAATTTGATCCTACTTTATATAGGTAGTTAGTTGGTAGTTTGATATATCTAATTATCACTAGACTAGATATTTCCTATGCAGTAGGAATTGCTTCTAGGTTTATGCAGGAACCTTATAGAGATCATTAGAATCTTGTAAAAAGGTTTCTTAGATATATTAAAGGCACAATCAACTATGGGTTGCATTATACTAAGAATGAAAATGCTAACTTATATGGATTTTGTGATTCTGATCATGCTGGTGATGTATTGGATAGAAAATCTATTTTTGGTTATGTGTTTAAATTTGGTGCAGGTTTCATTACTTGGTGCAGTAAAAAGTAGGCAATTGTTTCTATATATTCAAAATAAGCTGAGTATAAAAGTGAAATGGAAGTTGCAAAAGAGGCTCTGTGGCTAAAGTGGTTGTTTAATGAGATAAAGATGAAAGATCCATGTAGTGTCACTTTTTTTTTTGTGAAAACCAAAGGACCATAGCTCTTGCACATAATCCAGTACACCATCATCTCAGACGAAGCACATTAAGATACATATACACTTCATTCGCGAGAAGGTGTTAAGTGGTGAGATAGATCTCAAGTTCATGCTGACTGAAGAGTAGGTTGCTGATAACTTCACAAAGCCCCTGAGTGCTGTAAAGTTGTTTCACTTTCGTGAAAAACTTGGATTGTCAGATTTTCCATTGAGGTGGAGTGTGAATGAAAATGTCACCTCCTAATGGAACTTGGTTATTGTAAAAAGACTTTCGGCATTTGTAAAAAATACCTTCGGGCAAGTGTAAAAAAACTTTCGGGCATGTATACCTCCTCGAATTATTTTTTAGAAAGAAGTGTAGAAAGATCTTGAAGGCAGTCTTCAGTAAACTCTTTAGTGCTATTGATTTTATTAGTAAACATCCAGTACAAGCATATTATTAAGGAGGTCATTGGTTATAAAATAATCCTATATGCTTGGGTTCAATAACCTTTTATGAGAACCTATGAGAATATGTAAAACTCACAAATCATACTTAGCCATTGATCATGGGATGATCTTTGGGATTCCAAATCCTTTTGTACCAAAAGGTAACTTGAGTATGATGAAGGTGTTATAATTCCTTCACCCGATATGCTAACCTAAAACCTTTATGGTTTAATGATTGTAAATCTTGTAGTGTACCACGGGAAGGTAATCTATTGGCATATGTTATCCCAACTAACATTAAGGGGGAGTGTTGGAACATAATGATTAAGTGGTCTGACCAACCCTTAATTAATATGGGTCCATCACTATTATATAGGTTGAACATTTAATAATATGAAATACTTTTCTATTATTAAATATTCATACCTGGGTAATATACATTAGGTAAGTATTTAATAATGTGAATCATTTATGTTTATAATTATTAAATACACTCACCTAGGTATATGTGTCAACCATTTAGGTTGAAAAGGTGGGTCAGGTGACATACCCAATCACCTTATATAAAAAAGACTTTAGGTCCTCATTTGATATATTTGGGAAATATATCAAAGGTGTGCAAATCAAGTGATTTGGTTTTACCCTTGGTAAATAGAGTTTTAAGGAGGAGGTGATCTTACTAGATGTAAAATAAGTTCTCTAAAGTAAAAGGTTATTTTCAAAGTGGTTTTTACCCTTTTGGGGTTTTCCACTATAAATATTGTGTCACATGTGTTATTTATTTCTTGTAAGTATTACTTTATTTACTTATGTTATGATGTAATGTTTATTTAAATATTTATTGTAACATTATATAATATGTAAGTTGATTAAATATGTATTTATTAAAATCCTAAAATTCTAAAATATTCTTCCTCCATATTGTGTATCCATTCCTCAATACTTGCTAGAGTTAACTGGTATGTCTTCATCACGAACCATCCTAAAAATAATTGAAAAAGAGGTCCTGAAAACGGAACCAATGATGTAGCCTAGAATTTACCAAATAACACCCTAGTTGCACTGGCACATCACTCAGCCTAGACTAAGCACTCACCCGAAGCATGTAAAGGTACTAGGTCCCTCTTTAGGGTTGTTGTAACTCGATGTTAACATGATGAAGGAAGAAACATATAGATTCATAACTACTCCATCATTTATAATGCATGCTACCCATAGATTTATGAAAGAACAAGATTTAAAAAATAATCATGATTTAACCATTAACATGCACTACTCAATTACACGGAATGACACTTAGATTCAACCAATATCTTCCATCTATTAGTAAATACAGAAGCTCCTTACAGTATTGTAAATATATACCAATGCATGTATGGTCATGTTACACATATTCATACATCCAAAACCATACATACATCATGCTCTCTACTATGTACCTAACTTCATATATATATGGTGGGGACTTTCCCTTTACTACTTATCTATTCCAAAATTAGGTCACATGTTATTAATAGCCTTATGCCATTTACAATCATAGCCACACATGCAAGTGCACTATCTATAGTCCTCTTGTAGTTAACTGAAGTGTCAATTCTATTCTCATCTTATCTACATACATAAATGATTTGAGCTACTTCTCTAAATATAGACAATGCATAGTGCACTTGTCTCCAATATCTTCCATATATTAGTAAATAAAGAAGCTCCTTACAGTACTGTCAATATATACCAATGCATGTATGGTCCTGTTACACAAATTCATACATCCAAAAACATACATACGTTTTTCTCTCTACTATGTACCTAACATCATATATATAGGGTGGGGACTTTCCCTTCACTGCTTATCTATTCTAGAATTAGGTCACATATTATTAATAACCTTATGACATTTACAATCATAGCCACAAATGTAAGTGCACTATCTATAGTCCTCTTACAGCTAACTGAAGTGTCAATTCTATTCTCATCTTATCTCCATGCATAAATGCTTTGAACTACTTCTCTAAATATAGACAATGCATAGTGTGCTTGTCTCAGCATCATTGATGTGGTCTGTATGCCATCTTCCAAAAATAGGTCTTCATTCCCAAAATTGGCTAAGTCCTGAAATTTGAACTTACCTTCCACGTGTGGGTCCTTCCTGTCCTTCCGCGCCTTTGGTCCTGACATTCTATCCCGTGTGGAATCCTTGTGTGATCTTAGCCAAGTATTCCTTGATCAACAATGGATAATAATGTAAAGGGTGTGACCCTTCTATTGCAAGCCTTAGGTGAATACCAAAGTGTTGAGGATATTAACTCAGAAGAGGTGGAAGAGTCCATTGAAAACCTAAGATCGAATAAAGGGGAAGATGAAGATGAAGAGCCTATGGAAGTGTTGTAGGGTTTACAAGACCTAAAGAAACACGAGGTCAAGAAAAGTTTTGTGGAGAATAATGATAAGGGAGAAACCAACCAGTCTGTGAGAGAGGTTAATGTTGAAATTTAGGGAAAAAGTTCCCTAATTGACATTTAGGGAAAAGAGAAAGTGGAGCAAGGAATTTTTTTAGCTAAGGTGCAGGAGGATTTGGATAACCTTAAGAGTGACACCAGACTCACCAAAATAATGATTCAATTCATTCTCAATGACTGGAATTACATGAAAACTAAACTTGAAGATGTGGTGAATATTATTAACAATGACCATGTGGAGATTATCAAGGAGAAATATAAGGGGTTGGATAGTGATGTGGAAAAAATGAAGACCTTGTTTAAAAATTTCACAAATTGCAGCATTCTACATGTCAAGACTGCCATCCAACATCTTCATATCTTGGCCCAGATTGTCAAATTTTACAGGTAGCATGAAGAACAAGATAAATTGAAGAAAAGGAAGATTGAGTTGTCTAAGTCTGAACTGGAAAAACTAGTTACTTCTATTAAGACTCTAAAAAATGAGTGGGCCACTTTGTTGGAAATTATTGACAAAAAGGATGAGTGACAAGGGTTTTTGGATTTGTGTGTTTGATGTTGTTAAATAAATGGTTTTACTTATATTTTTGTCAAACAGTGTTATTGTTTTTTCTTTTATGTCATTGAACATCTGTTTTATATAGGATCTCACTATTGTATGGGGTAGGCTCCCCTCAACCCTCTTTTACCCATGATAAAAAACTGTCCTCATTATCATATTAAAAAATCCAAAGGCCAAACATTTTATAGTTATCATGACATTAATGGACACTGTGACAATGATTGTTATGCTTTACAATGAAAAATCCAACAACTTTAGAATAAGGGTTTTATTTTTTTTACTAAACGCCATTCTGATACACATCTATATCATATTTTCAAATCTCAATGGGTTCCTCAATCTAATTCATCTATGACTCATGAGCCTAGTTCTATATTAAATGCTTCAACTTATTCTATAATAAAATAACCATCACTTGTACCCGAGTCATTGAACACAACACCAATAATATAAATTGAGCCACCAAAACACTAATATAAGGCCAACATGATAAAAAAATCTACAAATATATCTAATCCTTCAAAACATATTGTGATAAATTCTGAGAACAAAAGTATCAATGAGTTACTAAATGATTTATGGATATCCACATGAATGGGCATATATAAGCTAAATCCTAAGTATACTTTATAGAATATTCTTGGAGAATTACACAGATTAATATCATGGGTAGCATTGATTCATCCCTACTACTCAAATATGAAGATGGTGATGATTTTGATCCTACTTCCTGTTGGTCATTCAAACATGCACCCATGTTTCAGATCCAGAAGATACAATATGTTTGAGACCATAATGGAACCATCACAAAGTTGCGGGACTATGCGCGCTTGGGATAATCTTTAGAGAATATTGGTTCCTCTACCTACCTCTAATACTATAGTACTCATAATGCCAAAATAAAATCCTAGAATAAACATGCTAAGGGACTAGGGATAGAAGGATGTGCAAAAAGGGGAAATCCTAAGCTAAGGAAGGTGATAGCGCCAGGGAAAGGGTTGATCTCTCTCCACAAGTGGTGAAGGAAATAGGGAGGGCACGAAGAAGAGGGAAGATGATTCACACCACAGATCAACATGCAGGCTCAAACTTCTAGTGTGTGTAACACATGAACGTGGGGACTGTAAGTGGGAAATGCATAACATGCCAGAAAATGCAAACATAGAGGCGAGATGTAAATGAAAAATGAGAAAGGGAAGACAAGATTTCCATAAAACATGATTTTATTTCTTAAGGGATACACGGTCATTTACATCTATGATAGGAGGTGAGAATACATTGCAGAGACCATGCCAAGGTCTAAGACCCATGGGAATTCAGCCACCATTTTGGCATGGTTCCGTTACAATAAATAGGGATCCTTTTTACAAAGTAGAATTATGTTATTTATAAAAGAAGGAGAGAAGAGGAGGAGAAAGAAAGGGAAACTCGTATTCAAATATTCAACCACCAAAAAAAAGTGATAAATTCTTGTAAATGCACCTCTAAGGCTATCATATGCGCTTCCCCATGTCTTTTTGGCATGTACAAGAAGGAATAAAACAAGATCTGATTGAAATTTGGTGGTTAAGGTTGATTAGATGTGTGCATTGATGATTAGAATGATGTTTCCCTATTTTATACCTACCAAATACCACATAGATTTGAATTTGAATAGACCAATGTGTATCTTGTATCAACAGGTCTATGAAAAGTCCACGCACATGCCGATTGGAGCCCTGTAGTAAAATATACAACTGTTGGAAGATGTCAGATCCATATAGGCATGGAAGACACATGGTGTGTGTTGATTGACTGAAGAAATCAGCCAACTGTTCATTTAATTTTGTCATTTTTTCCACATGTCACTCATCAGCTGGTTTTCAGGATTAAATACCATTTTTGAACACTTTGATATGTTGCTTTTTTCACACTCAAGTTTGACATATGATGTGGCATAATGATTGATGCAAAAGAAGGTGCAAGGCATGGAAGAAAAATGTAGGTGCGTGAAAGGAAAATAGAGGGAATGTGTGCATGTAGGAGGAATAAGAGAATACTTGCAGGGGAAAAGTGTGTGGAAAGGGCGTGAGAATTCAACTAAGGAAGGGCACATGATGAAAGAAGAAAAAGGGGTGGGTGAAGGAGTGTAAGGAAAAAAAGGAAGTGTAAGGTGTACAAGTGTGAAGGCATGCGAGGGACTTAGCCAATTTGGAAGGCAAGTCTACAGAGGTGCACACAAGGAGAGTGTGACAAGATAGGAAAGAAGACAGGTGCATAAGAGGAAGGCATAAAGAGGAAATGAAAGGAGATAGTAGAAGGAAGATGGAGAAGTAGGAAGGCGTGAAAGGCGTGTGTGGAATAAATGCATCTATGCCAAGCGGTCAAGCTTGAGTAAACACAACTTGAAATGTGAGACATCAGAGTCAGAATGAAAATATAATTTATCCAAATAACTAGGAGAGTTATTTGGATAATAGTTTATGGCACACCTAGTGAGACAAGAGTGAAGAGATTTACGTCTTCATCTCAATAAGTTTGATGTGTTTTTCTGAGATCCAGCCTTTGGAGGAATTTTTTAAACACATCTGGGGACTCCACTAATCAAAACGCACCCATTGTTTCATTTCTAGACCACTCTCCCCTCCTTTCATTCACCTTACCTTCTTCCATCGTTCCATTTCCTCGTTTGAAGTTATGTAATCATGACTTATTTCCCTTTATGGAATTCTCATTTGTAGAACTAGAGCTATTTTTATCCATCCATATAGTTTCAAAATCCTCCCCTAAATTAGTCTTACAAGCCCCATTATCCTGAAAATGTATATGACCCACTTTTTTCTAACCAAACTATTTATGAAGAAATTTTTTATGCAGATGATGGTGGCAAATCCATGGCCAAAGCTGATTTTGAGAGGAAGGTGCAAAAGATAGAGATGGACATGATGCATCTAAGAGTGAAGTGCTCCATAAAGGTAACTAAAGTTAGCTACAAGGTTCCTTGTCCATGGGTCGGCCATGTACCAAGCTGGTTTAGTGCTTGGCAGAAGTGTCACTTTATCACTGAGATGCTACCCCAAATTACAAAGTGGGTGGAATCAATGGAGGCTCAAAAATATAGCACATGGTAACCCTATTAATGGGGTAACCCTGCACTATAATCTTACATCCCTCCCATTCCTTTGCACCATCCTACATCATCTCAACCTACTGCCCATGGTCTTAGCTTCTTGTGTATGCCCCAATTGAGAATTCCCCTTCATCCTCTCACCTTCACTTCTCTTCCATCCCTTTTTACACATGCACACCCCCCGTCCCTTCTGCACCCATCCTTCCATTTCCTTTTGATACCCCTCTGTATAACTGTACCATAAATGAGAAACCCCCTGCCAATGCACATTTCCCAACAAAATTCATCATGTTCGATGACTACAAAATAATTGAAGAATGGTATGACTCATACAACTCTAAATGGGAAGATGAGATCATACGGGTGCCTATTTCAGAGGAAAATTAGTTAGTTCTAGAGGGCACAGTCCAGAAGCAAATCAAATATCTTGTAGAGGTAGAACCATGTGCACCTCATATTTGTGTGACCCTTCCTACAAGTGCTCCCCTTCAAAAGGAGATTCCATAAGAAAATCCGATTTGTGGGATTAAGCTTCAAAGTAATGGTAAAATCATAAGGATAAGATCATGCCCAATCAAATATCTAGCTAGCTTAGAGACAAAGACACAATTGTCATCAGTCATGCTCACTTCAAAGCGTGACGTAGAGCTTCAGTGTGCCAAATGTCAGCAACAACACCTCAACGATCCAAGTGTAGAACAACTTCAGAAAGTATATATTTTGTTTTTTGATACTTTGAGGAGGGTGAAACACCATTTGCAAGGTGTTTTTTCACTCTTGATCTAGACCATCCATTGCTAAATCAGTTACATGGTCACAATTTGTGAGGAAGGGAAGCTACTTCTCCTTACCTATTACAGGTTTTACTTGAGTGCCCTATGCCTCTGGTTATTTTAGGTTTACTTTCAATAAAAAAAAATTCTTGTGCACACTCAACATGTTCCTTTTGGGACATGTATGATTTTCAGTTTTATACATAATGTTGTGCTTCTGTTTCAACATGCTCCCTCTGGCACCTTTCCTTTCCCGTTGCACCCGCATGCCCATTTTTTGTTGCTTCCTAGGATGATAGTTCAATTTTGGTAGAGGAAGTTCTTAAAATTTGCATAGCTTTCACTCTCATCAATCCAGTTCAGAATATCTTCATATGAGAGAAGTAGTTCAGTTCAGAGTTCAAACGGAGCTTTAAGTGACTTTAGGGATGTTCTTCAAGTTTAGCACTTGAATCCATGCTCAATGGACTTCTAAGGTTACTGGTCTCATCATCTAGCAAGATGATGGCCCCTGAAAGTATCCAAAACTATTATCCAAATAAATCTCCTAGTTATTTAGATAACTTATATTTTCATTCTGACTTTGATGTCTCACATTTTAGGTTGTGCACACTCAAGCTTGACCCCTTAGCACAGTTGTAGTTCCTCCGTGCATGCCTTCCTTGCCTTCCTACTTCTCCCTCTATATTATTATATCTCCTTCCATTTCCCCTTTGTTCCTTCCTCCTGCATGCCCACTTTGTTTCCTATCCTATCACGCACTCCTTATGTTCACCTCTATAGACTTTCCTTCCAAATCAGCTAAGTCCCTCGCATGCCTTCAAGCTTGTGCACCTTGCACTTCCTCTTTTTCCTTGCACTCCTTTATGCATCTCTTTTTATTCTGTCACCATGTGCCCTTCCTCAGTTGATTTCTCATGCCACTTCCCTATACTTATCCCCTGTACGTATTCTCTTATTCCTCCTACGCATGAGCTTACATGCATAGCTTCCATTTGTTTCCCTTTTATGTGCTTACCTTTTTCTTCTGCATCATTCTCCATCTTCTTTTCACCCTCTCTATTTCCTTTTCCACTTATGGAGAGATACTAACCCTTTCCCTGGTGTTGTCATCTTCCTTAGCTTAGGATTTCCCCTTTCTGCAAATCCTTCTATCCCTGGTCCCTTGGCATGTTTAGTCTGGGATTTTATTTCAGAATTAGGAGTAGAAGTAGCATAAGAGGTAGATAGAGGATCCGACCTTCTCTAAAGATCCATCCTAAGTGTGCAAGGTCCCACAACTTGGGGACAGTTCCATTGTGGTCTCAAAATACTTGATTCTTCTGAATCCGAGACATGGGTACATGTTTGAATGACCAAAACTTCCTATTGTGATGACTATAAGATCCTTGATGAGTAATCACCAAATATTAATGATATCAATGAATAAGATGCAACTATTTCACTAGAAGCATTACAAATTTACTATCATTTAGTTATAATGTATAAAAAAACAAAAGGAAAAATATAGCATCTAAATGCAATCACACATGTCTTTTGTAGTATTACTTCAGACACTTGTGCATAGTCATCACATTTTTCTCTAGATAGATCACTTTAGAATTCACATTTGGGGGAATCTTATCCCCTCTAACTTACTACCTGATGAAACACTCTTGTTCTAGGTTCATATAAGAATGTTGAGGGAACACTTACCTACATGTACCTCACTTTACACACATATAATGTGGGGAAAAATTTTCCCCCTTTAATATCTTGTCTATTCCATGTTCACATATTTTAAAATAAGAAAAAAAATACTAGCTTAGATCTCGATTCGATGTTCTCTTGCTTTCCTTCCCTATTCTATGTTTCACATTGTCTACCATGTTATTTTGATTCAGAGTATGATCTATATTTTTCCATGCATATTCCCATTCACATGTTACTCTTGAGGTGAATTAAAATTACTTATAGGTTGTTATATGATGCATGATTCTTGGTACTATACCTTACCAATCCTACTAAGGATCCTGGGGCATATATATTTTCCTCTTTCTCTATACTCAAGTTCTATCATTGCAATATCTACTACATTCATTTTTATCTTCAACTATATACATTATGTAAAACTATAAAAAAATTTAATATGCTAATGGGTGATTCATGTGTAGTATTTGTCTTAAAGGCCTACTTATAAACATGTTTATCTGATTTTATTATATCTTTCTTATTTTAAAATTCCCATTTCAAGAATTTAGAAATAAGGGAATTTTTTTTATATATAATGTTCTCTGTTGTAAATAATCATAACTTAGAACACATATTCCATGCCAATCAATTTCATAACAAATAACCATATGCAGCTGTAAATGACTTGTTGAGCTACTGATATCTTATTTCATGACTCGATTAACAACAAATATCTCATGTTAAGTATTGAATAATTAATGTATACCAAGTATACTTGGTTCTCTTACCCTGTTCTAGGTAATGAGTGTTTTGTTCAAGAAACCTATCTTAATATTTGTTACCAATATTCATCTGAAATCACATTCCTTAAACTAGGTGACATAGGACAACATAACCAATAACTTGTGATACTTTGGCCAAAGATTTCCAACATACTGTTCATGTTAATATTCCTAGATGACATACTCATCTAATTGGAATAAGTCCTTCACCCCACTCATCTATTATTTAGAATTGTCTTCATTGACTTCACAAGTCCACTTGTCCAAGTTTTGACCCTAACACATGTTAGTGACATAATTTAGAATAGGGTATAACTCACAATGACCTAGGGTATATAGACATACCCAATCAACCTAATTCGATTAGATGTGCCTAGTTATCCCAAGTCATTGTGAGTCACTTCCTATGCTGAATCATAACTCTAATCTGACCTAGAGAGAAACTAAGTTCAAGTCCAAATTCAGGTAAGTCTAGAGGAACCAATGCTAAAGGGTGTTGTAACATGTCAACTACAACCTTGTATCCTCGTAAAGACCCAAGTCTTCAAGAAGGTATAGTTCTGTAGTTGGTGTGTGCCAACATCTGAGAGAACCACTTCATCTCGACATACACACCTCAAAGAGGTCATTTCCACTTAATTAGTTTAGGATTAAGATTCATATTAAAACAACCTTACCTAACCATAATTCCAACAACCTTTAAGGTTTGCATCCTTATTTGAGTTGGTTAACTAATATGGAACTTCATAGAATAAATATTTCTTTATGTTTAATTAAATTTTTACTTAACGTGTAATTAATCAAAAATAGAAACATCATCTATCATAAGATTTAGTTAATGTGCCTCAAACATTTAAGGAATGTATAAGAACCAAAACAGGTTATGATATAAAATACTTCATAAATATGAAGTCTAAATGGTTATCAAACTCTTATATCATTCGTTTATTTTGCATCATTTTGAGAAGAGGAGAACCTTCTACATTATGGTTAATTATTAGGATTTATTATACCCATATCCAATTCACACATCCTGACATTATAACTATATGTTCATAACATCATAATCAACCATTCAAGATTAAGTAGAAAACATCAATACATACAACTAGTAAGTTGCATTTAAGTAAGGGATATTTTACTAATTCCCATTCATCCAGCCAATTCAAAGACATCAGAAATAATTATCCAAATAGATATGAATGACAACAT
Source organism: Taxus chinensis (assembly GCA_019776745.2). Taxonomy (NCBI): domain Eukaryota; kingdom Viridiplantae; phylum Streptophyta; class Pinopsida; order Cupressales; family Taxaceae; genus Taxus; species Taxus chinensis. Next base: position 305,641,596 of record CM034154.1, read on the forward strand.
CAAGGATATGATTACATATTTTCCTTCTTATTATGAATAAGAGAATAGACTTAACCAATTTAAGTAAATCCATTCTTTTCAATTCATGAAATAAAATACACTTCTTTCAAAACTTATGCATTACTAACATATTTCATGTCAATAAGCATCAAGGTCATTTAGGAATACCACTTTTCTTCCTTTAGTACATTTCAACAATACATCATAAAATAATGGTCTAGAATTTCAATTCGACCAATACTTCATAAAAGTTATTACCTTCCTTTATCACTTACGAAGTCCATCTATTAAAATTTATAGCACGAGTGAGTTCATTGAACTGAGCATGATAAACACTAAGAATTAAAATGAAATGCTTTCAACTAACTGTTTCATTAAACCAACTCTGCTTAATGAAACAGTTAGGTCAAGTAGACAAATAAATCATAGTTATAACAACCATAAAAGAAGAACAATTAATCAATTTGAATAAAATTCAAAGAAATTTCATGATGTAATCAACAATATACAACATGTTATTAGATAAATACATTTCCATCCAATACACTTATCCATATCAAATAAAAGTACCTTCTAATTATTTCCTTCACAAATAATCTTAATTAGAAATACAAATGCAAATAAGAGTCTCACACATTATATGTGGCATCCTAATCCTAAATGCAAGGCATATCCTAATTTATCAATTTAAACCATATATCAACATTAAGATAGAATTTACTCAATGTACAACATCTCACATTAGTCTTCTATCACAATTATTAAAATCCTTAACAAAGGTCAAGAGAACAAACAAGTAGAAATGACGACTAATCAAGGAATTAAGGATAGTAGTGTAAATTATCCAATTAAATCTAATGACCAAATTAACCCAAAGAAGAAGGATGACCGTGATGAAACGGTAAGATATTCCTATATAATTTCGTCAGCCCGGATCCCATACACAACTTGAGAGAAGATAACATAACCCATAACATCCTATTACTTCCAAAGGGGTAGTGGTCGTAATTCACCTCAAAGAATGAAAGAGAAGGATTCAAATGTCATGATTAGAAGGGAATTATGACATTCCATCACATGGGAAGAAGGTCACAAAGGACAATTCAGACCCATGCACTACATCCCTAAAATCCTTTAAAAAAGAAAATGCATAAAAGAAGATATCAACAAAATGTGTGACTGTTGTGGTTGAAACAAATTTAAACATGGTTTCCCATCATGGAAAACCAACGACTGTGATATTAAACACATATAAAAAAGGAGATGCAATGACAAAAGTTGTAAAATTCCATGGGGTAGTTACAATCCCCAACAGTCACTCAAGGACTTTAAAGTTTCGGTCAAGATCCATAGACTGACCAATTCCTTCAAGATGGAAATAAAACAATCAGCAAAATAGAATCTCAATCAAATCCTCACAGAGGTGAGATAAACATATCTTATGAAGGGACACAGAAGGTTCCATCATGATTCAATTCCAAGAAAGTACAACACAAGATCGACATAGCTTAGCTACAGGTGTATAAACTATCAAAAACATTATTCCCTCCAATATTTCTTAGAGATAAAAGAATGGAAGAGTCCAGAAAACACCTTATTCAAAAGTAATTTTGATAGTTCAAAAATCAAGAAATGACAACCGCAAGTTCAAGAAGCATCCTTAAAGTTATCGATATCCCAATCAGGAGGGGTTTAACAAGTTTACTCAAGAAATATAATGAAGATATTAATCTAGTTTAGGGACATTTAAACGAAAGCCAACAACATCTACTTCAACTGGGAAGAGACAACATGAACAAAATAAATAAATCTCAAACATACCTACAAGAGTAACCAAGCATCAATTCAGACAAAGACGACCCTAATAATGTCCCCAACAAATTGGGCCTCACTTATGTAACCTTAGCTCATTACTCAAGAACTTAAGAAACACAGTAAACACATAAGATCAGAAGAAAGACTTCAAACATGGGAATCCCCATCAAGATAGCCTTAAAATTGATGTGCCCAAGAAACAAATAACCCATAGTTTCCTTAAAAGAACCTAATTCGAGTAATTAGTTTAAACTAAAAATTTAAAAGAAGTAATAAAACCTTCACTCTTGTGTTCCATACAAGAAGAACCCATAGAAAAAAGAGATTCCAAACATTCAATAACTACCCAACTTCCATCACATACTGAATCCAAAGAACACATAGAGTATAGAGAGAGTTCAAGAAGAAGGCACACATTTACTATTTCTATAAACAAATTCGAGATCACACAACTCAGAATCCAAGCATGCATATTCATACAATTCTAACACGAGAATCATATCTTCCACAAAAAAAGAAGCGACGGTGAAGAATATTCATTTACTTTCTATCAACCCAAAATACCACTTGGTTCAAAACTTGAAGTACATATTATTTCCATAAAAATCCATTTTTGAACAGATAAGAAATAATCACATATGCACTTCATTACTCATATCACCACGAGATTTAAGGTGGGTTTCAACATCAAATAAATAGGAAAACAACTTAATGGATTCCTTCCAAGCAGAGATTCCTCAATCAGAGAATACAAAAAATAATCAAGCAAGGAAACCAAATAACCATCATAGAAATAAAACCCCATTTATCTCAAGAGAGAAAAGTTGTTTTAATGAAGACACTTAGAGAAAATCATAGTAGCTTAATGGATAGAGCCTATCATGCCTGATAGTTCTTCTTTCAATTTGAAGAAGATTTCCAACCAAGCCTTCACAACTCTTTTTCCAAATGAAATCAACAACCAAAAACTTCTTCCTCAAATGCCTCATATACTTCCATTGGATTGAAAATAGTCCAAGAGAGTTATAAATAACAACAAAATGAAATTAGAACTTATGGTTCAAAGAACCAGATAGCTCCATGCAGAGAAAAAATCAGATTGCATGAAAGACCAAACAACTCCCAACAAATCCACTCGCATGGTTTCCAAGGTGGTTTTCTCACAAAAAACAATGAAAATTAATGTCATTAATATCTAGTCTCCCACTTAAATCTCCACACCACCTCCATCCAAAATTAGCGAGTCCAAATTCAAAGAGAACATGCATTGTTAAATTTAGAGATGGTGTCAGCTATGATCACCTCTAGTTTCCATGCCCCTATCAAACTGACAACACTTAATGATTTTAAATTCAAAAATCAAATCAAATAAATGACTTAGGAATTATCACCATGCCTTCAACTCACCATATGACCCCTTAGGCCCCCTTCTATCCTCACAGTAGTTTAGGATAGATGTCATTAGCTTAGGGTATAAACTTAGGTTAGTTTAGAAAATATTTACACTAGGTTATCTTAATATTGCCTTAGGTAAATTTGCAACCTTAGGATAGGCCATTCTTTCTATCAATATAGTATTAGGTGATAGGTTAGAAATATTCCTATCATCACCTTAGGTTATTTCCAAATCCCTAACTTAGAAAACATGCAACTTAGATTAGGATGAACAAGATTAGAGTAGGCATAGATATACGGTAGATCCGTTTACCTTAGGTTAGAATCCCGTTAGGATAGGTCTTATAGATCTAGGACATAGGATTTACCCTCAATAGTCCTGAAGTAGGCCTCTTTCCAACTTATGCCATTCATCATTCTGGAGAATTTGACAAGAAGATATGAGCACACGACTTACAATAGAATTAAAACATGAACTTCCAAGAAGATCAATGAAATTGTAATCCTACAAAGGCTCAGTCTTTTATTTCCTTCAACCTTTGAATGTCAATTTTCCAAATAGATCAAGTAAGAAGAATTAAAACATACCTTGGATCAATGGAATTGATCCAAGGTTTCATTATTACATAGAGATAAACTTGCAAACAACTTTACCAATTTACAACCTTACTTATCTAAAAAAAAATGGATTCCTTGCAAGCAATAGTATTTCAGCAATAGAATCCAAGAAAAGAAATAGTTTATCATGGCAAGAATGATTTCAACAGTCAAAATAATACACCTTCTTAGGAAAAATCACATGTTAATGCTTGCATTGCAAAAAGGAGAAGTTAACAAGGTGTTACATACTTCCCTACTAAAAAGAATCATTGTCCCAATGATTAACTTATTTAAACAAATTTGCATCAAAGATAATCCATTTATTAACTTTCTTTTCACATGCTCATAACATTTCTATATTTTAAATTTTCCAAAATCGGCATGTACGTAGCTGTTTATTTCAAAAAATGAAATATCTATCCAAAACTGGTAGATTTATTGTTATAAAAGAATAAAATCACTAATTTTATCAGTCAACAGAATCAATTCTTTCCAAATAAATATGGAAAAGCAATTTTCATATCTTCCATATTTTCCTAGGTTGCACTATCCTCGTTAAAGTGGTCACATTGAATTATTTCATGATTTCTTAAATGTAACTGGTGAGTTTCCGGTACTCATATAGGCTTAACCATGATTTTTCCTAGGTCATGGACCTACAAGGAATTTAAATTTAACACATGTGATAAATCTGATACATATTTCTTAAGCAAAGAAATATGGAAAACATCATGCATTTTTGACAAAGCAGGGGATAATGCTAAATGATAAGTTATAGGGTTGATTACTTCAACAATTTCAAAAGGACCCACATAATGAGGTGATAACTTGGAAGCCTTACCAAAAGTTATAGAACTCTTTTTCGGTTTAACACAAAGAAATAACTTCTCACCAAGTTCAAATTTCTTATCAACCCACTTCAAGTTAGCATAACTCTTTTGCCTGTTTGCTGCTTCTTTTAAAGCGTTCATTAATCATTTTAATTTGTTCCATTTCCGTAAGAATTTCAGGTCCAATTACCTCTCTATCCTCAATGTTGTCCTAGCTAACATGGGTTCTGCATTTCCTTCTGTATAATGCTTCGAAAGGTGCCATCTTTAGAGAGGTGTGATATGTGTTATTGTATGCAAACTCAACTAATGGAAGGTACTCTTCCCATTTATATTGCTGATCCATACAATACATTCTTAAGATATCCTCTAAAACTTGATTAACTCTTTTAGTTTCTCCATCCATTTCTGGATGATATGCAGAACTGAAATTCATCTTAGTTCTTAAAGTTGTGTTAAGTGTTTTCCAAAACCTTGAAGTAATTCTTGGATCTCTATCATATATGATTAATTCAGGTACTCTATGTAATCTGAAAATCTCATGAACAAACCATTTTTCTAAAATAGGTGAATCATCCTTAAGATTACCATTAATAAAGTGTGCTACTTTGGTTACTTCATCAACAATAACCAGAATAACATCATGATTATTTCTTGACATAGGCAACCCTTCTACAAAATCCATGCTTATCACTTGCCATTTATACCGCGGTATGCTGTGAGGAGGGAATAAAACAATTGGATGCATATGTTCAGCTTTAACACATTGACATTCTAAGCAATGTGTCACAAACTCAATTATGTCCTTTTTCATCCCCTTCCAGAAATATTGTTGTTTTATATCAGCAAACATCTTTGTAATACTAGGGTGTCCAGGAAAAGGTGAATTTTGAAATTCAAATAATAATTTCTTTCTTAAATCCTTTAGCAAAGGTACGTAAACCCTATTTTCAAATCGTAAGATTCCTTCATTATCAAAGTGAAAACCTTTATATCTCTCATCATTTGGATTTGCAGCAAGTCATGTTCTTACTTGCTAAAAATAAGAATCAGATTCCATAATGCTCTTTACTTCATCTTTGAACTAAGTCCTCAATGTTATAAGAGTAGAAATGTGCTTCCTAAAAATTAGAGCATTAGCTACCCTATTCTCCTTGCCTTTAATGTAAATTTTTTCAAATTCATATTGAGATAAAAACTCTAACCATATTTGTTGTCTTGCATTCAGATTTGGCTGAGTAAAAATATACTTCAGTCCAAGATGATCCGTTTTTAATTCAAAAGGTTTACCAAGTAGGTAATGCCTCCAAAATTGAAGTGCTTGAACAATGGTAGGAAGCTCTAGATCATGTGGAGCATAATTCAGCTCATGTAACTTAAGTTTTCTACTTTTGTAAGCTATGACATGATAATTTTGTAATAGTATACCTCTAAGACCTTCCCTGGATGCATCTGTTACAACAGTAAAGTCTCCTTTAGGGTCAGGTATAGAAAAAATAGGTGCTGAAGTTAACTAATCCTTCAAATTTTTAAGTACAGATTCACATTTCTCATTCCACACAAATTTCTTAACCTTTTTCTACAACAAAGTTATTGGTGCAACAACTTTGGAGAAATCTTTAACAAATTTCCTATAGTAACCAGCAAGACCCATGAAGCTTTTAACTTCATGTACATTCTTTAGTGTAAGATACTCAATTATAGCTACAATTTTAGAAGGGTATACATCTATTCCATCTTTTCTTATAACATGACCCAAATAGTGCACTTTTGTGTCATAGAAATAACATTTAGACAAATTACCAAATAATCATATTTTTCTCAATATTTCTAAAACTATCTTCAAATGCTCATGGTGTTCCTCAATACTTTTAGAGTATATGAGAATATCATCCAAGAATACAAGCACAAATTTGTCCAAGTATTCTTGAAAAATATTGATCATTAAATTCATAAAACTTGTAGGTGAATTTGTTAATCCAAAAGGTCAAACTATGAACTCACATTGTCCATACCTTGTTCTAAAATTTGTTTTATGAATATCCTCATCCTTAATTCATAACTTATGATATCGCGATTGAAGATCTATCTTAGAATATACCGATGCTCCATGTATTTGATCAAATAGATCATCAATTCTAGGAAGTGGATATATATTCTTAACTATTACCTTGTTTAACATTTTGTAATCAATACACAATCTAAGTGTTCCATCTTTCCTTTTCACAAAAATTACCGGTGCTCCCCAAGGTGAAACACTTAGTCTAATCAAACCTTTAGAAAAAAGTTCTTATAATTGTGCCTTAAGCTCTACCAATTCAATAGTAGCCATCCGATAATGTGCCTTAGAAATAGGTTTAGTTCTAGGTTTGATTTCAATTGTGAAGTAAATTTCCCTTTTGGGTGGAAGACCTGGTAATTCCTCTGAAAACACATCATTGTAATTTCATAACAATGGGTAACATTCTAAGAGATCACTGTCTTCTTCATTAGATTCTTAAATTTTTACTGCATACAAGGTACAAACCTTATTTATGGATTTTTAAAGTTGCATAGTTGATAATTTCCTAACTAAAATTTCACGTTTTACACCCTGAATCTCTGTTGTTTTCTACAGGTCATCTAAACAACTAATATGTTTTTCAAAATAGTCCACTTTTACTTTATGATCAACTAGCCAATTAACACCTATGATTACATCATAAGACCCCAAAGGAGCAACATAAAGATCAACTTCTGTTGAAAAACTAGGTAAGTCAAGGACTGCTCCAAAAAGACACATACTAATTGTATGAACAACATTATTCCCCTAATGTACAGTCCATGATTTATCCATTTTTCCATATTTTCTTTTTAATTTCAATGTTAATTTAATAGAAATAAAACATTCGGTATCTCCCATATCAAAAAGAATAGTTACAGGTATGTCAATTAACTTACTTGAAACTTCTATGGGTGTGACTTGCTTTTCATCTACTGCAGCATGTATCTTTTGTTGCTGATTATGGTCATCACTTTGTAGAGGAAATTGGTTCATGTAATGATCCTTGCCATAATTATAACAGCCTCATATATGTCCTTTTTTAGGATCAAATTTATTCCCAACCTTAAAGTTATCATTTTGACCTCCATATGACTTTTGTCCATTATATTGTTCTTGACAAATTTATTGCGTACATTATCAACATGCTTATTTGTTGTTGTTTTCTTATTATTATCAGTAGAGAACTTACTTTTCATAGCAAACTTCTTCCATGGTCCTTTCTTAGGTGTCGGAGATGATGAAGAGGAGTTTGAAACTTTCTTTCTTACTTCCTCCTTATGAGCAGAAATTTCCTTTAATTTCTATTCCTGCCTTATGGATTTTTCAACAACCCCTTTCATAGTGGTTGGGATGTGAACATCTACCTCTCCCCCTATAATAGGATTCAATCCCATGATAAACTTTCGTATCCTAAACTTCTCATCAGTTTGATACTGAGGTACATACTTAAGGAGTTTAGTAAACTACTCTCAGTACTTTGTTACTGTTAAGTTTCCTTGGGTTAAGTTCTAAAACTCAGTCATTTTCTGATCATAGTAAATTTTTGGTAGCCATTGTTGATCCCAAGTAATATTAGTTTCATCAATGTTCAACTCAGCCTTATGGTTGTCCCACCATGAAGATGCTTCATGGGAAAGCTGATATGCTCCCCATATTTCCTTTGTTTCCTCTGAGAAGTTCCTTATTACAAAGTACTTCTCCATTTCATCGAGCCAATTCTCATCTCCATCTCCTATTGTGGTTCCATCAAACTTAGGTGGGATTATCATTTTTATATCATTAGTGAGTTCAGATGCCAATCTTGCCTTTATATTTTCTAGCTAATCCGACATGTTTACATTGTTATTATCAACACCCAAATTTCCCAAATTGGCATTTTCCGTAGGAGTTGGTTGATTGTTATTACCAACATCTTCATCCTCCTCATTTCCCATTACTTATTGTTTAAGTACAGTTAAAAAATCTCTTGTGTCCAACAGGGCAACAAGGATCTCATCAGTTTTTGGGCAGTTGCTGCTTCTCCACCAGGTGGTGGGTTGTTTGCAACATTTCCTCTTCTTCTAACCATTTTCTGCTAACAAGAAAAATTAAGTTTTATTATATTATGGACACAATAGGTCCAAGAGCTGTAACCTTCAGCTCTGATACCAAGATGTAACATTCCCATTTTAAGACTTTAGAAACAAGGGAATTTTTTTTATATATAATGTTCTCTATTCTAAATAATCATAACTTAGAACACACATTCCATGCCAATCAATCTCATAAAATATAGCCATATGCAGCTGTAAATGACTCGGTGAGATACCGATCTCTTATGTTAACTTAAGTATTAAATACTTAATGTATATCAAGTAGACTTGGTTATCTTACACTATTTTGGGTACTGGGTGTTTTGTTTAAGAAACCTATCTAAATATTTGTTACCAATATTCATTTGAAATCACATTCCTTAAACTAGGTGACATAGGACAACATAACCAACAGCTTGCGATACTTTGGCCAAAGATTTCCAACATACTATTCATGTTACTATTCCTAGATTTCATACTCACTAATCAGAATACATCCTTTACCCCACTCATTTGTTATCTAGAATGGTCTTCACTTACTTCAGTCAGTCCACTTGTCCAAGGTTTGACCCTAACGCAGGTTAGTGACATAATTTAGAATAGGGAATCACTCGTGATGACCTAGGGTATATAGACATACCCAATCAACCTAAGTCAATTGGATGTGCCTAGTTATCCTAAGTCATTGTGAGTCACTTCCTATGCTAAATCATAACTCTAATCTAACCTAGAGAGAAACTAAGTTCAAGTCCAAATTTGGGTAGGTCTAGATGAACCAATGCTGAAGCGTGTTACAACATGTCAACTATAACCATGTATCCTTGTGAAGACCCAAGTCTTCACGAAGGTACAGTTATGCAGTTGGCATGTGCCAAAATCTGAGATAACCACTTCATCTCAACATACACACCTCAAAGAGGTCATTTCCACTTAATTAGTTTAGGATTAAGATTCAGATTACAACAACCTTACATAACCCTAATTCTGAAAACCTTTAAGGTTTCCATCCTTATTTGAGTTGGTTAACTAATATGGAACTTCATAGACTAATGATTTATTTATGTTCAATTAAATTTTTACTTAACATGCAATTAATCAAAAACATAAACAACATCTATCATAAGATTTAATTAATGTGTCTCAACCATTCAAGGAATGTATAAGAACCAAAATAGGTTATGATATAAAAGACTTCATAAATATGAATTCTAAATGGTTATTGAACTCTTATATCATTTGTTTATTTTGCATCCTTTTGAGAAGAGGATAACCTTCCTCATTATGGTTAAGTATTAGGATTTATTATACCCATATCCAATTCACACATCCTAACATTATAATTGTATTTTCATAACATCGTAATCAACCATTCAAGATTAAGTAAAGAACATCAATACATACAACTTAGTAAGTTGCATTAAAGTAAGGGAAATTGTACTAATTCCCATTCATCCAGCCAATTCAATGACATCAGAAATAAGGATCCAATCAGATATGAATGACAACATCAAGGATATGATTACAAATTTTCCTTCTTATTATGAACAAGAGAATAGACTTAATCAATTTAAGTAACTCCAGTCTTTTCAATTCATCAAAATAAAATACACATCTTACAAAACTATGCATTACTGACATATTTCATGTCAATCAACATCAATCTCATTTAGGAATACAACTTTTCTTCCTTCAATACATTTCAATAATAAATCAGAATTCTCTATAATGGTCCAGACTTTTAATTCAACCAATACATCATAAAATTTATCACCTTCCTTTATCACTTACAAAGTCCATATGTAAAAATTTCTAGCACGGGTCAGTTCATTGAACTGAGCATGATAAGCACTAAGCATTAAAACAAAATGCTTTCAACTAACTATTTCATTAAACCAACTCTGCTTTAATGAAACAGTGAGGTCAAGCAGATAAATAAATCATAGTAATAACAACCATAAAATAAGAACAATTAATCAATTTGAATAACATTCAAGGAAATGTCATGATGTAATCAATAATCTACAACATGTTATCAGATAAATAATGTTCCATCCAATACACTTATCCATATCAAATAAAAGTACCTTCTAATTATTTCCTTCACAAATCAATCTTAATTTTAAATACAAATGTAAATAAGAGTCTCACACATCAGATGTGGAATCCTAATCCCAAATCCAAGGCATAGTATTATTTATCAAGTTAGACCATATATCAATATAAGATAGAATTTACTCAATGCACAACATCTCACATCAGAATTCTATCACAATTAATAAAAGCCTTAATACAAGTCAAGAGAACAAGCAAGTAGTAATGACCGACTACTCAAGGCATTAAGAAAGTAGTGCAACTGATCCAATTAAATCTAATGACTAGATTTACCCAAAAGAAGAAGGATGACTGTAATGAAATAGTAAGAGATTCCTTTATAATTTGGTTATCCCTGAATCCCCATACATAACTTCAGAGAAGAGAACACAACCCATAACATCCTATTACTTCCAAAGGGGAAGTGGTCAGACTTTACCTTAAAGAATGAAAGAGAAGGAGTCAAATTTCATGATCAGAAGGGAATTCTGACATTCCATCACATAGGAAGAAGTTCACAAAGGACAATGCATACCCATGCACTACATCCCCAAACTCCTTTAAAAAAGAAAACATATAAAAGAAGAGATCAATAGAATGTGCAACCGTTGTGGTTGAAACAGATTTAAACATGGTTTCCCATCATGGAAAAATAATGACTGTGATATTAAACCCATATCAAAAAGGAGGCGCATTAACAAAAGTTGTTAATTGCCATACAGTAAAATAACAATTGTCAATAGACACTCAAAAATTGACAAAGTTACAATCCATCCAAATCAGACTAATTTTCTAATTTCTTCCAAGTGAAGACTAAACTTTAGAATGATCGACTCATAATCGTAACCATTCATAGAGTGAGAATAAACCCTTAAATGAAAGAACAAAGAAGAATCCATCAAGGTTATACTTCAAGAAGATGTGAAACAAAAGGTCAACAAGACTTAGCAATAGGTGCTCAAGTCAGCTAATACAAATGATGAAAATTCCTTTCGTTTCAATTATATGGAAAAAATTAACTGTACACATCTAAGGAATTGACAAGACATTCTTTTATTTAAAACACCCATAGAGATCTAGAAAAAGTATCAGACTAAGATCAATTTGTTTAGTTCTAGATTAAGTAACGTTATCTCCAAAGTCAAATACCCATTCAACAAATTACCAAGAAATGACAATCAATTAGATTTTATCAAGTTTACTCCAACAAGATACCTAGTGCTTAACCAAGATAAGGAACATCTAATCAAAAATCAACAACTTCTAATTCAACTTGGAAAGTAGACAACATGATTTACTTAATGAAAGCTCAAACGGAACTACGAGAGTGAACCCTATATTAACTCAAACAAGCTAACTATCAAAATTTCCCCAACCTAACATGGCCTCATCACTTATCCTTTAGTTCAGTCCTCAAGGACTTAAAAAAAACACAGTGTAAATAAGATCATGAAGCATAGATTTCACACAAAAGTATTTTTCAACAAGGTAACATTGAAATCCAAAGGTCCAAGAATAACTATCCTTCGAACGAACCTAATTTTAAACTAAAAATTTGTTTAAAGAAATAATAAAACATTCACTCTTTCTTTCACACAAGAGAACCCATAAAATAGAGAATCCAAACACCCAATAACTACCCAACTTCCATCGAATACTAAATCCAAATAACTAATAGAGTATTTAGTGAGTTCAAGAAGAAGGCACACATTTACTATTTCAATAAAAAAATTTGAGTTTATACAACTTTGAATCCAAGCATGCATATTCATAAAATTCCAATAGGAGTAACATAACTTCCACAAAACCAATAAGCGACAGCGAAGGGTATACATTTACCTTCTAACAACCCAAACTACAACTTGGTTTCTAAACTTGAAGAACATATCATTTCCATAAACCCATTTGTTGATCAAATAAGAAGCATTCATGCATACACCTCATTACTCAAATCACCACAAGATTTAAGGCGGGTTTCAACATCAAATAAACAGGAAAACAACTCAATGACTTCCTTTCCTAGCAGAGATTCCTCGATCAGAGAATACAAAAAACAATCAAGCAAGGAAACTAAATAACCATCACATAAATAAAAAACCCATTTATCTCAAGAGAGAAAAGTTGTTTTAATGAAGACACATAGAGAAAAGTAGAATAACTTAATGGACAGAGCCTATCATACCTAATAAGTGCTTCTGTCGGTTTGAATAAGATTTCTACCTAAGCCTTCACAACTCCTTCTCCAAACAAATTCAACAACCAAAAACCTCTTCCTCAAATGTCTCATATGCTTCTATTGGATCAAAAATAGTCCAAGAGAGTTAAAAATATCAACCAATTGAAAATAGAACTACTGGTTCAAAGTACCAGATAGCTCCATGCAGAGAAAAAATCAAAATGCGTGAAAGACCAAACAACTCCCAAAAAATCTACTCGCATGGTTTCCAAGGTTTTTTTCTTGGTAAAAAATGATGAAATTTAATGTCATTAATTTGCAGTCTCACGTATAAATCTCCATGCCACCACCATCCAAAATTGGTTAGTCCAAATTCAAAGATAACATGCATTATTTAAATTTAGATATGGCGCCAACTAGGATCACCTCTGGTTTCCATGCCTCTATCAAACTGACAATACGTAATGATTTAAATTCAAAAATCAAATCAAATAAAAGACTTAGGAACCATCATCATACCTTCAACTTGCCATATAACCCCTTAAGGTCCCCTTCTATCCTCATACTAGTTTAGGATAGATATCATTAGCTTAGGGTATGACCTTAGGTTAGTTTAGAAAATATTTACCTTACATTATCTTAATATTGCATTAGGTAAATTTTCCACCTTAGGACAGGCCATTCTTCATACACAAATATAGTATTAGGTAATAGGTTATAAATATACCTATCATCACCTTGGGTTATTTCCAAATCCCTAACTTAGAAAACATGTAACTTGGGTTAGGATGAAAAAGATTAGAGTAGGCATAGATATACAGTAGATCTAGTTTACCTTAGTTTAGAATCCTGTTAGGATAGATCTTATAGATCTAGGACTTAGGATTTACCCTTAATCGTATTTAGGTATACCTATTTCTAACTTACGCCATTCATCGCTCTGGAGAAATTGACAAGAAGATATGAGAAAACAACTTACAACAGAATGAACAATATAAACTTCTAAGAAGATCAATGAAATTTTAAACCTACAAAGGTTCAGTCTTTTATTTCCTTCAACCTCTGAATGTTATTTTTCCATACCAGATCAGGTAAGAAGAATTAAAACATACCTTGGATTAATGTAATTGATCCAACGTTTCATTATTATATATAGATAAATTTGCAAACAACTTTACCAATTTATAAGCTTACTTACCTCAAACAAAATGGATTCCCTTGCAAGTAATAGTATTTCAGCAATTGAATCCAATAAAAGAAATAATTTGTCTATGGCAAGCATGATTTCAACAGTCAAAAGAATACACCTTATTAGGAAAAATCACATGTTAATGCTTGCATTGGGCCGTGCTCACCTTGGATCATTTCATGCACCACAAATGAGCGGGGGTAATAATTAGGTAACTATTTCACCCTTTCATTGATACAAAATTCAGATATAAAATGGTAAACAACATAATCACATAGAAGTGAGATAAAAAAATAGGATCATAATCAAAATTGAGCTAAAATCATGGACTTTTGTTTCAATATGCATTTCTATTCTGACATGTACTAAGTTAAAGTTCAATTTCATTTATCATGAGCATTGACTACATTTATCTTTTTTGGTGCATCCAACCTTACTCCAATGAAAAGAAACACATAAATGAAACAAGGAAAAATCTCAAACACAAGACACTTCAAAAAAGTTAATATCCAAGAAAAAAATTCCAACATAATTTTTACTATGCACATGAGGTCATCCTTAGGATCCTTATCCATTTTTATATTCCATGATATGCTCTCTACAATGTTTATTTAACATGATATCAATTATAATCCTCATTTGACATGCTATCAATTACAACGGCCATTAACTCTCCATAAGGTACACTCTTCTTATCTACTTTATGCTAATGAATATTCATTCACCAACATAAAGTTGGGGAAAATGGAGTCATGAAATCATGAACTTTCTACTTGTATCAACACCTCTAAATATTTCGTTACAGACATGATTTATAAGAAATAATACTAGAAATTAACAACACTTGTTTTATTCTTTCATTGCTTTTATCTTTTTCACACTCTTATTATTTAATTTTATGGAATGATCACTTTACATTTGGAAACTAGACGATATGTGAACTAACTCTTTATTGACCATTATATTTTTTGAGCATCCTAAAAACTACTTCCTGTTAGGGATATGAGTGCCCCATGTGCTACTATCCACTTTGGGTACTTCCATCCCTTACCGTCCTTTTCATGACATTGAATCACCACATCATTTGATATATTTTCTAAAGTTTCTTTTATCACATTGGGTTGGAATTTTTTGTTTTTAATAACGAAATTCAAACTAGGTCATCACACACACACACACACACACACACACACACACACACACACACACACACACACACATGAATTACTCACCATTATTAGGAGATGGAAAATTTGGGGCTAATTATTACTATCTACTACTTAGACAAAGAAATACATTTGGGATGCATTATTCAATACACAAGATGGGCTATTTATGAATTCCATTTCACATAATTCACATAAACACACACACACACACACACACACACACACACACACACACACACACACACACACACACACACACACACACTAAAACTACATAGAGTCTGAAATGTAGTGCAACGATGGATGAAAATCACATTGGGTTGACCGCTAAGGTTAGTATGACTCAAACATATGAATTATTTATTTCATTTAATGTTTTCTTGATATTTGTGAAATTAGATAGGGTTTGTTTTGCAAGTACATGTGTGACACAATAACCCTACAAAGAATTAGATACAACAGGGGAAAAAGGAAGAAGCTAAGTTTAGACCTTGAAAAGATCAGAAGAAAATTAGTGACCAGGACATTAGTGTCTAGTTCAGATGCCAACACTTGGGTGGTCCTATCCACATCTAGGTGCTCCCCTTTGAAGAGGTTCTAGATCCTAGTTTCTTAGAAATATCTTGGACATATAAGGTCCAAAATTTCTAGCCTGTTTTCTAGCGTAGAATCAGTCAAAATATATCATTACAAGCTAAGTCATTGTTATCTCCCTATTGTACACACTTGCTTATTTCTTACACGATAGATATTGCCTGTTATTGTTATATTCATTTGATCTCATCATTATGATAAATATTTTATTTCATTAAATCAGTGTGCAACCAAACAAAAAAATGTGAAAGAGAGAGAATAATAAAAAGGTATAAATGCAACCCTATGAAGGAAGAATACCATATACCAAATTTATTCAAAAAATATAGTATCTACCTATTTAAGTGTTAGGAGAGGAAAAATTACCAAAAAATATCTTAGCTAATTATCTATCTTCTATAACCCCATAGATCACAAAATTGTAGATAGATTTAGACCCAAATTTACAAATGAAAACATATAACACAAAAAGAATAGGTGCCCCTAAAATCTCCCCATATACCAATAAATAAGCATGAACTGAATAAATTCTGAAATATGTTGAAAATGTGCTAACAAAATTGAACTAGGAAGGAGATCCAGACCCCCAAGATTCAAAAAATAATCCTAAAGCTAAGTGTTAATGCGAAGAAGGAATGAAAAATTTCATGCCCCCTATACTAATTTTAACTAAGTAGTCTTGAGATGAATTTTTTTAGATAACCTGTTTACATAGGTAAACATTTGAAAATGATGAAAAACCTACTAAAATTTCTCCCTAGTCAAAACATTTGGGGGGGTAGGACTATACCATACGGTTTTGACCAAAGTGTATGGTTTTGACCTTGTGTTATTTTTACAAAAAAATTATGTATGACTTGGTGTCTATACCATATTTGTACCAACATCTACCCCTAAAATTCTACCTAGATCTATTAAAAATGTAGAATAAACTTATAAATATGCCCCCTCTTTTGAGACAGGTGCAAAAAACATGTTGAGCATGTGGATAAAGAGAAATAGATGTGTACCATTAAAGGATATGTCTAGGGAGTTGTGTAAAGTGATGAAGAAGTAATCACTTTAAAGAACCTATACCTATAAAGGGAAAGGTGTTTGTGCATGGTGGAAACCATGGTACACAAAAAAAATACCAGATGTAAACAATGATAGTAGAAACTAAAGAAAATAATAGGAAAAATGCATGTAGGAGTAAACAAGAATATGATCAATTGATTTGATTGCAAACAATGCCATATAAAAACATACAAAAGGATTGAGTCCTACAAACATGGTACACCCACAGTGTTACAAGAAAATAAGGCCTATATGCATGTAATTAAGAGAAAGTAATTACAAATAATATATACATGATTTGCAAATATGGGACACCCACAGTGTCACAAAAAATCAAGGCACATATGCCATAAGTAAAGAAAACAAACAAGCAATAACATACACACACAAGCAAGTATGCATGAAAAAAACTTGATAATATGATTTAGTAGCTAACATGAACTTAAAACATGTGAAATATAGATGTCAAATCTGCATAAGATATATGTGTTAGTCCTATGAGTCCAAAAATTAGAAAGTACACAATCTATATAATTGAGTGTAAATGAGGAAGTGTAAATGAACTATGATAGAATAATAACAAGTGCAAAATGTGGAGGTAGTGCCCCCCACTGATGAGAATATTAGGAAATTTGATGGATCCTATAATCATGTACTAATCTATGCATCATGAATCTAACTCAATATACCTAATGAACACGTGTGTGTAAAAAATAAAGCATGTTATCTATTAAACCAAAGTGATGAACAAAATATGTAATGTAAAGTGCTAAAAGTGCAAGCAAGATGCGTAGGACTTGAATTTTTTTTGCACATTTTTTCATATTTTTGTATTATCTTAGTGCCTAGATATGTACAAAAATGGATAGCAAGAGAGCTATATAATGAGCACCTTATGAGGAAGTGAAGAAGCTACCATATAATATGGACATTCGGACATCATTGGTGACACAAATACTAGTGGGACTATTGTAATTGTTGGGGTTTTTAATATTAAGTGGGAAACCACTTAATTAAAAACCCACAAAAGACTAATAAATTTGTCTTATAACTTATGTTTAAACTATAAAGGTGGCAAATCCCCATACCACATTGGCAGATGTTTAAATTTAAATTATAAGAGTAACCCATACAATGGGCCATCGACCTTGTATAAAATAAGGTGATCTCATTCGAGATTGGTGTGACATACACACACATGATGAATGATGCAAGGTAAATGTGAATAGAATCAATAAACATGAATGAAAAACTATGAAATCTAGTACTCCTCATTGAGAAAATGTTGTTTTCAAATTTTAATGCCTTTGGTAAGGTGTAACTATTAGGGATCTATGGAAATAGTGGGAGTGTTGGGTGAAATTCAATTCTTAATAAAGATACATGATATTTTAGTGGGTTTTTTTATCGAAATATTTTCACACTTAAATCATGTATTATGTGTTCACTATTATGTGTTATGGGCTCTTTAATTTCACTTTTATTACTATAATATATGGTTTAATTCATTAAAATTTTCTGTACAGACATATGCCATAATCCTTGGTAAATTTATGGTGGATATCTAATTTGTTATGATTTTTTATCCTCACTTTCCTAACATGGTATTAGAGATAGATGTTTTTCATTGTGTAGGATAAATATGTTTTGTTAGGGAAAATTCATTTATAGATTGGTTTAAAGAATATTTCTTGTAAGATTTCAAAATCTGCAAAAACCCTATTTTTCTTTGTGGGTTTTTAAGGTCTACAAGTGCAAAAATCCAATTATTTATGAAATAAGTTAAATTTAGAAGTTTTGTAAGTTTTAAATAATTGAGGAAGATAAAATTCATGTATTTTTTGTTTATATATTTTGAATCCTTATGAATGATTGAAATTGTGTTTTTTTGTCATCTACGACCTTCCTCAGCATTTTCTTGTCTTGTGCAAACTTTTCTTCGCTATGTGACATTATGCAGTTTATGTGACATTTTTTTTGTTTCTAATTTATTCTTCACTCTTTGACATTGTGCTTTGTTTTGTGGCATGATTTGTTTCTTATTGTGATGAAATCCTTTGTTTAGTGATTTTTTTCACGTTTTTTGTTCCGCAAAATTTCTTTAGTTTAGAAACAAGAATGAAAACAACCAATTCGTTAGTTAATATACTCCTAAAAAGTTGAAAACTAAGTGATAGAGGTTTTGTAGAATATTCTAATATATTAATTGGTAAAATTATTGGGTTTGGTTTAGTATGTATCCAAAAATAGCCTAAACCATTCTTTTTTATGGAATTTTCCTTTGTTTCACAAACTTTTCCTTTATTTCACGGATTTTTCCTTGTTTCATAGAGTGCAATTTAAATTTCCAAAAAAAACTTGTTTGGAAGCCTTTGCTTAGTGGTATTATTTGTTTTATGGCTTTTACCTTAAAATCATATAGAACACTAAAAGTTTAAAAAGACCCGTGAAACACTAATCCTTTATTCTACTGCTTCCAAACTTGATTTTTAAAAATATTTTTTCCTCTTGCTTCACAACTTCTCGTGACTTGTATTTTTCTTTTGTTATTTCTTTGCTTAAGATAACTTGTCATATCCTCCCCTTTTTTCTTAAGCTCCCTTTTCAATCTAGATAGGCCTTCCAAGAAATCCATTCTTTGTGCCACCAGCGACCCCAAATCCTCTATTCAGATTTCATGCAGCTCCCTTGCTACCTTAAGAGCATTGTGCTTCTTTGTAACCATATCCAATTTATCTTCTCTCCCTAGAGAATCATCCTTATGGGTTGCTAGTAATTCATTATCCTATTGGATTTTGTATACCTTAAGGATTTTCTTAGGATCCTTGAAATTGTTTAGTGCCCAATTTGACTTCTTTATTTCATCTTTCAATTTATGCAACATGACATCATATTCCACAATCCTACACACTATGATTCTCTTATTCTTCTCCTTTCCTGTCATAGTGTCTTCTTCATTTCCCCCCTACATGGCCAGCCTCTCCCTAAGAAGAAAGTGAACCAAGTCTTGCAAACAATGAACAGTCATCGGGTATGTCTTTTGTGTCTGTTAATTAAATTCTTGGCACACCTCCAAAAATTCACTTCCGATGTCTGCAAAAAAATCTAGAATATCCTTCTTACACTTCACTGCTCTTTTGTGTGCTTCAGTTAATTTATAGATTTCATTTTCCTTATTATTATTATCCTTCAATAGTGTCCTCATCATGACCACCCTATCTAGATTCCTCTTAGTCACCTCTGCTACCATTTTTTGACAAGGCATTACTTACCTTCTCATCTATGAATTTTATCAGCTTCACCATGATATGGGTGGAATTGGGTTCCTTCTTCATTCTCTGTTGCATGTATGCCTCCTCACTGATGTCAAACTCTATTTCATCCATATGTGTTTGCATCATCTAGCTCAACATCTTCCTTGTTTGCATATTTGCACCTTTTGGGTCAACTATCTCCCACCCATAAAACAAGTCATTAAAGAGGGTGCTTTGGAACCTCGCATGGATGATCTTAGAAGGGTCATGTACATACCCCAAATCTCACGTATCTATAATTTATTCTCCCTTTTCCCTCTCAGAACACTTACCTTTGGGTATATGTGTCTCTGCGCCTCAAGTTATATCTTCTCTTGTACCCTCATACTCACATGATAATTCCCATGAATCCTTCTCTTCTTCTTCCTCAGCTCCCATAGGGCCTTCCTTCTCATGCTTAGTAAGAACTTCCATGTCATATTGGGATTCCTCTTCTCTAGGATCCTCTTATCCTTCCACATTGATAACTGATGAGGACCCTGTATTTCACGCAACTTCTTCTGACAACTCCTCTTCCTCACTATCCTCTTGGGTTACGATCCTGCAACTTCTTTCTTTCTTCTTCTGTGGGCTTGGATTTACCACACTAGTCCTTGGAAATCTACTCACTGGTACAGAGGGTCCTACAATAGTTCTCTTTGTCTTAGGATTTATCCTAAAATTTATTCTATAACCCTACTGAACCACACTACCCTCTTCTTTTTCTGTCTCCTCATCTTCATGATGAATCCTTACCTCTTCTTCTTCCTTCCTAGGAGGAATATATTCAAGTTTCCTTTTGATTCCTATAGTTGGAAATATTCTAACACCATGATCTAGCACATTGCTATATTCCATCTCATCATCATCATCCTTTGTCTCTTCTTCCTCATCATCCCTAGGAGGAGTGGGCTCGCGCTCATGCATGGTACCAATTATATGCTTTCCCTTTGGCAGATCTAGGATATTCAATTCATCTTCAATCTACTTCCCATTCACCAATCTAGGATTAAGGTATATGTATACCTTATCCACATAAATATCCATTACTACCAAAGTCATAAAATTTATAATGATATCATCTTATATCATAGTATCGATGTAAGAATACTTACCCGTATACACATAAGGTTTACAAAGTGTATGGTAGTCACAATCTACCTTATCTGCATCAGACCTAAGATTTCACATGTTTTAAAATATGTTCAGTGAGGCCTAGAAATAGCATGTTGTAAATGCATAAGGAAACTTGCATCATGTGCTCCACTTACCGATATTCATGTAAAACCTCCCAATATAGTAGTACTGGTAGTCTGCAAACTCTACCTTCACATCCACCATTGCAAGTAAGTTTCTCAGTATGTGCCATTCATGCTTAAAATCATCACGTATTATTCTATACTAAATCTCCAACATGATTTTGTAAGTGCCGCTTGTGACTCTATCACAAGTTTATTTTTAAAATCTCTCAGCCAATAACTTCTTTTATGGCAAGCAATGCCACATTTTGTCCTTTCTACCATCTGGTACCCCAATCTCTGTAAAAAGAATTAACAAAATGATCACTCCCCAACTAATATTATCACCCTTATGCACCTCCTTAATAATGCCTTTTGATATGAATGCAAAAAGGCTGTAGACAGTGCCCTCCGACATCTTCTTTGTAATGTGGAGGCACTTCTTGTTTAATTGGCCATAACGCTCCTGGTTATTAAAATTTGTAAAGAGGTGTGTGAAAATTTTAACCACAGGGTAAAATAGCTTTAATACATCCATTATTTTCCCTCATTTCTAATAAGCTAACTCAACTATAGTGGCATCCATACCTACTTCATCATCAGTATCCTGAGTGATCTCTATACCCAAGCTCCATAATCATGTAAGTCACCCAATTAGTGGTGCGGTGATTCGTACTCACCTTCCTGTGAAGTATGAGAAGTCCTCATGGAATATTGAAATCAGCCATTTACAGATTATTTCTAGGTTGTTGAATTATGGAACATCGTAAATCTGCAAGACTCCATCTTTCTCCAAATTCTTGTATCCTTCATCATCATAGATTGGTTTGTCATATTCAGTTCACAAATTAGTATTATTTATCATTTCCTTCTACATATGACCTTTGTTTGCATTAGTGTGATGGTTATAATCACTTAATTTACTTCTAAAAATGTGGGATTCCCAATCATGCCCCATGATTACGCCCTCAGGATAATGCATTTATAAATACCTTTCCTTAGGCGCTCCTACTTCTTCCTCTAGTTCCTTCTGCTTCTTGCTCCTTGTGGCCACTCTAGATTCTCTTTTTGACGTCTTTACTAATGTACACAATTTATGCTTGTATTTTTATGCCTTTTACTACCTCTTCCACCCCAAATACGTGTGCCCTAGATGCAGTTTTTTTAATTAAAATAAGCTATCTCTTCGAACCCTACTCTTCACACATTTAACCTTCTCTCACACTTCCTACAAAGAAGCTCCACTATGGCCATGGAAAAATTAAACTGGCTCAATGTAATTCTCATATTTAATCACACTTTGCACTCATTTTCACTTCAAATCACTCTTCAAGGCTCAAAAACTCAAACATGCAAGGTAAAAATGAAGTCGCATGTATCCCTTTTATAGTTTTTTTTCCACAATTTCCCGCATTAATATCTCCCCACCTACCACCATACCCAAATTTATTGACTCTTTTTTTATTTTTCAAAACTTTTTTCTACTTTATTACACATCCTATTCCTAACCTTCTGGTGCACCTATTACTTCTTAGCGATAAACCTCCTTATGCGCGCCTTCATGCACCGAAGTACATAATCCTCTGTGCCTTATGCCAATTATTTCACCATGCCACTACCTAACTTGCCTTACCTTGAATGATCCTTTTCTTACATGTGGTCTTCATCTAAGAAATTTATCCCTTATGAGAACCATCACCTTAGCACTTGTAGAACATCTTTTTTTCAAATAGCATTCATACATCAAACTTGTACTTGTGTCATCCTTCCTAATGCACCAACATGTATATAACTCTAACACCAACAATTTTCTTTTCTTATTTCACGCACTTGTACCTGGTTCACTCCACACTAAAAGGATGCATGGTCATTTGTGCATGAAATCAATAGATATTAATCAGCTTCTAGTGCACAAGCATACTTATTACAACAAAACATGGAAATATAAAATAACAAAGCATAATAATGATTGAAAATAAACACATGAAATGTAAATCTAATCTAAATGGAAATACTTCCTTATTACAAACACTAGGAATACTTTTTAATAGTAGGGCTTCAACCTACTATGATTGAAGTAACTGGGAAACATGGTGTGATCCAATGCCTATAACTGACATGTGAGTGATTTAAGTTTCTAGGTTACTACAAAAGGTCCCAACCAATGTACCTTAAATTTTCCTGGGTGGCACACAAACTTGGAGTCATAGAGAAGGACCATATTTCCAACCTCAAAGGTCTTCTTCTTAATGTTCATATCATGACGTGATTTCTATCTTTCGTTCTCAGTATATTGGCTCCAACACAAAATGGCGCACCTCTCATCTAACTACATTAGTTTTTCAATGTGATCTTAAACATCCTGTTCATCATCTATTCCACCTGCGTGCGCAATATGTGGGGATGGTAACATAAATTGAAATGGTAGTAATACTTCCGTGTTATACATAAAATGAAATGGTGTGGTCTTATTTAATCATTTATAAGTGTTCCTGTAAGCCCAAAGTACAGATGACACTTTATCATCCCAATCTTTCCTTCCAACATCAAATTTTTTTGTCAAGGTCTGTCCCAAAATCTTGTTGAAAGATTCTATATTACCATTAGCTTGAGGTGATAAGGATTAGTTTTATGGTGTGCCACCATAAACTTTTCTAAAATAATTCTTATCATCTCATTTAGAAAATGAGTTCCTCTATCACTTGTAAGGCTTTGTGAACAACCATACCTACTATTGTAACATTCCAATTTTAAGATTTTAGAACAAGGATTTTTTTTTATCATACATAATGTTCTTTGTTCTAAATTAACATAATTTATAACACACATTCTAATGCTAATCCATCTCATAACAAAAAACCATATGCAATTGTAATGACTTGGTGAAACACCGATCTCTCATTTCATGACTCAGTAATAAACCAATATCTCATGTTAACTCAATGATGTGTATATAACATATAATTGATTATTTTACCCTTTTAGGGGTACCCAAGTTTTTTTTCTAAGAGTCCTATTTGAATATTTTTTATCGATATTCATCTAAAATCTCACTTTTAAACTAGGTGACATATGATAACACAACCAGTAGCTTGTGATACATTGGCCAAAGTTTATAAACATGTTTATAATGTTTATATTCCTTGATGAAATACTTGTCAAATGGAATAAGTCCCTCACCAAAAAATTTCTATTATTTAGAGTGGTGTTTCCTTACTTTTATCAATCCAATCTATTTCAAGGTTTCATACTAGACAAGGGTAACAACATACACTAGTGTGGAATACTACTCATGGTGACTAATGGTATATATACATACTCAATCAACATAAGTTGATTGGTTTTGTTTAGTTATCCTAATTCAATAGGAGTTGAACTTGATACTAGGTCATGTTCCTATCCCTGTATAGGATAGAAATGTGATCCAATCTTCCATTTATGTTAATCAAGTTAAACAAACTGAGTGGGGTGTTGAGACATATAAACTACATCATAGTATCCTATGATGACCCCTATCATTACAAATGTACTACACTGTATTTTTCATGTGCCAATATCCAACTGAGATTCCTCAACTAGACTAGCATACCTTGGATTATGATTTTATTGCCCCATTGATAATTGTCTTTAAGATTAATTACAACAATGCATAAAGATTGATCTAGATCATTTAACATAGAAGTTTACAAGTTGAAATTACATGTGAGGTAGGTATGTAGATAAAATATGCTTCCTATCCATTTTGTTACATGCTTAATTTTATCTTTAAATGAAACATCTTGCATTATATAATGACATGATTGATCTTGAAGTTAAGAAGGTGTGTTAATTAATTGCTTACTTATTTCAGCCCTAGCTTAATTAAGTTCCTTATAATTTTATTTTTTCATACTTCATGGAGATGAAGTCTAAAATCCATTTATTTTATTTCTAAGCATACCAAATTTTGATTAAGGAAATATTCTTAAGGAAGTACACATTAAACCGCTCCCTTATTATATTCATAAAACTTTAATGAAATCTTAAGCCATGATTCCATGATTGATTTCAATTCGATTATTCTTTTTCCTATATTATGGAATAATCTCCATTTATGAAAACCGGTTTCATATGTTCCAAATACATCAAGAGTTCATACATATATATCATTCAATCATGATTCCTTTCCATTGTTCTAAGAATATTATTTAAGAGTTTCAACTTATTAGTTGCATCTATTTTATGTGATAACATCCAACTAATATTTCAGATCCCCAAACAAGTCTCATACTACTTAAGTATATAAGTTTCACTCCTATAATTAACATAATACTTAATAATACATCCCAATTCATGAAAAAGAAGGTATTACAATAAAGTATAATTTTATAGACATCACATCATTTATTTATCAAAGAGGAATAATACATTCACTGAATCTAGAAGTATCTCAAAGATTACAAAGTGTCTTAAAAACATTATAAAACTAGTTTTTGTTACAACTTACTTTTCTAAAAAAGTACATCTCAAGTAATGATGCTACATTACCATCATAATAAAGATGTAATTTATTTAGTAAAAAAAATTTAACTTTCTATATAACTTTATCCTTTCATATTTTACGAAATCCATCTACAAAAGTATTAGCACGAGTCAGTTCATTTGAACTAAGCATGATAAACACTATAACATTAAAACGTTGTGATTTTATCTAATTGTTTCATTAAAATAACCATGTTGTTTCTGAAACAATTCTGAAAACTCAACCATAAAACAAAAATATTTTTCCTTAAAATATTTCAACCAAGAAGGAGAGAAAGGTTTTCAGTTTATAATGTGTAAATAAGATTCAATTAATCACCATATCAACCTTAAATTTTCATCATAAAACTCTTTTCAACATGTTGGAAATAAAATGACAGACTTAAAGAAAATAAATTCTTATTTCTTCCTAACTTTACCTTCTCATTCATGTATCAAAATTAAGTTCCTCCAAACAACCCATTTGAATTTTTCAAGCAGTAATACAAGATATGTATAAAACTATCTAAACTCTTCAGAAAACAAATAAGCATTATATTCTTTTTACATATCATTCTACCTCAGGCTCATCCTAGTGGCTAAGGATTATATTGATCATGAATGAGTAAAAATACCCAAGGTAAGGAGAAATTAATTATTAGAATAATCAAAGTAATATAAGGTTCACATTCACTCAATTTTGCATTCATATCCAACTCCTAACTCCAACATACAAATCCCAATATAATCATGTAAAATCTAAGACATCTAGTAACTGAAGGTTCATTAATTAACAATGAGGGATCATGAAACTAAATTTGGGTACTTCCCATACTCAATCCGTCATTCCTATTTCAAGTAAATAACATGGAACTAAAAGATCAAAACAATACAAGTAAAATATCATTCCTAGTTTATCAAGAGTTTGAATTCATACTGAATGGAATGATTATAAAGAGAATGTAACAACGATTCAAAATTGAAACATAGACTCTATTCAAACAAGGGATGTTCTCAAGAAAATCTTCAATACCACTGTCCTATTAAGACATCAAAGTAACTTAAATATTTGAGATACAAAATAGTTATAGTGAAAGGTAGACATAAATACACCACATGCAGATCCAGTTTCCCAAACTCCCATAAAGGAAGAAACTCATTAAGAGACAACAATAAATTAACCAAACCTCCCTTTATACAAAATAGATAAGGCGTTTAAGCACGATAAGGAGGAAGACACAACCACTCCCCATTTCACAAGCTAAGTCCATCACTCCATGCACCCATGGACAAGAACAAAAAGGGAACAGACTTCTTCAGAGAAAGGAAGGAACAAATTTGAATGTCCAAAATATATCGAAAATCACACACCTAAAACACCATTATAATTCAGGGTTTGATAACCACATAGAACAAAGTGAAGAACATAAACCCTTAATTTCCAAAGAGTAGAGTAGTCTTTCCTTCTTCCATAAAAGAAAAATCATGTTGCAATACACAATTCAAATGATTAATACAAGAACTGATTCAGTTCTAAGAAACTTAACAATGTAGGGAAGGAGAACAATCAGACCTAGTCTAAAACGAGCCTAACAAAATAATTTGACAACTGTCAACAAGAAGATAGGCAACTCATTGGAAGAAAATTCCCTACGGTCAAGAGTTTCATCAACAGTTAACCTTACGTGAAAACATTTCCATGATGAAAAGATCTAAACAAGAAACCAAAAGCCCAAAGTGGGTTTAATAGAATAAAAATAATACAACACAAAATAGAATCAACTTACCCAGAAATTCATTCTTGTATAATTTCAACGTAAATTAACAAAGAATTGATATGATACCCAATAAGAGTTTCAAATATTTAAACAAGAACTTGTTTTTCCACTCAGAAAGAAAATACAGTCATGAACCATGCTGAAAAAAACAAAGGTCTCCACTTATATTATCAAAGAAACTACCCAAAATGAAGAACCCACATAAACCTGAATAATGACGTAATGCCAAAATGGAGACTCATGCTAGCTAGGTTTCCTATGACAACAGTAAAGTGGCATGCAAGTTAATATCTAAAGATTTCCATGAGTCATGCAAATGATAAAAGCATTTAAAACCTCCACATAAGTATTTCAATCAGTTAGAGAACCACAAAAACTTCTTTCAATAGCAAAAAGGTCTGAATTATAAGCAAGCTAGCATTAAATTCATAGTTCACACTTCTAGATTCTTTTTCAAAAATGAAGAACCAATAGCATCCAAAGAAACAAAACAACATAAATGAAGCAAGAATAATCAATCATAAAATCAGAACCAGTTAGATTTCCATAAAGAGCCGAGTTGTTTTTATGAATCATTTAAGTAAAAGTAAAAAGACTTAATGGATAGGGCCTATCATGCCTAATAGATCTCCTTTTTTCACTTTTTCACATAAATTATTCAAGAATATCTTCAATTCCTTTCCATGAAATGCCAAAAAACTCCTCAAAACCTTCTTCTCCTTCTTATTATAGTTTCTCAGTGGTATTTTCTTCACTTTCACTGCCATGCAAGTAAAAACACATGCAAGGATTTGAATTGTGGGTTTGAAGAAAAAAAACCACATGCATAGCTAAAGCTCACAAAAGAAAAAATGAGCAAAATAAAACCGAAATCAACCTTTTTTCCATCTTCCTTCTTCCTAGGAAGTTTTTTGCCATTTCCAAAAATATTAATTGTCCAAATAGGACTCACATTCCATTCAACTTCTCCTGTCACCACTGCCAACTTGTGTTTGGCTAGATCTAAATTTAAATTTCCATGCAATAATCACTTTGGAGGAGGTGCCAACTCAACCCCCTATATTTTTTCATGAATTCACCAAATTTGGCAACGTCAAAAAGATAAGACCGCATTAATCTCTCATAAATTTATATAGATTAATGACACCAACCTTCCTCTATTCCATATCATCCCATAGGCCCATTTTAGGTTATCCAAACATTAGGTTAGGTTCAACATTATTTTAGGAATCAACTTAGGTCCTTAGGTCTAAGTCTAAGGTTTTAGTCTTAGGTATTTAAATTATTAACATCACACATTAATAAAAATAACATAGTAACTTTAGGATAGGTTAAAACTCTAGGATAGGTTACAACTTTAGGATAGGGTTACAAATTTAGGAACATAAATTTAATTAGGTTCCTTTGTTTATAGAAACAATTGTATCATACAAATTACTAACAGAAGGATCATAAAACCATCTAAGTTCACTTACAAAGTAGGGGACAACAAAGATCACCCGTGACTTCAAGAGAGTCAGAGTTCAAAGATCCTTTGATTTGTCCATCTTGGTCAATATGACCACAAGGTCATGAATTAGAAGAATACCTTGGATCAATGAAATTGATCCAAGGTATTGCTATTATGCGTCCAAAAATTGTGAAAACTGAAGCAAAAATTTGAGTGCAACAAAGACTCATGAATTAGTTTAACTAAATAAATTTCATTATATCCGAAGTAGTGATTTATTGGAACATAAGAAGAGATGAATTAATTCATTTTATATTCAACATAAACTTGACAGAATTGTACCTATTTCAGCAGATAACATGTTATCTACAGACAAACATGATTTCTTTAGTTCATAAGAGTACATCATCTTAAGAAAAGAATCACATATCAACATTTACAACTTCCAAAATAGAAGTAATCATAGATATCAACCATGTTAGAGGCACTACATACCTCCCTCCTAAAAGCATCATCGTCCCGATGATTAACTTAGTCAACATTCTCAATAAGGAAAATAATCATAATTATATTTCTTCCATCCATTAGTTCACAAACAGATACCAGATTTGATAATTTCCAATTTTCATAATTTATTACAACATTAAAAAATTTGTTCCAGTACTATTGAATATAGTACTTTCCTAAAAATGGCAAAATTATTGATAAGTTAAAAAAAAGTCTTTAATTGTTATCAATAAACATAATTAATTTTATTCAAATAAATGAGGAAAAATAATTTTCATGTCCTCAAGGTTTTCCCATGTTGCACTTTCTTCATTGAACTAGTCCCACTGAACCTTACATTGACTAATTTCATTATTTCTCAAGTGAAATTGGTGAGTTTCCAGTACTCTAATGGGTTCAACCATGATTATTCCTAGGTCTTGGACCTGTAAGGAATCCCAATTTTTCTTTTTTCATTAAGGGCAAATAGTTTTGAAGGGACTATACCCTGTATACAAAAGGGCTCAAAAGCCAGATAGAAAAGATGAGAGAAGCAACCCAGAGAGGGGCAAAACAGCCAACCAAGGAAGTCTCAACAGCCAAATATTACAATATAGGTGAAAAAAGGATCTAAATATACATAGATCCAAAAAAAAGAAGGCAAGATAAAAAAGGAACCAAAAGAGAAACAACATAAGGAGCCCCGCCACAAAATAGCTCCAGAACTGCCGATGACAGCCACATCGCAGCCAAAAAATAGCATCATAACAGCCCTTTACTTGATGGCTCTGTCAATTTTGGTCTTGATAGCCTGCAGTGACATGAAGAAGGAAATGGCAGTGGCCTGAGAGGAGCCTTGTAAATCAGCTTGGGAAATTGCAATGTCCCTTTTCTCTTTAGGGCCCCATATGTCCTCATTGATCCCACTTAAACTGCAAACACTGTGGACATGTTGCTCAATGAAATTATAGATGCTTTTGAGGGCAGACAATATGCAGTCATTTCGGCTTTTAGCATTCCCCAATCTGCCATCTAGGGACTGTAGTTTCTTGAAGACTTCACCAATAACCCCCTCTTCCTCCTCACTTTGAAGGATCCTTTTACCCTTCTCTCTTTCCATGTTTTTTATAGCCCCTTTGAGCTCTTGCAACTTCTTTTCTAATCTGACCACCCTATCCAGTAATTCCTCCTCTTTGGGCTCCTCCATCGGCCTGCTGATATGCAGGAGGTTTTCAGCTAGTTCTAAGTCCTTGTGGCTCCTTAGAACTCATTGGGAAGCAGGGATTTTGGATTTGAGGCTCTTTCTTTTCTTTTTGGAGACCGCCTCTTCATTCTTTCTTTTTAGCAGGGGGGAGTGGGAGCAGTGTGGGCAGGTGGAGGTATGGAAGAGGGAGGTGGGATAGGATTCAATGGAGGGCAGCTGGAGAAATGTCGGTGAATCAAGAGGATAAGGCCCTGGTGTAAAGGGACAGCCCTAGAGTGGCTTTGAACTTCCCTTATATATTTATCCAGAGAGTTATTAAGATAATGAGAAAAGATGATAATGTTATTTCTATGAAAATGATTTAGAAAAATCAGATGTTTTTGAGGTATAGTCACATATCTTCCTTCAAGGGTAATATACCTTACCACCATTTTGGCTAGTTCAGCAAATGGTTCAGGGATCAACTCCACCTTGAGGCCAGTAGTCACAAACTCAAGATTCTCTCCCTCTTCCAGAAATTTCTTGGTTTCCACCTCCCTATCTACCTTTTTATTGAAGAATTTTGTGCCTTCCAGGCTAAGGCCCGTGATCTGAGCTATGAGCTCTTCCGTGATTTCCATTTTCATGTTACTATATTTGACTATTCTGTTCTTCCAACCCCGGGTGAATTTGATAGATATGTCTTGGTCGAAGCCTTGGATCCTTTCAATGAAGTTAGACAGGCCCCCAATTTGTAGGTAATCCCAGAGCTGCATGTTCTCTTTCCACTCAGGATTGTGGGTTGGTTCGGTTTTGCATGGTGCCCCCCCCATGTTTCCTCTGCACCTTTTCCTATTCTCAATGGTAAAATAGCTACCAATGTACGGAATAGGCCAAAATTTGAACTTGGAATTTGAATCTTTCCTTCCCGTGAAAGCTGATTTAATTATTATGCTACACTTTTTATTATTGCCCCGCACCTCGGCTTTCCTCCTATGCCAAGAAATGATGACAGCCCAGCCCGCACAGATTGCAACAATGATCCAAATCTTTTGTGATGTCATCAACATGTACTTGGGGATCCGCACATTAGCGTCTAATACAATGCGTTAGTTAAGATTATCATTGCCCTGAAGAGGCAATGATTATGTATTTATTGTACAGTAAATTCGGGCTAAAGGAAGGTGTTCATCTCATTTCTACTACTGATCCATAGGGATTACATTCATACACCATAGTTAGCCAAACTGTCAGCTACCCTATTTCCTTCCCGATAGGTGTGGGGTGATTTGGACATTCACAAAGCTTTTACATATATCAATAGCTTCTTCTATATAATCCCTAAGGAATCCCAATTTAACACATGTGTTAAATGAAACATATTTCTTAAGCAAAGAAATATGGAAAACATCATGAATTTGTGACTAAGAAAGGGGTAATGCTAAATGATAAGCTACATGATTGACTAATTCAAAAATCTCAAAAGGTCTTGCATAATGAGGTGATAACTTAGTTTCCTTGCCAAAGATTGTAGAATTGTTTTTTGGCTTAACCCATAAAAAGACCTTTTTACCAAGTTCAAATTTCTTATCAACCCCTTTGATATCTACATAAATTTTTTACCTATCTTCTATTTCTTTTAAATTCTCACAAATCATTTTGACTTGTTCCATTTCAGTATGGATTTCAGGTCCAATTACCTCTCTCTTTAATGTTATCCCAACTAATTGGGATTCTACATTTCCTTCCGTATAATGCTTCAAAATGTACCATTTCTAAAGAGTCGTGATATGTATTGTTGTAAGAAAATTTAACTAAAGGAAGGTACTCTTCCCATTTTTACTACTGATCCATGCAATACATTCGTAACATATATTCAAAAACATGGTTCACTCTTTCATTTTGACCATCTATTTCTAGATGGTATGTAGAACTAAAATTTGTTTTAGTTCCTAACTGCATTAAGCATTTTCCAAAATTGAGATGTCATTCTAGGGTCTCTATTAGATATAATCAATTCAGGTACTCCATGTAATTTGAAAATTCCATGCACAAATATTTTTTCTAAAACAAGTGAATCATGCTTAAGATTACCAATAGTAATATTTTTATGAGTGAAAATATACTTCAGCCCAAGATGATCACTATTTAATTCAAAAGCTCTTCCTAAAAGATAATGTCTCCATACTTGAAGTGCATGAACTATGACAAGAATATCTAGGTAACGGGGAGCATAATTCAACTGATGTAACTTGAGTTTTCTAATCTCATATGTTATAACATGCTCATTTTGTAACAGAATACCTCCGAGTCCTTCTCTTGAACCATCTGTAACTACCGTAAATTTTCTATTTGGATAAGGTATAGCCAAAATATGTACATATGTTAATTGATCCTCAATATTTTTAAATACTGATTCACATTTTTCACTCCACACAAATTTCTTATCTTTCTTTTGTAATGAACTTATAGGTACAATAACTTTTGAAAAGTCCTTAACAAACTTTCTATTGTAAACAACAAAACCCATGAAGCTTCTGACTTCATGTACATTCTTAGGTGTAGGCCACTCAGTTATTGCAATAATATTTTATGGATCAACTGCTATTCCATCCTTTCTTATAACATGTCCTAGGTAGTTCACTTCTATTTCATAGAAGGAACATTTGGACAACTTGCCATACAATCTTCTTTTTCTTAAGATTTCAAGTAATATTTTGAAATGTTCATGATGCTCATCAATCATTTTAGAATAGATAATAATATCATCTAAGAATACAATTACAAACTTGTCCAAGTATTCTTGAAATATATTATTAATTAAATTCATAAAATTTGTAGGTGCATTTGTAAAACCGAAGGGTAAAACTGTATATTCATAGTGTCCATACCTTCTCCTAAAGGTTGTTTTATGAATATCTTCATCTTTGATTCTTAACTGATGATACCTAGAACAAAGATCTATCTTAGAATATAATGATGCACCACACGTATGATCAAACAGATAATCAATTATAGGAAGTGGATATATGTTTTTGATTGTTTCTTTGTTTAACATCCTATAATCAATACACAGTCTAAGTGTTCCATATTTCTTTTTCACAAAAATTATTGATGCTCCCCAAGGTGAGACACTCAGGCTAATCAATTATTTAGACAAAAATTCTTGTAAATTTTCCTTAATATCTACTATTTCAATGGTATTCATTTGATACGGTTACTTGGAAATAGGCTCAGTTCTTGGTTTGATTTCAATTGTGAAGTCAAACTCCCATTTGGGCTGAAGAATGGGTAGTTATTTCAGAAAGACATTGCTGAAATATCTTAAAAATGGATATTTTTTAAAGAAATCACTATCCCATTTAGTTGTTTCAGAATTTTTTATTTCATACAAGGTGCAACCTATGTTGTTTACCCTTTTAAGTTGCATAGCTGATAGTTTCCTAACTGAAAATTTTCATTTTATCTCTTGAATGTCTGTTGTTTTCTTCAAATCATCAAGACAACTAATGTGTTTTTCAAAATAGTCTACTTTTTCTTTACGTTCACCAAGCTAGTTAACACCCATTAGTACATCATAAGACCCCAAAGGAGCAACATAAATATCAACTTCAGTGGAAAAACTAGGTAATTCAAGAGCTGCTCCAAAGAGACACATACTAACTGTGTGGAAAACATTATTTTCATAATGCACAACCCATTATTTTTCCATTTTTCCATCTTTTCTATTTAGTTTAGTAGCTAATTTACTAGAAATAAACCAATCAGTAGCTCGAGTGTCAAAAATTATAGTAACATGCATACCAAATAATTTACCTGGCACTTCTATAGGCATAACTTGATTTTCAACTTATTTATCAGCTACTACAACATATATCTTATGCTACTGATTGTTGCCATCCTTCCTTAGAGGGCACTGATTTGCATAATGACATTTTCCATAGTTATAACACCCCCCTATATGTCCTTTTTTAGGTTCAAATTTATTTCCAGTCCTGAAATTGTTGTTTTGTCCTCCATAGGTCTTTTGTCCATTATTATTGTTCTTTACAAAATTATTTCATACATTTGTAGCAAGTTTATTTGCTGATTTTTCTTACTATTATTTGCAAAGAAATTATTTTTGGTACCAAACTTCTTCCACGCCCCCTTTTTGGGTGCAAGAGATGAAGAAGAAGTAGGAATTTTATTTATGTTTTCTTCCTTATGGGCAAAAATTGCTTTCAATCTCTGTTCTTGTCAAATGGCCTTTTCTACTACCCCTTCCATGGTGGTTGGGCTATTAACATCTACCTCACCCCCTATGATAGGGTTTAATCCCATAATTAATTTTTGTATTTGAACTTCTCATCAATTTTATACTGAGGTACATTCTTAAGAAGTTTAGTGAACCTCTCCCAATACTCTGTTACAGTTAACTTTTCCTGAGTTAAGTTTAGAAATTCAATCATCTTCTGATCATAATAAAGTTGTGGTAGCTAGTATTTCTGAAAATAATTCTTAAATCAATCCCAAGTGATGTTTATTTCATCAATGTTTAGTTCAACCTTAAGGTGTCCCACCAGGAAGATGCCTCATGGGAAAGTTGAAAAGCTCCCCATACTACTTTAGTTTCCTTTGAGAAGTTCCTTATTGCAAAGAACTTCTCCATTTTGTTGAGCCAATTCTCAGCTCCATCCCCTAGTGTAGTGACATAAAACTTGGGTGGAATTATCCTTTTTATATCATTTGTAAGTTCAACTCCTAACATCTCCTTTTTATTTTCAGGATGATTGGGTACATTTGCATTAGAATTTGCACCATTATTATTATCAACACCCAAATTTCCAACATTGGCGTTGTCCACAAGAGGTTGTTGATTTTTATTACCAACATCTTCCTCCTCCTCATTACCCATAACTTTTAATTCAAGTAAATCTAGACGATCTCTTGTGTCTAACAAGGCAACAAGGATCTCATCAATTTTTTTGTGTGGTAGCTACCTCTCCACCTGGAGGTGGGTTATTTCTAGCATCTCCCCTTGTTCTAACAATTTTTTTGTTAATAATAAAATTAAATTTTCATCAGATTATGGATTTAATAGGTCCAAGAGCTCCAAACTTTAGCTCTAATACCAAGATGTAACATTCCCATTTTAAGACTTTAGAACAAGGAATTTTTTTCATCATACATAATGTTCTCTATTCTAAATTAACATAATTTAGAAACAAACATTCTAATGCCAATCCATCTCATAATAGAAAACCATATGTAGTTATAATGACTCGGCGAAACACTGATCTCTCATTTCATGAATCAATAATAAAATAGTCTCTTAAGATTACTCAATAATGTGTATATAACATATACTTGGTTCTTTTACCCTTTTAGGGGTACCAAAGTGTTTTTTCTAAGAGGCCTATCTAAATATCTATTATTGCTATTAATCTAAAATCCTTCTTCTTAAACTAGGTGACATAGGACAACACAAGCAACAACTTGCGATACTTTGGTCAAAGTTTTTAAACATGTTTATCATGTTTACATTCCTTAAAGGCATACTCATCAAATAGAATAAGTCCCTCACTGCACTTGTTCTGTTATCTAGAGTGGTCTTTCCTAACTTTTATTAGTCCAATCTGTTTCAAGATTTTAAACTAGATAAGGGAAACAATATGCACTAGTGTGGAAGACTACTCATGGTGACTAATGGTACATAGACATACTCAATCAACATAAGTCAATTGGGTATGTTTAGTTATCCTAAGTCAACAAGAGTTGACATCGACACTAGGTCATGTTCCTATCCCTGTATAGGATAGAATCGTGATCCATTCTTATATTTATGTCAATCAAGTTAAAAAAATTTGAGTGGGGTGTTGAGACATATCAACTGCATCATAGTATCTTGTGATGAACCCTTTCATTATGAAGGTACTACACTGTGGTTGATGTGTGCCAACATCCAACTAAGTTTCCTTAACTTGACTAGCATGCCTTAAATTATGAGTTTATTAACCCATTATTCATTGTCTTTAAGATTAATTATAACAACATATAATGATTCATATAGATCATTTAACCTATAAGGTTACAATTTGAAATTACACGTGAGGTAGGTATGCAGGTAAAATATGTTTCCTATCCATTTCGTTAAGTTTGTATTTAAATGAAATATCTTGCATTATATCACAACATGATTAATCTCAAAGTTAAGAAGGTGTGTTAATTAATTGCTTACTTATTTCAGCCCTAGCTTAATTAAGTTCCTTATAAAACCTTTATTTTAGACTTCATGGAGATGAATTATAAATTCCATTTAATTTCTTTCCAAGCATTCCAAATTTTGATTAAGGAAATATTCTTAAGGAAGTACACATTAAACCAATCACTTATTATATTCATAACAATTTAACGAGATCGTAAGCCATGATTCCATGATTCATTTCAATTGGATTATTCTTTCTCCTATATTATGGACTAATTTTCATATGTTCCAAATAAATCAAGAGTTTACACACACACACACACACACACACACACACACACACACACACACACACACACACACACACACACACACACACACAATTCAATCATGATTCCTTTCCATTGTTCTAAGGATCTTATTTAAGAGTTTAAAATTATTATTTGAATCTCTTTTATGTGATAAAAACCAACTAATATTTTAGATCCCCAAACCATTCCCATATCACTTAAGTATATAAACTGCACTTCTACATTTAAGATAATACTTAATAATACATCCCAATTCATGACAAAAAGGTATTACAATAAAGTAGAATTTTAGAGACATCAAATAATTTATTCATAAAAGAGGAGTAATACATGCACTGAATACAGAAGTCTCTCAGATATTACAAAGTTCTATAACAACAATACAAAACTAGTTTTTGTTATAAATTTCTTTTCTGAAAAAGTACATCTCAAGTGATGACACTACATAACTAACATAATATAGATGTAATTTCTTTAGTAA
This sequence comes from Taxus chinensis, assembly GCA_019776745.2. Taxonomy (NCBI): domain Eukaryota; kingdom Viridiplantae; phylum Streptophyta; class Pinopsida; order Cupressales; family Taxaceae; genus Taxus; species Taxus chinensis. The sequence goes on from CM034154.1 coordinate 305,679,534, forward strand.
AACAGATGTAACTTTCTATATGTCTTTCTCCTTTCATCTTTTATGAAATCCATCTACAAAATTATTAGCACGAGTGATTTCATTTAAACTAAGCATGATAAGTACTATAACATTAAAACATTGTGCTTTTATCCAACTATTTCATAAAAAATAACCTTATTGTTTATAAAATAGTTCTGAAAACAAAACCATAAAACAAAAATATTTTTCCTTAAAATATTTCAACCAAGAAGGAGAGAAAGGTTTAAAGTTTCTAATGTGTAAATAAGATTCAATTAATCAACATATCAACCTTAAGTTTTCATCCTAAAATGATAGAATTAAAGAAAATAAATTCTTCTTTCTTCCTAACTTTACCTTCTCATTCATGTATCCAAATTAAATTCCTCCAAACAACAAGTTTTAACCTTTCAAGCAGTAATACAAGATATATATAAAACTATCTAAATTTTTTAGACAACAAATAAGCATTACATTCTAGTTACATATCCTTCTATCCTAGGTTCATCCTAGTACCTAAGGATTATATTGATAATGAATGAGTCAAAATACCCTAAGTAAGGATAACTTAATTAATATAAAGAATCAAAGTAATTTAAGGTTCACATTTACTTCTTTCTACATTCATGTCCAACTCATAACCCCAACATACCAATCCTAATATCATCATGTAAACCCTAAGACATATACAACTAAAGGTTCATTAATTCACAATGAGGTAACACAAAATAACTTTGGGTACTTCCCAACTCAACCCTCATTCCTTTTTCAAGTAAAGATTAGAGAACTAAAAGATCAAAAAAATACAAGTACAATATCATTCCCATTTTATCAAAAGTTTGAGTACATCCGAATGGAATGATTATAAAGAGAATGTAACAATGATTCAGAATTGAAACAAACTCCATTTAAACAAGGGATGTTCTCAAGAAACTCTTCAGTACCACTGTCTCTTAAGACATTAATGTAACTTAAAGATTTGAGACATAAAACAGTTGCAGTTAAAGGTAGACAGATATACACCATGTAGATCCAGTTTCCCAAATTATAATAAAGGAATAAACTCATCAAGAGAAACAATAAATAGAAAAAACTTCCCATTATACAAAACTGATAAGGTAGCACAATAAGGAGGAAATCACAACAATTCCCTTTTTTACAAGGTAATCAGTCACTCCATGCAATCATGGAAAAAACAAAAAGGGAATAGACTCCTTCGGAGAAAGGAATGAAAAAATTTGAAGGTCTGAAAAAGATCAACAATCACAAACCTGAAACATCATTATAACTCAGGGTTGAATAACCTCAACAAACCAAGAAAAGAACAAAAACCCTTAACATCCAAAGAGTAGAGTGGTCTATTATTCTTCCATAAAATAAAAATCACCATAAATAATTCAAATGATTGATAAAAGAATAAATTCAATTCTAAGAAACTCAACGATGTAGGGAAGGAGAACAATCAGACCTAATCTAAAATGGTTCCCAAAAATAATTTGTAACCATCAACAAGAATATAGGTAACTTATTCAAAAAAAAAATCCTTTGAGTCAAGATTTCATCAATAGTTAACCTTATGTGAAAACTTTCCAAGATGAAAGGATTTGAACAGGAAACCAAAATCCCAAATTGGGTTTAAGAGAATATGAATAATACACCACATAACAAAATCAATTTTCCTAGATATTAATTCTTGCACAATTTCAACAAAATGAGAAAAATACTTTATACGATACACAATAAGAGTTTTCCATATTTAAACAAATACTGGGTATTCCATTCAGAAATAAAATACAGTCATGAACCATGTTGAACAGAACAAAGTTATCCACTTTTATTATCAAGTAAACTACCCAAAATGAAGAACCCACATTAACCTCAACAATGGCATAATGCCAAAATGGGGACTTATGCTAGCTAGGTTTCCTATGACAATAGTAAAGTGGCATGAAAGTTAAGATCTACATATTTCCACGATCCATGTAACTATTAAAAGAATTTAAAACCTCCACATAAGTTTTCAATCAGTCAGAGAACCACATAAACTTGTTTCAATAGCAAGAAGGTCCGAATTACAAGCAATCTAGCATTATAGTCATAGTTCACACTTCCAGATTTTGTTTTCAACAATGAAGAACTGATAACATCCGAAGAAACAAAACAACATTAATGAAGCAAGAAAAATCAATCATAAAATTAGAGCCAGAATATTTTCACAAAGAGCATAGTTGTTTTTATGAAGCATTTAAGTAAAACCAAAAGACTTAATGGATAGGGCCTATCATGCCTAATAGAGCTCCTGTATTAACTTTTTCACATAAATTCTTCAAGAAGAGCTTTGATTCCCTTGCACAAAGTGCCAAAAAAATCCTAAAAACCTTCTTCTCCTTCTTATTATAGTTTCTCAATGGAATTTTCTTCACTTTCACTGCCATGCAAGGTAAAACACATGTAAGGATTCAAACTATGGGTTAGAAGAGCAAAAAAAAAATGGAGAGATAAAGCTCAAAAAATACCCAATGAAAAAAACAAAACCAAAACAAACGCTTTTTCCATCTTCCTTATTCTTAGGTGGTTTTTCTCCATTTCCAAAAATATTAATTGCCAAATAGGACTAATAGTCCTTCAACTTCTCCCACCAGTACCAACTTATGTTTGGCTAGATCTAAATTTAAATTTCTTTCTAACAATCACTTTGGCAGAGGTTCCAACTCAACCCCCTATATTTCTTCATGCATTCACCAAATTTGGAAACATCAAAGAGATGAGACCACATTAATCTCTCATAAATTTCTAGAGATTGTCATCCCATAGACCCCTTTTAGGTTAGCCAAACATTAGGTTAGGTTCAACATTAGTTTAGGAATTAAATTAGGTCCTTAGGTCTAAGTATAAGGTTTTAGTCTTAGGTCCTTTAATTATTAACATGACACATTAATAAAAAAACATAGGAACTTTAGGATAGGGTTACCAATTTAAGAACATAAATTTATATAGGTTCCTTTGTTTATAGAAATAATTGTATCATCTAACTGACTAGCAGAAGGATCAAATAACCATCCAAGATTACTTATGAAGAAGGAGACAACAGAGATCACTCGTGACTTCAAGATAGTTAGAGTTCAGATATCCTTTGATTTGTCCAACTTGGTCAATATGACCATAAGGTCATGGATTAGAAGCATACCTTGGATCAATGAAATTGATCCAAGGTATTACTATTCTCCATCCAAAAATTATGAAAACTGAAGCACAAATTTGAGTGCAACAAAGAATCATGAATTAGTTTAACTGAATCAATTTCCTATTTCCCAAGCAGTTAATTATTCATAATAAGAAGAGATGAATTCCTTCATTTTCTATTCGGCATAAACATGGTAGAATTGCACCTTTTTCAGTAGATAACGTATGATCCACAGAAAACATTATATCATAGTTCATAAGAGTACACTATCTTAATACAAGAATCACATATCAACATTTGCAACTTCCAATTTAGAATTCATCATAGATATCAACCATGATAAAGGTGTTATAACTAATGATATTCTCCCATAAGAATTTTTTTGTTGTGGTTGTTGTACAATAATTTCTAGCTTTTGCCACTTCCCACTATGTAAGATAATTTGTATAAGTAATAATATAATGAGCTCCAGTTCTATGTGTGGGTGGTGAGATAGGACCTACAAATTCAATAACCCACTACTCAAAATGATCTACACTTGCATTAGGTTGCAATGACATGTCATCTTTATATACATGCTTTCTATGGCGCTGAAAATAATCACATGCCTTCACATACTCCTTGGTATCCTTGTATAGTGTTTCCCAACAAAGTATTTCCATAAGAATCTTGAGCATGGTGGCATCGCAATGAAATTCCCTCCTAATATTCCACTACGAGCCTCATCCATACAATGTTACACTCATGTTCAAGAAAAAAATAACACAAAACTTAATCACGACCCAAATTTTACAAGTATCCACTAATTAACTGATAATCTGTCATGTGTATTGCAAGTTTCTTATTTTCTAATGTCTTCATTCCTTCATAAACCATGTAATTGCATAAGAACATTGCAATATCTTCCAATTTTGTGGGTGTGTAGTTCAATCTAAAAAATGGTGCATAAGGCATAATATATTCAATGCTCTACATATCCTCACTAGAGTTAATCCATGATACATGATTAGGCCATGGATTGTTCTTACCTATTTTTACAAAAATGGTGAAATCAAACTCTTGAAACTAAAGTATCCATATGCATATTGGCCCTTACAAAATATGCTTGTTGACCAAGTACTTGAGTGCCATATGATCTATATAAAAATAAACGGGGTTTCCAACAAGTATTTTCCTTACAAGTCCAAAACCTAGGAATAATCATGGTTAAACCCCTTTGAGTGTTGGAAAATCGCTAGCTGCACTTAAGAAATCATGAAATAAGTCAATTCAAGGTCCAATGAGACCAATTTAATGAAGAAAGTGCAACATGGGAAAACCTCGAAGATATGAAAACTACTTTCCCACATTTATTTGAATAGAGTTGATTTTGTTGATTGATAAAACTTGAATATTTTATTCTTATTATATTGATAAATCTATTAGTTTTGGGCAGATACTACTTTTATTAGTATTGAAACAACTATTGTATTGCTGAGAAATTATGAAAATTTGAATTTCTCAAATTTGGTTTTGTTATGAAGTTTGAATGAAATAATTATAATTTAGTTATATTATTGATTGAAGTTATTTGACTAAGTTAATCATTAGGACGATGGTACTTTTTGGGAGGGAGGTATGTAACACCTATAACATGACTGATATTTATGATGACTTCTACTATAGAGGGTACAAACATTGACAGGTGATATTTTCTTAAGCCGATGTACTCTTGTGACTTAAGAAATAATGTTTGCAGACAATAAGAAGTTATCTGTTTGGGAATAGGTACATTTTTTTGTTTTTTTGCTTAATTGAAAATGAAGCAATCCATATCTTATATGTAGAATAAATTCACTACTAGGGATTATGAATTTGAGTTTTAGTTTTAATAATTTATGGGGTTTCAAACAATATTACCTTAGATCAATTCCATTGATCCAAGGTATGCTTCTAATTTTCATGTCATGTTGTCCAATCTGAATAGATAGAAGGGTTCTTAACCCTGAATGTGTAAAGGTTCTGTATGATTCTCTCCATGGATCTCTATTTTTTATTTGAATCAAGTAACAATTTGGTTCTTATTTCTCTGCTATGGTATGATGAAGTTTTCATTAGGGGGAATTGGGACCTAAAGACACTATGTTCCTTAGATCTATAACCTAGTCCCAAAAAGGGTGATTTAACCTAAGTTACTAAGTTTAATTTCTATTAATTGATTGAATTAACGTAAAACTAAAGAATTACCTATGAACATATGTGGATTCCTAAATTAATGTTTAACCTAACTAAGGGAATGGTTAACCTAAGGGGGCATATGAAATGACATGGGGAAAGAGGAAAGTGGGAGAAGTGAATTCATGGAATTAATGTTGAGTTATTAATCCATATCTTCTTTTGCGGCCAAATTTGGCAAAGGCAAGCTAGAAACTTAAGATGGATGAGTTGTCATTTTTGCCAAATTTTTATGAGGCAAGTTTTGTTTGAATTAAGTCTTACTCAATAATTAGAGATGGAAGTGGTGGGAAAGTAGGAAGGACTGAAAGTCCTACTCTGCATTTAATTTTTGGAAATTGGTGAAACCACCTAGTAAGAAAATATAGGGTTTGGTTTTTTTGATTCATTTGGTTTAGAGATTGAGCTATACATGTGGTTATTTTGGTTTTTGAACCTCCAATTTGATTTTTTCATGCAATGTGGAAATGCATGATTTTTTCTTCCTTGCATGGCATGGAAGAAAGGGTTGGAAATGTGAGACTATAAAGAGGATATAGAGGAAGTTTTTTGTGTGGTTTTTGCATTTCAAAAGGAGGATTAAAGCTCTTATTGGATACGTATGTGAATCAGTGAAGGACAAGTGATACCAGGCATGATAGGCTCTATCCATTAAGATTCTTTCTTTTACTTAAATGTTTCGTAAAAATAACTGTGCCATTTGGAAGAGACTGGTTTTTGTGTAGTTGATAAGATTACTCTACTTGAGGTTTTTGTGTTGTATAGTGGGAATAATTTTTTGACTCCGTTTGAATGATGGGAAGTATGATCTAGGTTTTATTTTTTATAGTGTGGATAGATGGGTTATGATTTAATCCTTCTACATGGTCTTGAGATCAATTCGAAAAAAAAACATATGTGATCTTGTAAGTAGCTTGGTTTGCTTTAATATGTGGAACTTGTTATAAAATGATCTTTTTTCCTCTTTGTTGGAAAAATTTAGTTATTAAACTATTTTAAATACCTTGATTTTTTTTTATTGAATCTTACATGATTCTTCAGGAAAGATAACATTCTATGATGCCTACTTATTCATATTCTTTTAGTGCTCATGGAATGCTCAAAATTGGTGAACGCGTTTGTTTTCTTATCGCTCTTTGTGAATGTGAATCTAGGTTTTATTTTTATTCTTTATGTTGCAGACTTGTGACCAAGTGATTTTTAAGAAAAGATAAAATGTTTTGGGTTTTTCTTGGAAATTGGTCTAACGCCTCCATGGACTTGTTTAAGTTCTTCCAATTATTATTTTTTAAAATCCTGCAAAAGTATACTTCTACTATTCTCTGGAATTGTTTACTTGTTTTCGAATCCTAATTTTTTGAATTCATAAGGGGAACAATAATCCATTTTCTACTCTATTGGGGCATTGGGTAGCCTATGAAATTATGGTATTTTGTGTGAAAAACAGAAAAATCCCTTGGGTATTGGTTTACTGTATTTCAGTTATTGTTGTCAACTTGAACTTCTAGATCTTGGGCCTTCAAGATCTAAGTTAGGAATACTTCTTTTCCTATATGGATCTAAGTTAGGAATACTGTTCAAACTTACCCTTCTGTTAAATTCTTCCTTTCAAATCTGCTTATTTAGGGAATTGGTTTATTTTTTATCTTGTGGAAATCAAGGCTCTCTTTACCATCTCATTTGAATGATGAAAGGTAATGGAATGTTGTTGATCTTCCTTTATTTCCTTTCTCCAGGTTGTTCATTCAATTCAAGCTCAGACTATATCTATGTTTGGGATTTTTTTTGAAACATTAGATAAATGACCTTGTCATTATAGGTTATTGGTTTCTTTAGGTTATATTTTATTCATACCAGAGTTGTGGGGTAGTGATATCTATCCCTCTCCTTCCTTTAAATCTTCTTTGAGCTTTAAAATTGGTGAAGATGTTCTCTTTCTCTATTCTGTTTCGTTATGAAACTTATTGACTACATGGTAAGATTGATTGCTAGGGCAATATAATTGAAGTTGAAAATAATTGGATGGAATATTTTGTTTGGCTGCAAGTATTTGAATGATTTAATGAGTTAATCTAGAGTATAAACTTAACCATTCAAACCACTTAAGGTAATGATAGAAATGGTGTATCTTTGAGATTGGAGTGTAACTATTTTTCTTGTTGGAGATAACTTTACCTCTTTAAGAGGTATGATTTAGCTTGTTTTGTTTCTAACTTGAATTGGTTCCTAGTTCTGAGTTTGACAATTAGGATAGTCTAATCTAGGAAACTTAAATGTTATAATGATTTGGGTTATCCTAACATATTTCTTATGATATTTAAGTTCAAATGTTGGCACCTTATATTTTAGGATGAAATTAGGTTAATGAAATATTGAGATGGAGGTATTGTTGTAAATGACCTACTACTTAACTATGCCTAAAAGATAGGATAGTTACTTTCTTTTGTTAAATGGATTTAACTAAATGAGTAATCATGAAAAGAAATGTAAGAAAGTAGTAGTGAGATTCTGATGAAATGTTACTTATATGAATTGATGTTAACTTCTTTTGATAAAAATACAATAGAATGGAAGGTTGAATTTGTTATGTTTCATGACCTAACCTTAATTTGTTTTGTTGCATATCTCTTTTTCTCTATCTTTTATTTGAGTATTGTAACTCCTTTTTTCTGTCTTTTTGAATTGCTTCAGGACTGTTTCATAACAACAGAGTTCTTTTTATGAAATAGTTAGCTAAAAACACATCGTTTTAATGACTTAGTGTTTATCATGATCAATTCAATGAACTGACACATGATAGAAATTTTACAAATGGAATTTCTAAGTGATTAAAGGAGAAAGATCTTTAGAAAGTTACATTTGTTTATCAAAGAGACTGGATCTTTGTATGATGAAATATGGCTCATTACTGAAATATACTTTGATGGAAAAAAATTTTAATCTAAATTTGATTCAAATATTGTGGTTTGATAATAGCAATGTTTGAAGTTTTTAGACTTGTAAATGTATAAATCCTTGTTGAATGAAGAATGTGGGATTTTTTTTTGTACTTGATGTAATTTCTTTTGTCATGTAATGAGTGGAAACAATGAATATTACTCTATTTTACAAATATTAACATACTTTTATGGTTTGGAATGGAATAAATAAAGATCCGAGGTGTTAGATGTACTACCCTTTCTAGTGAAGATGTAACTTATAAAGTTGACATTCTTACATTGTTATTAAACTATATCATTATGACTATATTTATATCAAATGTTTGTAAGAGAATTAAAATTTTATAATAATTTATAACTAGCAATTGGATTATAATGGATTTTAACCCTTTATAAGGGAAATGAAAGACAACTCCCATGAAATAAATCATAGTCTTAATTTAAGACCTTTTATATATAAATCCTGATTGTTATCTATAGTTAGTGAAGGTATGCCTTCTCATATAGACTTCCTTAACCAAAATAGGGATGTCAGGAAAGAAAACATGAAAATGAATTAGATTTCATTCAATGAAGTATAATATGGAAAAGGACCCACCCAGAACTTATATAAGATAAGGATGTATGAAGTGAGTAAATAAATGACACTTCCATGTGTGTTGGGCCTTTCATATAGAATTTTAAATCGGGATGTTAATAGTTCAAATCATAGCATGTGAATTGGATAGAAAGTGGATTTATCTGCATAACTTCAACTATTGTAGTTTTAACTCTAAATCTAAATGATTAAGGAATCTATTTGTTCAGTAGGGTTACATAAATTAATCTGTAACAAGGAGATTAATAAGATATAACTTTCTATCTTAGGTATGTTCGTCCAGATGAGGAAAACTCAGATGGATGTTGACACACACCAACTGTAGTGTAGTACCTTTGTGATAACTAGGGTCTTCATGAGGATACTATGTTGCAGTTGACATGTTTCAACACCCTTCAAAGTTTTTTCAACTAGACTAACATAAATTATGACTTGATCATAGTTCCACCCTAGGTAGAAATAGGGGCATGATTTAGTGTCGGGGTCAACTCATGTTGAATTAGGATAAATAGACATGCCGAATAAATATAATTCAATTGAGTATGTCTAAGTACCCTTAGTCACTGTAAGTAGTCATCCACACTAGGCCATGTCGCTAACCATGACTAGGGTTAAAACTTGATTTAGTGGACTGAAAAAAGTCAATGAAGACCATTCTAGATAAAATATTAAGTACAATGAAGGACTTATTCCATTTGACAAGTGTCGTTTAGGAATATAAACATGAACAATATGCTTAAAATATTTGGCCAAAGTATTGCAAGCTACTGGTTGTGTTGTCCTATGTCTCCTAGTTTAAAAAGAAGGATTTTAGATGAATATCGGTAAGAAATATTCAGATAGGCCTCTTAAATAGAACACTTGATACCTCTAAAAGGGTAAAAGAAAAAAATACATAGTATACACATTATAAAGTTAACATGAGAGATCGGTATGATACTGAGTCATGAAATGAGAGATCAATGTTTCACCCAGCCATTTACAACTACATATGGTTTTCTGTTATGAGATAGATTGGCTTAGGAATGTGTGTTCTAAATTATGTTAATTTGGAACAGAGAACATTATGTAAAAAAAATCCCTTGCTTCTAAAGTCTTAAAATGGGAATGTTATATCTTGGTATTAGAGTTGAAGGTTGCAGCTCTTAGACCTATCGTGTCCATAATCTGATAAAAACTTAAATTTTCTTGTTAATAGAAAATGGTTAGAATAAGAGGAAGTTCTTTAAACATCCCACCACAAGGTTGAGAAGAAGCTACTACCCAAAAAATTGATGAGATCCTTTCTTCCTTGTTGGACACAAGAGATCACTTGGCTGTACTAGAGTAACAAGTAATGGGTAATGAGGAGGATGAAGAAGATGTTGGTAATAACAATCAGCCATCTCCTATGGACAACACCAATATTAGAATTTTGGGCGTTGATAACAATAATGCTACCAATGCTAATGCAAATGTACCCAATCAACCTGAGAATAAAATGGTGAGATTGGCGGATGAACTCACAAATGATATAAAAAGGATAAGTCTACCCAAGTTTTATGGAACTACACTGGGATATGGAGCTGAGAACTGGCTCAGCAAAATGGAGAAATACTTTATGATAAGGAATTTCTCTAAGGAAACTAAAGCAATATGGGGAGATTATCAACTTTCCCATGAGGCATCTTCTTGGTGGGACAATCGTAATGCTGACTTACACATTTCTGAAACCAACTTCACTTGGGATCAATTTACAAATTATTTTAGGAAACAATGGCTACCAAAACTTTACTATGATCAGAAAATGACAAAATTTCAAAACTTAGCTCAAGGAAAGTTAATTGTAATGGAGTACTGGGAGAAGTTTTCTAAGCTTCTCAAGTACGTACCTAAGTATCAAACTGATGAGAAGTTAGGATATGGAAATTCGTAATGAGATTAAATCCTATCATAGGTGGGGAAGTAGATGTTCACACCTCAACCACCATGGAAGGGGTTGTTGAAAAATCCATAAGGAAAGAGTAGAAATTGAAAGAAATCTTTGCCCATAAGGAGGAAATTAGAAATAAAATTCCTAATTATTCCTCGTCCCTTGCAACCAAAAAGGGACCATGGAAAAATTTTGGTGTGAAAAATAAATTTGTTGTTGATAATAACAAGAAAATTGCAGCAAATAAATCTGTTGCTAATGTTAATTTTTTTTTTAAGAACAATAATAATGGACATAAGTCCTATGGAGGACAAAATGACAATTTAAAGGCCAAAAATAAATTTGAGCCTAAGAAAGGACCTGTAGGAGGATTCTGAAATTTTGGAAAAGATCAATATGCAAATCAGTGTCCTCTAAGGAAGGATGACTGCAATCAGCAACGTAAGATACATGCTGCAGTAGCTGACAAATAAGCTGAAAACAAATTTATGCCTATAGAAGTGCCAGGTAAGTTATCTGGTATACCTGTTACTATACTTTTTGACATTGGAGATACTGGATGCTTTATTTCTACTAAATTAGCTTTAAAAATAAAAATAAAAGATGGAAAAATTGATAAATCATAGGTTATACATTTTGGAAATAATGTTGTCCACACAGTTAGTATGTGTCTTTTTGGAGTAGTCCTAGGCCTGCCTACTTTTTCCACTGAATTTTATATCTACTTTGATCCTTTGGGGTCTTATGATGTTATCATAAGTTTTAACTAGCTTACTCAACATAAAGAAAAGGTTGATTGTTTTGAAAAACATATTAGTTGTCTAGATGATCTGTAGAAAATATTAGACATCCATGGGGTTAAATGTGAGATTTCAGTTAGAAAATTGTCAACCATGCAACTTAAAAGGGATAAAAACAAAGGTTACACCTTGTATGTAGTAAAAATTTCTGAAACAACTTAAGGGGGTAGTGATTTCTTGGAAAGATACCCGCTGTTACAAAATTTCAGTGATGTGTTTCCGGAAGAACTACTCAGTCCTCCACCCAAATGGGAGTTTGATTTCATAATAGAAATAAAGCTGGTAACCGAACCTATTTCTAAGGCACCGTATCAAATGACTACCATTGAACTGGTAGATCTTAAGGCACATTTACAAGAACTGTTGTCTAAGAGTTTGATAAGACCAAGTGTCTTGCCTTAGGGAGCACTGGTAATTTTTGTGAAAAATAAAGATGGAACACTTAGATTGTGCATTGATTATAAGATGTTAAACAAATAAATAGTCAAAAATAGATATCCACTTCCCAAAATTAATGATCTATTTGACCAGATGTGTGGAGAATCAGTATATTCAAAGATACATATTCGATCTAGATGTCATCAGCTCAGAATCAAAGATGAAGATATTCATAAAACAACCTTTAGGACAAGGTATGGGCATTATGAATTCATAGTTTTACGTTTTGGTTTGACAAATGCACCTACAAATTTTATGAATTTAATGAATAATATATTTCAAGAATATTTGGACAAATTTGTGCTTGTATTTTTGGACAATATTCTCATATATTCTAAAAGCATTGATGAGCATCATGAGAATTTGAAGATAGTTCTTGAAATATTAAGGAAAAGAAGATTGTATGGTAAGTTGTCCAAATGTTATTTTTATGAGACAAAAGTGCACTATCTAGGGCATGTCATAAGTAAAGATGGAATAACAATAGACCCATAAAAAATGTTACAATAATTGAGTGGCTTACACCTAAGAATGTACATCAAGTCAAAAGTTTCATGGGTCTCACTGGTGACTATAGAAATTTTTTAAGGAATTTTCAAAGGTTGCTACACCAATAACTTTGTTACAAAAGAAAGATAAGAAATTTGTGTGGAGTGAAAAATGTGAATCTGCGTTGAAGACTCTTAAGTATCAACTAACATCATCACCTATTTTGGCTATACCTGATCCAAATGGAGACTTTACTGTAGTAACCGATGCTTTCGGGGAAGGTCTTGGAGTTATTTTGTTATAAAATGAGAATGTTATAGTATATGAAATCCAAACACTCAAGTTACATGAAATGAATTATACACCCCATGACTTAGAGCTGGTTTCCATTGTTCATGCACTTCAAATATGTAGGCATTATATTTTAGGGAGACCTATTGAATTAAAGACTAACGATATTGGGTTGAGGTATATTTTTACACAACCAAATCCAAATGCAATACAATGAAGGTGGTTATATTTTCTATCTTAGTATGATTTTGACATAAGTTATATAAAAGGAAAGGAAAATAGAGTGGTAGATGCACTAAGTCGTAGGAAGCATATTTTTGCACTTACAATGTTTAGAAATCAGTTTAAGGATGAAGTAAAAAGTATCATGGAATTTCATTCTTATTTTTAGCAAGTAAAGAAAACACTTGCCGCAGATCCAAATGATATGAGGTATAGAGGTTTTCACTTTGATGAAGCATGAATCTTGAGATATGATAATCAAGTATATATACCTTTGATAAATGAATTAAGGAGGAATTTGTTAACTAAATTTCATAATTCACCTTATTCATGACATCCTTGAATTATGAAAATGCTCTTTCATATAAAATAACTATATTTTCTGAAAGGGATGAAAAAAGACGTAATTGATTTAATAACACACTCCTTGGAATGTCAGAGTGTTAAGGTTGAACATATTCATCTAGTTGGTTTAATTTACCCTCATAGCATACCATAGTACAAATGAAAAGTAATTAGCATGGATTTTGTTAAAGGGCTTCCTATGTCAAGAAAGAAACATGATGTTATTCTATTTTTTGTTGATAAACTAACAAAGGTAGCACATTTTATCGCTGATAATATTAAAGATGATTCACTTATTTTAGAAAAAAGATTTTTGCATGAAATTTTCAGATTGCATAGTGTACCTGAATTGATCATATCCGATAGAGATCCAAGAATGACATCTAGATTTTGGCAAACACTCAATGCAACTTTAGGAACTAAACTGAATTTTAGTTCAACATACCATCCAGAAGCAGATGGGAAAACTGAAAGAGTTAATCAAGTTTTGGAAGATATGTTATGAATGTACTACATGGATCAATGGTACAAATGGGAAGAGTACCTTCCATTAGTTGAATTTTCTGATAATAACATGTATCACACCTCTCTGAAAATGACACCTTTCGAAGCATTATATGGAAGGAAATGTAGAACTCTAGTTAGCTCAGATAACATAGAGGACAGAGAGGTAATTAGATATGAGATCCTTATGGAAATGGAACAAAAAGTTAAAATTATTTGTGAACATTTGAAGGAAGCAGCAAATAAGAAAAAAACATTCTGTAAACTTAAAAAGGGTTCAAAAGAAATTTGAACTTGGTGAGAAGCTCGTTTTATAGGTTAAATAGAAAAAGAGTTCTATAACCTTTGGCAAAGCTGCCAAGTTATCACCTTGTTGGTCTGAAAATCTATCATGAGAGAAAACCTATGATAGACAAGCCAATAGTGTGCAGGGCATAGCCCCTCTTTGAGACAGCAAAGTGAAACTAATTTATTGTTATTCTACCGGCAGGAATCTGTGCAAGTCCAACAATATTCTGCCTTCAGGGGTTTAGGATCTCATCCCAGTAGGGGTATTTCCAACTACGAAGAGAAGGGAACGAAAGGAAGGGAAAAGAAAGATCAGATTCGAAGGGAGAAAAGAAACAAATTCCAAATCAGAATGATTAGAAGGATTATGTTTTGGGTTTGGTAATAAGTGGAGCCAAACCTACTTGCATAAACGAATAGAGCAATACTGATGGATAAATGACAAAAAAGTAGAGATAGATTTAACAGAATAAGCACATAAACCTGACGTAAGAAAGATTAAAATGCTCATAACATGCATATTAAGCACAAAGTCTTAATATTTGTATTAATATCTTTTTTGTTACAAAAGCTCAAAGTCTTTTCTTCCTACTTCTATTTTTCATCTGAAATATATCCACCTCTTGAATACAACAAGCATTTAAGTATATATAGAAGAAGGAGAAGAGAGAAGACAAAAAGAAACCAATGACTTAATTACAAAGTACCTACAAAATATCTAAAAGTCAACTGTTGACTTTTGGTAGCTTGGTGGATGACATCATCCCATGGTGCAACATGGATGATGTCATTGTTTGTGCAAAAATACTCTTAGATATTTACAAAAATAAGATCGAGAGGAAGGAGACTATTCATCGTCGTCTCATGGCTAAAAAGGGGTGTCTTACTTTTGCTGTTGCTCAGGAGAGGTGATATAGAACTGGGCCCGATATTCCATGAACTTGTTGATCATGGGCTGAAGTTGATATTGGGCAGGATCCTTGTGACGATCACTGATAACTTCACAAGTTTCCCACTCCTTTGTGAGCTTTTCCAGGAGCTTGGAATATTCGTTTCCTACCTCTATCAGGTACCCTATGAAGTCACGACAGGCCAGAAGGTTGTTGATGGATTCGGTGTCAAAGGTGACTTCTAGCCCTATCATCACCAATCTGGTACTATGATAATTCTTCACCGGGAACTCCTCATGCTATGATTATTTACTAATGCACAGCCTTTAGTTTGGTGGATGTAATTTGGAAACAAAAAAACAACATAACACAAGAATACCATCGACTATGATAAGACAGAATGATGACAAATCTGAAATATCAAAGTAAATTATAATATTAACATGAAACTGTTACAATCTCACCCATGAGGTACTTCAAGTGTTATTGACTTCACTTTCCTTTCACCAAGACTATGGGAGAAACTTTACAATTACACCTCTTAATGGCTTCTTCAACACACCTTTAAATTGATGGCTTCCTTCGTACACTTCCTACAATATTTCTCACTACTTCCTTCTATGCTAAATGAGGGGGGTGGCCTCTCTATTTATAGAACTTCCAAGATTATCCATCTTATCTCTAAGATAGGATAAGAAATCCACTCTGACGAATCATATTCCATACCTTAACTCTTATCTGTACATGTAAGCTTATCTTTTAAGATAAGATAAACCTTATCATTTTACATGGGTTCCACATTTTTAGACTTTTTACAAATAAAATATACAAAATATTTATGACCTCACTCCTTGTCCTTATTACCAATATAATATTTCTAATTCCTAATCACGTAGACCCTACTTCTCTAATTACCCAAACTTTGACATTTTAACATTACCAAACCACTTACGAAAAATATTTACTTTTTACAACATTCCTATTGTAATTTGACTGTTACTGTACTCCACATTATTGGCGGCACTGTACTGACGATGCCGTTATCTTCTATCAGATGCTACTACTAATTATACTTAACAACATCATATTCCTAATACATACATTAATGAAATAGAAATTACGGAGGAAAATTTTAGTGTCGATAGCCCCAGCCCCTGCGAGACAATCTCCTTGAAGATCTGAATAGTTTCATCTGCCTTCCTCAAAGTGAAAGAAGGAGTGAGAAAGCTTGGGGAAATTCTCAGGATGATCTGCTCCATCTGGTGCATAGCCTCCAAGGCCTCCTCCTTGACTTTATCTATTTTTTCTAGGACAAACTCCAACTAATCGACCCGGTAGTCCAGACTAGAAAGGATTTTGTTGGGGGCTCTGGGGTGATCGAAGATGCTGAACTTGACCAGATCTTTGACTAAAAAGTCAAGAATTTTTTGGAAGGTCTCATGCTGTAGCCTATAATGGTCCAACTCTTCAGAGATGGGTCCCGCAATCGCCTGGATTTCCTTGTTCCCCCGATTGATATTCTGATACAATTTGGTGAACCTGATGATTACTACCTCACTTTCCTTGAGGATTTGGTCTCTCTAGGTGGATACTGCCACCCTGCTTACTGATTTTAGCATATTCATTTATCTTATTCTGGCTCAGGGGCTCAGGAGTTTCGGTGGAAGTTTTAGGAGGTGCACTGCCCATTTTCTGCAAGGCGTGGAGAAGATGTTTATTTTTCTCCTTTAATAGCCTCTTTTCTTCCTTTGCTTCCTGGAGCTTCTTGCAAAGGGCATTGACTATAGATAGGGCCTCTCCCTGAAGGATTTAAGAAGACATTCCCATTGTGACTTGGGTTACTATATAATCTGTCAGAGACAGATCTTCTTTACTCTTGGAAGGATCAGGATATGTGATCTCCACTACCCTCTCCCCTGATGCACTCTAAGAGAAGCGGGTTATGGGATTTTTCTTCTTAGCCCCCTTTGATACAATGATGGAGAAGTCCATCGATGTGATAGGGACTTTCCTCTTATGTTGGCTCAAGTGCTGAGAGATCCAAGATGGACTTATGGGAGTGGGACCAGAAGTGGAATAGGGGGTAGTTGCAGTAGTTAAAGGGAAGTGGGTAGAGACAGTTGGTGGTGGCATTGAAAGAGAGGCCAGCAAAGCGCTAATGGGAGGAAGGGATACTACAGGAGAAGTAGTTGCGGGAATGGAAGGGAGCTGAGAGATGAGAGAAGAAATGGTGGAGGACAGCTCCGCGAGAGAGGAGAAGATGGAGGAAGAGGAAAGGGGAATAGTGGAAGATGGGGAAGAAGATACGACAAAAGGGATGGTCGTTAGAGCCACGAGAGGTGGGGGAAGAGGAGGAAGAGAAGGGAGAGAATGAACCTCGGTAGTTGTAGCAGTGGCAACACCTTGAGTGGATGTTCCCATCGGAACATCTTCGACCGCTTCTTTCTCTGGAGATAACAGGCTCACAACCTGTTCTTATGTGGTGGAAGGGAGACTCTCAAGAGCTCCTTGAGTAGAGCTTGGTTCTCCCTATTTGTCCTTACCTTTTCCCTTTGGCAAATGTTTTTGCCTGACATGTGCATTTCCCAAAGGGGATGTGGTGAAATCTACCCCAAGGTAGATAAGGCCATTCATCTTGCACCAGTGTTGTGTCCACCGGAATGTCTCCTTGATGCTTTCTTCAATAGTCTAGGGCACTTTTGTTCTGTCGATTGCAGAAAATGGCTAGTTGTCCCCATCCGTGTCAAGATACACCTGATGAACTTCTTGATCAATAGTTTGATAACCTTTTGGGACAATGGCCATGCCATACTGAATGATCTTTGCCAGGGCCAGGCGAGAGTGGTCCTTTCTTCTGAGTTCGACCTCGTGATACAGGTTGATGTAGATATCCTCGATCTGTGGAATGTGGATTGGATCGATTTTTTCCTTGGGAAGGTAATTCCTTAGATCAAAAGTGGGCTTGACCAGGAAGTTGTGCTTTGGATTGAGCAGTTCTAGCTCTGCAAACATTTCCTGGGTTTTGTGATGAGAAACGTAGGTGTATCTTCCCACTGTGAGGGGGAAAGGAGTTCCACCCTTCTTCCTCTTCAAACATTTCTCATGATAGGTTATGAGCTGTCTGGACAGCTCTAACAAGATCAACTTGGGGCCGGCATATCTCGGTAATTTGGTGGGCTCCCCCAAGAAGTTGGCCACTCTAAGATAGGTGAAGGTGGGGAATTGGGTAAACAGCACTCCCCACTTCTCAGTTACTGTGAAAATGCTCTTGGTCATTCAACCTTGAGTCATGTTTGGCCTCAAATGGTAGACAATGTTGTAGAAGAAAGTTTCGTTAATCTTGGTAAACTGCGGGATGCTATTCTCTAGCTTCATCTCTAGGTAGTACTCATATATTCTCACCTAGGGCCAAACCCTGCATCGGTTCAATGCTGGATAATCCCTCTCTGAGGCTGTAGCATAAACTACGTAGGAGTTCATGTAGAACCTCCCCATTGTGGTGAGTTGTTGGAGTTGCTCAGATATGGTGCTACTTATGATCTCTGCCCACTCGAAGCATTGATTTGGTACGTTCTTGTTCATAGTTTCAAAGTACCTGAGCATCCATTTGTGAAAGTAATGGGTGTCAGAAAGCCCAAACACTCTACTTAGGAACGTGATGGTATCACTTAGTTCCTCAGATAAATCGCTACGGTGAATAACCTATGGCCATCTGGTTACCACCTTCTTGTTATTTAAATACACTTCATTCATCAGCTGCATGCACTGGTCTTCATTATCCTCCAATGCCTTAATGTAGTCTTCTTGGCTCACGGCCACAAAATGCAGGTGGTGAGGGATGCCAAGCATGATTTCGAAATGTCAGGTAGTAAGGTTAATTATAACCTCACCCTTTTCATTTTTGACACATCTTGTGTCTTTATTGTAGCAGCGGGCCACTACCATCATGAATTCATTGTTTATTGCATTGATGGGGATCCCTCTGGAAAAATGCAGACCACTGCCCACCAGTTTATTCATCCAAGGACTTCCTGTGACTCTTCTGGTTCTTGCCCAGAAATCTTCCATGTCAATGTGACTGAGCTCAGAGTCTCTTATATCTAGGTCACATTTTGCCTGGGACTTGGGCATTTTGACCCTCTGATACTTGTAATTCATATCTTCCTCTGTAAGTTTAGCTTTTCCCTTTGATTTGGTCAGCGTGTTGCTTGATGTAGACATATGTGGATCAGAGTTCATTGTTGATCTGAAAGAAGGAGGAGCGAAGTCCAATGTAAAAGAGCCATGTTAGCCATCAGATCTTCCATTAAAGCATTTACAGAATGAAGAGTTAGTAATTTTAAGGCCTCTAGGCGCAGGGCGCAAGGACACTGCAGGCTGCAGGGTTAATATTATGGTGCACAGACAGAGGGTGTTACAAGGAACAAATTAGTGCCAAAGGGTGCAGGGCGCAAGGATGCTGCACATGACATTTTTGTTATTGTAAGAAGAAGTGTGCCTACACCATTCATATGTGTTTTATACTGGGAACAGATAATTTTCATGTTACACGGGGACAGGATGCCCCAATGGTGCATATATTTTTCATGTTACATGGAACTTTGGTGCACCCAAGGGCGCAGGGTTGATGTGTGTAACATAGGTTTAATGTGTGCAAAAGGGGAACTTGGCATGGTGTAGGGAAGGCTTGCATGACATTGTGCTGTTGTAAAATGGGATGTGCCTGTGCCATTGTTACGTTTTACTCGGTTTCACATGGCATGGGTAATTTTCATGTTACAAGCAGGATCAGTGCACCTTTTTGGCATGACTGTATTTTATGTAACACGTGTGATGAATGCGCCAAGAGGAAAAAGTAGTCCAAAATGGGCTATTAATTTTTCTTCTCTCCCTGATGGGTTTGAGTTTGTTTTTAGGCCATTTTCTTTCAAGGATTAAGGTGGTGAAGGGGCACAGTGAAGAGATCTAGGTCAGATTTTTGAGGCAGAGCCCTCTTTAACAGCAGATCTGGAAAGAGGGATGGAAACAACTTGGAGAGAGAGATTACAAGAACAACAGGAGGGGGAGGGTTTCATGGCCTCATAGATCCATTGTATCCTACCACACAAACAACCAACAAAAAGAAAACACAAGAGAAACAAGGACCACTCACCTAGAATATATAGAACGTGAGAGACGAAACGGGGTCCACGAACACGACACGAGGACGACAGGCATGCTGACAGGTGTAGAGGAATAAAATTATCACATGTTTTCAATTGTGAAAGTGACATGGCAGATGCACCTATATATAGGAAAAGGTGTAATAAATGCACCAACCACTTTTACAAAGGGCACACTAAAACACATGTTGACACGTAAAACTTTGCACCCTTTGGTGCAGATAAACACATGTCAACACGAAATTATGTGCACCTTTGGCGCATTTAAAGGACTGTCAACACTAGATTTTGAGCATCGAGGAGCACCAAAACACGGCCCAACTTTTGTGTTGTTGACATGAAGGTGCATGCGCCTTGGTGTAGGCAAGAAAGGCGAATCATGGGGAGGCACAATAATTTTTGTGTCAACACCTCAAAGGGTGCACCAAAGAAAATGAAGAGGGCGTAGATAAATTCAGTGTGGCACAGACAAAAGGCGTGCCCAGCCAAAAAGGAAAAAAATGACTAAGTTCGGAAAAATGGATTTCCCGGAAGGGATTTTAAGATCATTTTGAACACTAAGGAACCCCATCATGGGACTGAAACAAAAATTTGGTAGGGTTACTTGTAAAATTTCCCTTGTCAATTTTATAGGATAACAGCTGGCTCTTTCCGGGGACTATCTTTGAGTGAAACTTAAGGGTAGAGAATCCCAGATTTTCATGTGCCTATCCATTGGGTAAGAGATTCAAAAACAAGGGCGAATTTAAAAGAAAACACATGACAAAAGCAAACACATGACAAAAGCAAACTATAAAAAGAAGAGAGCAAGCTCTACTTCCTGAATATTTTGAGATGCTACCCACTATAGGGAAGCAGGAGATCGGTTCCGTCTAGATACGAGAGATAGAAGCTATTCTCTCCAGTGAGCCGTTTGATCTTGAAAGGTCCTCTCCACAGGGAGTCAAATTTTCTGTGCAAGCCCTTTGGCTCTTTTTGTTTGTCCCACAAAAGGACGAGGTCTCCCACCTAGAACTCTCTTTGCTTAGCTTTTTTATCGAACAGTCTCTTGACTTGATTCTGATGTTTGGTGATCCTGTCGACCACTCTTACTCTTTTTTATTCGAGCTTTGCTAGATACAAGATCCTCTTTTCAAGAGAATTTTGGAAAGTCTCATCTTCAATCGCTCATACCAAGCACAGAGTAGGAAGTTCCGCAGAAATGGGAAGTTCAGTGTCAATCCCATATAACACTTGAAAATGTGACATATCGAGGGACCTCTTTAGAGTAATACGGTCTACCCACAAAGCGTCATACAATGACTTTTGCCACGTTTGCTGATTCTTATCAACTAGCTTTCGTATAATGGTCACTAAGTTTTTATTACTATATTTTGCCTAACCATTTCCTTGGGGGTAATAATCTGAGGCGTTAGCCAAGGTTATCCCATATTCATAGAAAAAACTAATAACTTCCCATGAAGAGAAGTTGGAAGCATTATCAATAATAATCTTGCTTGGAACGCCAAACCTGACAATGATATTTTCTTTGATGAAACTGCAAACAACCTCAGAAGTGGCATGCTTGACAGGTATGGCTTCCACCCATTTTGTGATGTAATCTGTTGCTATCAGGACATAACTATGTCTAGCACTTGATTGGGGATTGAGTGCACCGATAAAATCGATTCCCCATTTCCTAAATGGTTCATCAATGACGACCAGCATAAGGGGAAAAGTAGCCAATTTTGGCTTACCAACAAATTGCTGGCAAGACTCACACTTTTCTACCCAAGTGGTTGTATCTTGGAAAAGCATTGGCCAATAGTACCAGGCCTGGATGATCTTGTGTGCTGTCACGGAAGAGGAGAAGTGACCACCATAGGCTGAATCATGAAAACTTTGAAGTAACTTTGTCTGTTGTGGTTTGTCAACACATCACGAGAAGATGCCAAATATTCTGCGTTTGTATAAACCGTCATCCCAGATGACATATCTGGCTGCTCTGAGCTTTATAGCACAATTATCCTTTGTAGTTAAATGAGTTGGGCATTCACCATAAGTGAGAAAGAAAGCAATATCAGAATACCATTCATCGCTGGTCGCGACAAATAGAACCATGGGTAGTGAATCGACTTTCTCCAGCTGGCTTTGTGCTCCATCAGTGCAATCATCTTTTTCGTCAGGGTCTTCTGAACCTTAGTTTTCAGCCATGAGATGACAAAGGCCCTTGCCTCTTACTAGCTTGGTTGGTTTTATATCTAGATCATACTCCTAGAATTTTGTGATCCAATTCCCTCGCAAACTCCCTAACTCCTGTTGAGTTAAGATGGACTTGACTATCGTGTTAGGAACTAGAACTACCGTATGAGAGTTTATAATGTAATACTTGAAGTTCTTGACTGCTTTGACAATGGTGAAGGCATGCTTTTCCAACTGAGAAATCTTCAATTCATGAGGCTTGAGGGGGGAACTCATAAACGCAATCGGGGATTCAACATCCTTAGAATTCTTTTGCATTAGGATAGCTGACACTGTATGCTTAGATTCATAACTATACATGATAAATTTTTTGGAGAAATCAGGACATACCAGGACTGGCACATGGGCGATGGAGGCTTTTATCTCCTCGAATGACTTCTTTCCTTCTTCACTCCACCGGAAAGCTGGTGACCCTTTCATCATGTTTGATATATGGCGAGTCTTCTCAGCAAAATCAGGAACGAAGCATTTGAGAAAGTTTACTTTTCCAAAGAAAGAGTGAACGCCAGTCTTGCTTGTTGGTAAAGTAAGGCTCTGGATAGCCCTAACCCTTTCAACATCTATCTTTGTTCCTTCTTTGCTGACTACGTGCCCCAGTAACTTTCCTTCTGTGACTCCAAAAATAGACTTTTTCAGATTCAGGGAGATCCCATGCTCTTGGCATCTGGCCAATACTTTCTCCAAATGATCACAATGTTCATTTCTCTGTTTAGAGAACACAGTTAATTCATCCAAATAAACTACGATGAACTTCCCCATTATACCTTTGAATGTGAAGTCCATTGCCCGCTGGAAGGTGGCACCAGTATTAGTCAAGCCAAAGGGCATCTTGCTGTAGGTGAATGTACCCCAGGGGGTAGTGAATGTTGTTTTGAATTGGTTTTCAGGTGAGACTTCAATTTGATTGTAGCTAGAAAAACCATCAAGCATAGACAACATTTCTGATCCAGTTATTGCTTGCAGAACCTGATCCATTATGGGAAGGGGGTAGTTATCCTTTAAGGATGCCTGATTTAGGTTGTGAAAGACTACGCAGATTCATATCTCATCATTCTTCTTGCATAATGGCACAATATTTGTAACCCAGGTACTGTGATGGATAGGAAAAATGATTCTTGCATCTAGCATTTTCTTAATTTCAGCCTGGATGGTACCCGAGACCTTGGGATTTTAGTGTCTCTGTTTCTAGCAAAAGGGTTTGACACCTTCTTTCAAAGGGATTTCATGCTGGAAATCTCTTAGCTTAAAAGACTTTAGATTGGCATAAGACCATGCTAATACATCCATGTATTTCTTCAGCAATTTGACAAAATTCCACTTTTCTTCAGGTGTGCAACATTTTCCGATGTTTACAAACTGCGGATGTTCCATAGTACCTAGATTGAATGGCTCGGTCTCTGGGGAGGAGTTAGGATTGTCTCACATTTTCTTTCTGACAAAACAATCATGTATGTCAAACAAACATTCCAGAGAAACCAAACCTTTTAGAATTTTATTTCCTTTCAGTTGACATATGTCATTGCTCCTTTTTTATTCATCTTCTTGATCAGTAACAGATTCCTAGCATGCAGAAGTGGATCCTTCAAAATGAAGCTCTCTGAAATTTTATACCTTTTCCAAAAAGGCAATAAGTTGATTGTCATCATTGAATACCTACTAGTGCTGAGAATTGTCTGGTACGCTTGGGCAGAAAACTACCTCAATGGTATACGTGTCTGTTTTCAATCCTGGGTGAGGCAGCATACGGGATGCTGAAATAGCTAATAAATTGGGCATGTCATTCTGAGCCCTTGGAATAGATTCTATTGAGAAAGCATCAAATTCTTTGATGCTATCCCACACTGCATTGCGGTAATGCCTGAGCCTTTCATTTTTCACTTGGTATATCCTTTTTACTTTATTTACGACTAATTCGGCATCACCTTGTACTTTTAGATTTTTGATCCCTCTTTCCTTTGCGGCTTGAATGCCAAGTAGAAAAGATTCATACTAAGCAGTATTATTCATGTTGAAAAACTACAACTTTAAAGAGAGAGGAATAATCTCCTCTTTAGGAGATATCAGCACAACCCAAGCGCCGCATCCGCTAGTTGCAAAGCTAGCATCAAACTGCAACGTCCATATCTCATCAAGATCTTTTTATTGGATGAGAATGTTAATTTTATCAGATTCTGTAGAAAAGAAGTAGTTCCCCATCTCAGATGATTCAAAGATAATTTGTGCTTTGGGATCATCAGAATCAGTAACTAAATACTTCTTTTGAGATTCCGGCTCCAATGTTTGCATTATGCCTTTGACGGTAATTTTGGCCTTAGATCAATCCATATGAATATCCCCACTAACTTCACTGCAAAAGCTCCTTCCTAGAAGAATTTCATATGCGGCCGGAATGTTGGCAATAAGGACAGTCATCTTTACTCTTTTCTCTGGGAACACCGCAAATGTGAACTGCGCATCCTTGATTTGACCGATCAGTGGAACTTGCTTGGTTTCCAAGGAATAACATCTGCCAAAAGGCTTGGTAAGGGTGAGCCCAAAGCATGGATGACTTTTTTTGGCATGAAATTATCAGAAGCCCCAGAATAAATTATGCAGTTGCTTAGTTTTTGGCCATTAATTAGGAGGGAGAGATATAAAGGTTCTATCTTTCTTGATGTAGAGGTCAAGGCAACGTTTATACAAGATACAGGAGGAGTAGAAAGGATTCCCTACGGGGAAACTTGAGTAGTTATGAAAGCTTGATTTTGGATGTATTCGGTCAACCTAACAAGCTATTCATGGTTTGACTAAAGATACTCGGCTTCAGACATTTGGATCTTGGTCTTTTTAGCATGATCAATGATGTCAAATGTGGCCAAGGGTTGCGTTGATGAAGAAAGGAGTCCTTCATTTCGTGGTGGTAGAGTAGGATTATTGGCCTTAATAGGAACATGAGAAGGTTGATTCAGAGGAGACATAGGGGAAAAATATTTTCTTGAAAAATACCTAGTGACTGATTGATCCGGAAGGGGATTACCTCTTTTTACGATGATTGGAGGAGTGTTTGACACGGATTTCTCTTTCTGCACCCTGGCAACAATTTTTGCCTCTTTTCCTTGCGAGCAGGTAAAAACAACATATGATTGTCCACTTGCATACCCTTGGGTACCATCTTACTCATCAGATTCCCCCTCATCAAATTCCATATACCCGATAGTAGAGTTGCTAGTCGGTTCACCGAATTTTTGATCATCTTCACCTGGCGATGGAGGTTCTTCATAATTTTGTTCCTCTTTTTCTTCGATCTCAGCTAAAGCGTTGACCAGAGGAGCCTCAAGCACCAACCACGGAGCAATTACAGGTAAACGTGGCCTATGTGGGACGCTATTGGAAATGAAAGTTCTTCATGGAATATCCCGGTACGAGGAACTAGGGGAAGCTTGTCTAAATGATTCTTTAATGTGAACAAATCATTCTCCATCTTTTGAAATGCCGGATCAGATGAAGTGGTGGGAGAAGGGATTGAAGCTTTAAGCTTGGATGGTTCTCTTTTTAATTCACTAGATATGGCAGCAGCTTAGGCAAGGATCAAAGTAGTGACTTGTTCTTGTAGGAGTAAAAAACTTACTTTTGAGCTCATGGCATTTACGAATAAACACTTTTGATTTTTCGGTGTTGGAAGCATGGTAGGCGGAACATGGTTGATCAGTGAATTGAAATGGGTGATTAAGTCGCACATAGTTTCATTGACCTCCTTCTTTAGGTGAGTGATCTTTGATAGTAATGTGAATGCGTCCTCGGAAGGCTTATACATGTCTTCATATGTAGCTCGTAATGTGGCCCAACTAGTAATAGATCCGGGCGACAGATGCTAAAACCATTCTGCGGCGGGTCCTTGCAAGGTTTCCAGAAAAAGGTGAACCGAAAAATCTTCATGGGTCACATCAAGGATACTGCATGACATGATGAATGTAGATATATGTGAATCGGTGCTTTGGTTTCTTCTCCCATCAAATTTGGGAAAATTCTTTCAATTTCCATGTGGGAGCACATGAACAAGATGTGGCAAAGCCAGAGGGCCCATAGTATTTCCCCATGGTACTGCTATTTGGACAGCCAGAAAAAGAATGCGTGCTGGGAGGATGGTCCCACTGAGCAACAAATCACTGTAAAGTGATGTGGATGTTCATGGTGAGAGATGATTCCTTCATGGAGGTGAGACACTCCTAGACAACTGGTCAGCTGAGCTCAGTGACGAGAAGCGTGCTGGTGTAACACTAAAGTTGTGCCTTTGAAGCAGATCGAAAGTAAGATCAACTTCTGCACGAGATCTCTTGCTATGAGTAAATGGTTCACCCGCCAGTGTACCTTCCAGATCTACAATTTTTGGAGCAGATTTAAGAACTCTTTTTTATTGTACTTGCTGATTTTCTAATTTTTCTGACAAAAATCAGTAGCATGCACTTTTCTAGATATTTAATTTTATCCCTATTTTAACAACTGATTACGGTTTTAATGACGATGATTAACGAGGATAAAACAATGGTAGAACTTAGTAAGATGATTTTCAGATCTAGAGTTGACTTTTTGAAGAGTTTGAAATTTTTGGTAAACTCTTAGAAACTCAGATCTATGAAAAAATAGAAGTTTTTGTAAAAACTCAGTGAACTAAAGATCTCTAACTAGTCCAGATCTATGGATCTCTGAAGAAAATTTTCAATTTGGAGCATTTTTGCAAAAATTGTGGATTTTAGACAAAAGTTAAAATTTGCAAACAGGCAGTGATTTTTGAATTTTTCTTGATTTTCTAACATACCACTATCATAGATCCATTAGATCTATTCGATCCCTAGTAGATTCGCCAAAAACTGTTGGTCCAAAAATCTGTCGTGAGAGTAGACCTATGCATAGAAAAGCCAACAATGTGCAGGGCATAGCCCCTCTTTGAGAAAGCAAAGTGAAACTGATTTATTGCTATTCTACCAGTAGGAATCTGTGCAAGTCCCAAAATATTCTGCCTTTGGGGGTTTAGGATCTCATCCCAGTAGGGGTATTTCCAACTACAAAGAGAAGGGAATGAAAGGAAGGGTGAAGAAAGATCAGATCTAAAGGGAGAAAATAAATGAATTCCAAATCAGAAGGATTAGAAGGATTATGTTTTGGGTTTGGTAATAAGTGGAGCCAAACCTACTTGCATAAACGAACAGAGAAATACTGATGGATAAATGACAAAAAAGTAGAGATAGATTTAACAGAATAAGCACATAAACCTGACGTAAGAAAGATTAAAATGCTCATAACATGCATATTCAGCACAAAGTCTTAATATTTGTATTAATATCTTTTCTGTTACAAAAGGTCAAAGTCTTTAATTCCTACTTCTATTTTTCATCTAAAAGATATCCACCTCTCGAATACAACAAGCATTCAAGTATATATAGAAGAAGGAGAAGAGAGAAGACAAAAAGAAACCAACAACTTAATTACAAAGTACCTACAAAATATCTAAAAGTCAACTATTGACTTTTGGCAACTTGGTGGATGACATCATCCCATGGTGCAACATGGATGATGTCATTATTTGTGCCAACATACTCTTAGATATTTACAAAAAGAAGATCGAGAGGAAGGAGACTATTCATCGTCATCTCGTGCTTGAAAAGGGGTGTCTTGCTTCTGCTGTTACTTAGGAGAGGTGATATGGAACTGGGCCTGATATTCCATGAACTTGCTGATCATGGGCTGAAGTTGATCCCTGACAGGATCCTTGTGATGATCACTGATAACTTTGCAAGTTTCCCACTCTTCTGTGAGCTTTCTCAGGATCTTGGAATATTCATTTCTTTCCTGTATCAGGTACCCTATGAAGTCACGATAGGCAAAAAGGTTGTTGATGGATTCAGTGTCAAAGGTGACTTCTGGCCCCAGCCCCTGCGAGACGATATCCTTGAAGATCCGAATAGTTTCATCTGCCTTCCTCAAAGAAAAAGGAGTGAGCAAGCCTGGGGACATTCTTAGAAATATCTGCTACATCTCGTGAATATCCTTTAAGGCCTCCTCCTTGACTTTATCTATTTTTTCTAGGACAAACTCCAACTGATCGACCTGGTAGTCTAGAGTAGAAAGAATTTTGTTGGGGGCTCTAAGGTGATTGAAGATGCTGAACTTGACCAGATCTTCGACTAAATAGTTGAGAATTTTCTGGAAGGTCTCATGCTACAGCCTAGCATGGTCCAACTCTTCGGAGATGGGTCCGCAATCGCCTAGAGTGCCTTATTCCCCATATCGATATTCTAATACAATTCAGTGAACTTGACGATTACTCCCTCACTTTCCTTGAGGATTTGGTTTCTCCAGGAAAATACTGCCATACCTTGCTCACTGATTTTGGCGAATTCATTTATCTTATACTAGATCAGGGGCTTAGGAGTTTTGGTGGCAGTTGTAGGAGGTGCATTGCCCATTTTCTGCAATGCGTGGAGAAGATGTTTATTTTTCTCCTTTAATAGCCTCTTTTATTCCTTTGCTTCCTAGAGATTCTTGCAAAGGGCATCAACTGCAGATAGGGCCTCTCCCTGAAGGCTTTAAGAAGACACTCCCATTGTGACTTGGGTAGCTATATAATCTATCGGAGACAGATCTTCTTTACTCTTGGAAGGATCAGGATACACGATCTCCATTACCATCTCCCTCGATGCACTCTGAGAGAAGTGGGTTATGGGATTTTGCTTCTTAGCCCCCTTTGATGGGATGACGAAGAAGTCCATCGATGTGATAGTGATTTTCCTCTTATGTTGGCTCAGGTGCTAAGAGATCCAAGCTGGACTTATGGGAGTGGGATCAGAAGTGGAAAAGGGGGCAGTTGCAGTAGTTGATGGGAATTGG
Source organism: Taxus chinensis (assembly GCA_019776745.2). Lineage (NCBI taxonomy): Eukaryota > Viridiplantae > Streptophyta > Pinopsida > Cupressales > Taxaceae > Taxus > Taxus chinensis. Next base: position 305,708,915 of record CM034154.1, read on the forward strand.
GTAGAGAGACTTGGTAGCGGCATTGAAAGAGAGGCCAATGAAGCGCTCACGGGAGGAAGGGATACTATAGGAGAAGTAGTTGCAGGAATGGAAGGGAGCTGAGAGATGAGAGAAGAAATGGTGGGGGACAGCTCCGCAAGAGAGGAGAAGATGGAGGAAGAGGAAAGGGGAATAATGGAAGATGGGGAAGAAGATACGACCAAAGTGATGGTCATTTGAGCCACGAGAGGAGGGGGAAGAGGAGGAAGAGAATGGAGAGAATGAACCTCGGTAGTTAGAGCAGTGGCAACACCTTGAGTGGATGTTCCCATCGGAACATATTCGACCGCTTCTTTCTCTGGAGCTAACATGCTCACAACCTGTTCTTATGTGGTGGAAGGGGGACTCTCAGGAGCTCCTTCTTGAGCAGAGCTTGGTTCTCCCTCTTTGTCCTTACCTTTTCCCTTTGGAAATTTTTTTGGCCTGATAGGTACATTGCCCAAAGGGAATGTGGTGAAATCTACCCCGAGGTAGATAAGGCCATTCATCCTGCACCTATGCTGTGTCCGCCGCAACGTCTCCTTGACCATTTCTTCAATAGTCGGGGGCACTTTTGTTCTATCGATTGCAGCAAACTACCAGTTTTCCCCATTCGTGTCAAGATACACCTGATCAAATTATTGATTGGTAGTTTGATAACATTTTGGGATAATGGTCATGCCATACTGAATGATCTCTGCCAGGGAAAAGTGAGAGTGGTCCTTTCTTCTGAGTTCAACCTCATAGTACAAGTTGATGTAGATATCCTCGATCTGTGGAATGTGGATTGGATCGATTTTTTCCTTGGGAAGGAAATTCCTTGGATAAAAATTGGGCCTAGCCGAGAAATTGTGCTTTAGATTGAGTAGTTCTAGCTCTTCAAACATTTCCCGGGCTTTGTGATGAGAAACGCAGGTGTATCTACCCACTGTGAGGGGGAAAGGAGTTCCACCCTTCTTCCTCTTCAAACATTTCTCATGATAGGTTATGAGCTGTCTGGATAGATCTAACAGGATCAACTTGGGGTCGGCATATCTCAGAAATTTGGTGGGCTCCCCCAAGAAGTTGGCCGCTTTGAGATAGGTGAAGGTGGGGAATTGGGTAAAAAACACTCCCCACTTCTCAATTTCTATGATAATGCTATTGGTCATTCGACCGTGAGTCATCTTTGGCCTCAAAAGGTAGACAAAGTTGTAGAAGAAAGCGTCGTTAATCTTGGTAAACTGTGGGATGCTATTCTCCAGCTTCAGCTCTGGGTAGTACTCATATATTCTCACCTGGGGCCAAACCCCGCATCGGCTCAATGCTGGATAATCCCTCTCTAAGGCTGCACTATAAACTACGGAGTTCATGTAGAACCTCTCCGTTGTGGTGAGTTGTTGGAGCTGCTCGGATATGGTGCTGCTTATGATCTCTGCCCACTCAAAGCGTTGATTTGGTACATTCTTGTTCATAGTTTCAAAGTACCTGAGCATCCATTTGTGAAAGTAATGGGCGTCAAAAAGCCCAAACACTCTACTTAGGAATGTGATGGTATCACTTAGTTCCTCAGAGAAATCGCTACGGTGAATAACCTGTGGCCATCTGGTTACCACCTTCTTGTTCTTTAAATACACTTCATTCATCAGTTGCATGCACTGGTCTTCATTATCCTCCCATGCCTTAATGTAGTCTTCTTGGCTCACGGCCACGAAATGCTGGTGGTGAGAGATGCCAAGCATGATTGTGAAATGTCGGGTAGTAAGGTTAATTATAACCTCACCCTTTTCATTTTTGACACATCTTGTGTCTTTATTGTAGCAGCGGACCACTACCATCATGAATTCATTGTTTATTGCACTGATGAGGATCCCTCTGGCAAAATGCAGACCACTGCCCACCAGTTTGTCCATCCAAGGACTTCCTGTGACTCTTCTGGTTCTAGCCCAAAAGTATTCCATGTCAATGTGACCGATCTCAGAGTCTCTTATATCCAAGTCACATTCTTCCTGGGACTCGGGCATTCTGACCCTCTTATACTTGTATTTCATCTCTTCCTCTGTAAGTTTAGCTTTTCCCTTTGATTTGGTCTACCTCTTGCTTGATGTAGACATATGTGGATCAGAGTTCAGTTGCTAATCTACAAGGAGGAGCAAAATCCAATGTAAAAGAGCCATGTTAGCCATCATATCTTCCATTAAAGCATTGACAGAATGAAGAGTTAGTAATTTTAAGGCCTCCAGGCATAGGGCACAAGGACACTATAGGTTTCAGGGTTAATAGTATGGCACACAGAAGGAGGGTGTTACAAGGAACAAATTAGCACCAAAGGCCGCTGGGCGCAAGGATGCTGCACATGACATTTTTGTTATTATAAGTAGAAGTGCGCCTGCGCCATTCATATGTGTTTTATACTGGGTGCAAATAATTTTCATGTTGCACGGGGACAGGATGCACCAATGGTGCATATATTTTTCATGTTACATGGAACTTTTGTGCGCCGAAGGGTGCAAGGTTGATGTGTGTAACATAGGTTTTATGTGCGCAAAAGGGGAACTTGGCACAGTGCAAGGAAGGCTTGCATGACATTGTGCTACTGTAAAAGGGGATGCACCTGCACCATTGTTAGGTTTTACTCGATTTGACATCGCATGGGTAATTTTCATGTTGTAAGTAGGATCAGTGCACCTTTTTGGCGCGACTGTATTTTATGTAACAGTCGTGGCGAATGCGCTAAGAGGAAAAAGTAGTCCAAAATGGGCTGTTAAGTTTTCTTCTCTCCCTGATGGGTTTGAGTTTGTTTTTAGGCCAATTTCTTTCAGGGATTCAGGTGGTGAAGGGGCACAGTGAAGAGATCCAGGTCATATTTTTGAGGCGGAGCCCTCTTTAACACCAGATCTGGAAAGAGGGATGGAAATAGCTTAGGGAGAGATATTGCAAGAACAACAAGAGGGGGAGGGTTTCATGGTCTCATAGATCCATTATATCCTACCACATAAACAACCAACAAAAAGAAAACACAAGAGAAACAAGGACCACTCACCTAGAATATATAGAATGTGAGAGACGAATCCGGGTCCACGAACACGACACAAGGACAAAAAGCGTGCTGACAGGTGCAGAGGAATAAAATTATCACGTGTTTTCAATTGTGAAAGTGATAGGGCGGATGCGCCTATATATAGGCAAAGGTGTAATAGATGCACCAACCACTTTTACAAAGGGCACACCAAAACATGTGTCGACACGTAAAAATTTGCGCCCTTTGGCGCAGATAAACGCATGTCAACATGAAATTATGTGCACCTTTGGCGCATTTAAAGGACTGTCAACAGTAGATTTCGAGCGCCGAGGCACACCAAAACACAGCACAACTTTTGTGTTGTTGACATGAAGGCGCATGCGCCTTGGCACAAGTAGGAAAGTTGCATCACGAGGAGGTGCAACAATTGTTGTGTCAACACCTCAAATGGTGCACCAAAGAAAATGGAGAGGGCGTAGATAAATTCTGTGTTGCACAGAAAATAGGTGCGCCCTAGCCAAAAAATGGACCAAAATCACTAAGTTCGGAAAACTAGATTTCCTGGAAGGGATTTTAAGATCATTCCAAACACTAAGGGACCCCATCACGGGACCGAAACAAAAATTTGGTAGGGTTACCTGTAAAATTTCCCTTATCAATTTTACGGGATAACACACCTCATTATGTGGGACCCTTTGAAATTGTTGAAATAATCAAACTCTGTAGCTTATCATTTAGCTTTACCTCCTGCTTTAGCATGAATGCATGATGTTTTCCATATTTCTCTACTTAAGATTTTTTTTTTAGATTTATCACATGTGTTAAATTGGAATTCCTTGTAGGTCCAAAACCCAAGAATATTCATGGTTAAACCCATTTGAGTGTTGGAAACTTGTCAGTTACACTTAAGAAATCATGAAATAAGTCAATGCAAGGTTCAATGGGACCAGTTTCATGAAGAAAGTGTAACATGGGAAAACCTCAAAGATATGAAAATTGATTTTCCACATTTATTTGAATAAAGTTGATTTTGTTGATTGATAAAACTTGAAGATTTTATTCTTATTATATCAATAAATTTGGAAGTTTTGGGAAAATACTAAATCTATTAGAATTGAAACAACTATTCTATTGCTGAATAATTATGAAAATTTGAATTTGTCAAATCTGGTTCTGTTATAAACTTATGAATGAACTAATTATAATTTGGTTATATTCTTGATTGAAGTTATTTAACTAAGTAAATGATTAAGACAATGATGCTTTTTGGGAAGGAGGTATGTAACGCGTCTAGCATGAATGGTACCTATGATGACTTCTAATATAGAAGGTATAAACGTTGATAGGTGATTTTTTCTTAAGACAGTGTACTCTTGTGACTTAGGAAATCATGTTTGCAGAAGATAAGAATTTATATATTTGGGAATAGGTACATTTTTTTGTGTTTTTTCTTAATTGAAAATAAAGCAATCCATCTCTTATATGTAGGATAAATTCATTGTTAGGGATTATGCATTTGAGTTTCAATTTTCATAATGTATGGGGTTTCAAACAACATTACCTTGGATCAATTCCATCAATCCAAGGTATGCTTCTAATTTTCATGTCTTGTTGTCATGATGTCCAATCTAGACAGATGGAAAGGTTCTAAACCTTGAATGTGAAAATATTTTGTATGATACTATCAATGGATCTCTGCTTCACATTTGAATTGAGTGATAATTTGGTTCTTCTTTTTTTATTATGGTATGATGAATTGTTTGTAGGGGACCTAGGACTTAACTGCACTATGTTCCTTAAATCTGTAACCTAGTTCCAAAAAGGGTGATTTAACTTAATTTACTAAGTTTAATTTCTTTTAATTGATTAAATTAATGTAAAACTAAAGACTTACCTATGGACCTATGTGGATTCCTAAATTATTGTTTAACATAACTAAGGGAATGGCTAACCTGAGGGGGCCTATGAAATGACATGGGGAAAGAGGCAAGTGGGAGGCAATGAATTCAAGTAACTAATGGTGAGTTATTAATCCTTATCTTCTTTTGTAGCCAAATTTGGAAAAGGCAAGTTGGAAACTTAAGATGGATGAGTTGTCATTTTCACCAAATTTTTATGAGGTAAGTTAAGTTTGAATTAAGTCTTACTAAAAAATTGGAGATCGTAGTGGCAGGAAAGTAGGAAGGACTGACAGTCCTAGTCTGCATTTAATTTTTGAAAACCACCTAGGAAGAAGATAGAGGAATTGGTTTCGTTAATTCATTCGATTTGGAGCTAGAGATCTGTATGTGGTTGTTTTTGTTTTCAAACTTGTTTGATTTTTGCATGCAATATGGCAATGCATGATTTTTCCTTCCTTGCATGGTGTGGAAGAAAGGGTTGACACTGTGAGACTATAAGAAGGAGATAGAGGAAGTGTTGAGAAGACAAAGGATGATACTTAGTAGAAGGAACACAGAATTATCACACATAAGAATAGGGAACATTCAAAGGTGCAGAAGGATAGGGAAGGACACGCACGTGGAAGACAAGGATAGATTTGGGACTTATCCATTTTTAGGAGTAAAGGCTATTTTTGGAGATAGCGTGCATAGCACACAAACCGGATAAAGACTTACGTGACATGCATAGGCTATTTTTGGAAGAGAGTCTACTAAGATCTTTGCATAGGTTCAAGTTAATAATATAATTATTACTGCTAGTTAACTAGAAGATATCTATTATTAGCACACTTGCATGTGTGTCTATTATTGTAAAGGCACATAGTTATTATTAGCATGCAACCTATTTTTGGAATTATGTAAGTGGTGAAGGGAAAGTCCCCACCCTTATAAATATGTAGAGATATACATAGAATAAGAGGGATTAGGTGAGGAATGGATATGAGTTATTGTGAAGTTATGCTACCAGATTTGATGCAACACATAAACTTATGGTATTACTTATTGTAAGAAGCTATTGTGTATTTACTACATTTAATATAATGGAGTGTATTCACTAATTGAAGGGGTTAAGCATGATCACAACTAGATATTGTATGGTTAAAATCATTATGGCTATTGTTTGAATCCATTACTCTTTATATTTAGATCTGGAGTATGCTATGTATAATGTTTAAACTATTTATGGATCTGAATGCATAAACTCTTCAACTTGATAACATCCTACATAAGAAACCCTAAAGAGGGGCTTGGTACCTGTTATCCAAAATCCCTCCCCCAAGGTAATTTTGATAACATGCATCAAATTTTTAGTCCCGAGCAAGTAGAATGATTCAAGGCCTAAAATCATGTTTCTGGGGTCCCCTCAGTTTCTCTCTAACCCTCCTATCCAAGAAGGTATCCCAACAGGTCAAGAAAATGGAAGAAATGCAGAAAACCAAGCTTGGAGCTGGAAAATTGAAGAAAATCAGCTAAGTCCTAGTCCAGGCGGTCCTTGGGACAGTTGGGATGTCAGAGCACGAATCAGCTGAAAAATCGCCAGGAGGTCTGCACAACATTTGGGACAATTGGGACATCGGGACGCGCAGGGTGTGAAAAGCCGAACCGGCCGAAAAAATGAAGAAAACTACCTAAGTCTTGTTTCGCTCAGTTAGGGACATCCGGGCCAAAAGTACGCGGAAGACGCGGATCGACCGGTTTGGCACAAGTCAGTCGATTTTGGGCGGGTCAGAGAAATTTGTCCCAGGCAGTCCGAGACAGTTGGGACAAGAGTACGCGGAGGACGCGAACCGGCTGGTTCAGCCGAAACAGAGAACTTTCGTTTGGGAAATCTGGGCCAAGAGTACATGTGGGACGTCGAGAGCCAAAAGAGCTGAGACCCAATGGAATCATGCCACGTCTCTTCGCCTCAAACAGGGACAAGGAAGCCCGAATCGGGTGGTTCAAAGAAATTTGTCCCAGACGGTTTGGGACATTTGGGACAAGAGTACGTGGAAGATGCGAGGAGCCGAAGAGCCCGTGGACAAATCAAGAAATGCCACGTGTCCTAAGGAGTAGGGAAGTTCGGAGCCAGGGAAAGACTTAGAAAATTTTGACAAAGTCTTGGGCCAAAAAATTAAGAGACAAGGATGACCCCGTGCTCCGTCCTCCAACTAGATCATGCCACGTGTCCCAAGTGGCGAGGGCGCGGGGAAAAAATGAATTTTTTTCCAAAGTGTAAGAAAACATCAAAATTTCAAAGGGAAACCCGCGGGAGGCAGCGGAGAGAGAATTGTGCGGCCAATCAGTGCCTGACACGTGGCAGAGCGCGGGAAAAAATTTAAATATCTGTTTTGGCCTTTTTTTGCCCTAAATCTTCAGATCACCATATCTTTTGATCCAGAGCTCAGTTTTTCACATTCTTTATATCAATGGAAAGATGGCGGAATTATCTACACGATTCTGGGGTCAATCTAAAATTTTGATGGAGTTCAGAGAGAGAAAATCAGGAAACGTCTCTGGTGCGTAATAATAGACAGAAGTGACATTTCAACAACTAGCTTTAATACAACAGATAGTTCGCCATTTCTGCTAGACAGTCCACCGTTTTTCTAGGATTCACTGCTTCTACCATATGAGATGAGTTAAATGCAACCTAGAAGTGGTTGGGGTAGATCTGGATTTCCTCTCTCTTCCCTCTCTCATTCTTCCTATATATTGTAAAGAGGGGCTTCTTTCAAAGGTCAAACATTCCTGTTTTGCTCCTCCCTTCTTCTCTTTATCAGGTGAATTTGTGGAGTTCAAACCTCCCATTTAAAACTGTAATGCAATCGTTCTTCTTGGCATTTTTTAGTGTATTGTATCAACCTTTGGAGCAAGTAATGCATGTCTGTGGACGATTCTCAACCCTCTCTATGTTCATTTGCATCCTCCCGATCTTTCACTGCAATTTTGTTATCTGTGCATGATCTTGCATCACATTTTAATGGTCTATGTTTATTGGAAAGATAGGTGTTCTTCATTCCTCGGTGCATCACCTCTGTTAGCTTAGGTTTATTTTTATGCATCTTCTTACCCTGTCTCCTTGGAAGATTAGATTAGGTTTTGAGTAAAACCTCTGCGTTTTTTGTGTTCATCTAAATAGAGGAATATGAACCAACCTTCTCTGGATAATCCTTTCTCATTTTGCAAGTCCCACACTTAGAGAAAGGATTCCATGTTGTGCAATCACACTGGATGCTAGAGTGATCAACCTAGAAATCTGATCAGCGTATAGGGGTGCTGTGATTTTGCATCAACATTTTTTGCATGCCCGGTGGGACTAGAGGTCTCATTTTTATTGCAGCAAAGTTGATGTGCATATGCTGCAATTTTCTTGCTTGAAAAGATCTATTATTTGCATTTCTAGTGACTCTAAGGGGAAGAATCAACAGGTTTCAGCAGTGCAGGCCTGAAAAATCATGAGAAGTGTCACCACAAGGTCAAGAGTTGGAGAAGAAGAAGTGATGTTTGAATACCTACAATTATCTCCAAGAAGAAGGTAAAGAGGAAGAAGGATTCAAAGGTCTCCATCTCCACCAAATAGAACTCTCTCAACTGCTCCACCTGGTAGGCCTTTCATTCAGCCAATAAGGGTTTTAAGACCAATTAGAATGGCAGAAAACAACCCCTATGTCAACTTCACAGGCAACAGCCCACTTGCCCTCAATGCACAACATCCAATTTCTATTGCAGCCTTGAAGAACATTCCATACTTCACTGGAGAAAATTAGACTACTCTAGGTGATCACGTTAAAGATATTGCTAACCTTTGTGCAATCCATGAAATCAATGAGATGCAAGTGGCTGTCAAGTTGTTGGCATCTTTATTCAAGGGGAAAGCATTGCAATGGTTTAGAAGCCTTGGAGTTGGTTCTATCACAAATTGGAATAAGCTATGTATAGCACTTCAAGAACAATTTGGAGAAAAGGGAGACAACTTGTCTCTTTTGGAGCAGCTGACAACCATCAAGAGAGCTCCCAATGAGTAGCTGACTGATTTCAACTTCATATTTCAAAATACTTGGGAGAGAATTCTAGTGGCAGTCAGGCCAACAGCAAAAGGTGCTTTTCTCTACTATCTCAAAGCTCTAAATTCTGATATTTCTATGTTGATTCAGTCCATGGGAGGCATAACTATCCCTATGGCTTATAGCATTGCCATTAGGGCAGAAAATTGTTTGATCCAAGCTGGCAAACTTTCCCTTAGACCTCCCATGCCACTGTTTCCAAGTTTAGAGAGTCTAAACACCAATCAAACACCTAATTTGGCTCCTTCTCCCACTCCTAGAAATAAAACTTCAAATGAAGCTTCCACTTCATCTCCAAGTGCCCCAAATGAGCTTCAAGAAGTCATGAAGCAATTGCAAAACCTAGGCAATGAGCTGGTTACTCTCAAGAGGAAACAAGCCCAAGGTTTTAGACCTTCTTATCAACCTCAAGCTTAGCCTAATAGGCAACCATACCAACCACAAAGGTCTCCTAATCCAGCTGCAAATATAAATAAAAAAAGGCCTCCTACCAATAGACCATTCCAACCCTATATTCCAAATGCCATATCTACCTCTAAGGCACTAGTGCCAGCACAAAACAACATTGTCCAGGAGTATGATTGGTGTTTTGAATGCAATGAGCCTCATAACCAATCCATGTGCTTCAATGGTGCTTTGAATCAAGCATTAATGGTGACAACTACTAGTGTGGAGGGTGAGGGCAGTCAAGGAAATAGCCAACAACAAGAAACATTCCAACAGCAGTAAGCCCCAAATGACACCACATTGGTAAATTGGCAAGCAGAGGATTTTTGTGGCATGAACCAGGTAGTTTCTCAAGGTGTTATAGCCAACACAAGGTCAAAAAGGAGGAATTTGGGTGAAGAACAGCCATTAGCCCCAACCAATCCACAACCTTCCATGACTCCACAAATGGTTGGCAAGCAAAGTCCAATTTCAAATGCACAAGGGCAGCCAAGAACAGCCCCTAGGCTAACTCAAATACCAGTTGTTACTGCCCACGTACAAGGAGGTGAACATGCAAACCAAGGGAAAACAAAGAGATCCTTCATCATCATTCAGTATCATTGATCAGATGAAGAAGAAAAATGTCAATATATCAATGTGGGAATCCCTATCCATCCCAGGCCAAAGAGATATGCTACAAGTTGCCATGAAGGATTGGCCAACTTCGAATCAGCAAGTCCAGATGCAAGACAAAGTGCTTACAAATGCTACCCAGCCTGAGGGAAATCATGGAGGACAGCAAGGTAAAATTTTGAAACCCCCTCCTTTCTATGTTTCATTGATCATTGGAAATCAGCTAGTGCACAATTACATGATAGACTCCAGGGCAAGTAGCTCAGTAATTCCTAAACAAATAGTTGACTAACTAGGGCTCCAGTATGAAACAATATCCAAAGGGGTAGTGCAGCTAGATGGGACAACAGTAGCAATAGTTGGAGTGATTAAAAACTTGAGTCTTACCTTGCATGCATGTCCAAACGTTGTTGTTTTACAAGATGTATCAGTCATAGACCTTCCACCACTCTTTTCCCTTTGCTTGTCAAGAGACTTCACAGCCAAAATTGGAGGCTATCTTTCTACTGATTGGTCACACATGTTGTTCAGAACGAGGTATGGAACCAAAGCCACAATCAGGTCAGAACCTATTGCAAACTTCCATATTGAGCCTTACACTCTGAGTCAGATTAATGCCAATTGCTCAGTGTTTGATCAAGAAGATCACCCAAGCTCTGATGAAGTTGACACTAAGGTTGGAAGCATCCCTGATCTAACTCTTGATGAATGGGCAAACAAGATACATGCTTTTGATCCTTATCAAGAAGTAGAAGAATCTGAGCTAGGAGTCTATTGTATACACGAAGAAAATCAACCTATTCCTAGCATCACCAAGCCAAACCACAAAGATGACAATGAGGTATGGCAGCTATTTTTCAATGGATCAAGGAGTAGACAAGGTGCAAGAGGTGGAGCTATGCTTGTTTCACCTCGAGGAGTAAAGTACTATTCAGCTTTTAGATTTCAGTTTACATGCTCTAATAACACTATTGAATATGAAGCCTTGGTGCAAGGGATGCATTGGGAAATCAAGAAGAAAATAAAGAACTTTCAAGTCTTTGGGGATAGTGAATTGATTGTAAATCAGGTCAAGGGACAACATGCTGCCAAGAATGATCTACTCAAGTGTTACAAGAATAGGGTGTGGGACCTCATGGAAGATTTTGAGGGTTTTGGCATCAAATCCATTCCTAGGAAAGAGAATCAAGCTGCTGACAGGCTTGCAGCAGTAGGGGCAGCCTTTGACATTGTGGAAAGTATTCAACAAGACAAGGTATAGCCAAACATCCACGTGATTGTGAGGCCTTCAGTGCCAGATAACAATGTCAGTTGGCAAGTGTTTGAGGACAACCAACAAATCATCCATTTCTTCCAAGAAGAAGCTGAGTTCTTAGCCAAGAATCAAGAAAAATTGGAACAGCAGTATGGTGACCAAGTGGTACAGCTGAGAACTAACAAGCTACCCAAGGGAATTATCACTTTGGAGTCCATTTTTAATCCCAATGATCAGTTTAGAAAGGAGAAAGCAAACATTCAGGTCAAGAGAGAGGATTTAGTATCCATCTTGGTAGAAGAGAACAAACCATTACAAATTGGAAGGATGACAACTGAACAAGAAAGGTATGAGTTCATACAGCTGTGTCAAGAGTTCCCTGACGTGTTTTCTTGGAGCTATGAAGACTTGAAAGGTTTCAATCCCAACTTAGCTCAGCATACTATTGAATTGGATCCGAATACTAAGCCTGTCAGGCAGAAACAAAGACCAGTCAACCCACACATGGAGCCTCTCATGAGAAAAGAATTGGACAAGCTGATTGGGTCAAGAATCATATTCCCAATCAAGCATTCTAGTTGGTTGCCAACTTAGTTCCAGTCAGAAAGAAGAGTGGAGAGATCAAATTGTGTGTTGACTTCAGAGACTTAAATAGAGCCTATCTCAAGGACCATTACCCACTCCCTTCCATGGAGCAAATCTTGCAAGTTGTGGCTGGCTCCGAGAGGTTTTCACTACTTGCTGGCTACTCAGGCTACAATCAAATTATGGTGAAGGAGGAAGACCAGTTTAATATAGCCTTCACAACCAAATGGGGCACATATGCCTACAAGAAGATGCCATTTGGACTATCAAATGCTAGAGAAACTTTCCAAAGGGCAATGGATATGGCATTCAAGGGGTTGATCAATAAAATAGTTCTGATATATCTTGATGACATCACTATATTCTCCAAAAATTTAGTGGATCACCTCTTTCATCCGAGGCAGGTATTTCAGAGGTGTAGAAGATTTGGGGTATCATTGAATCCCAAAAAATGCATATTCCTGGCTCATGAGGGAAAACTTCTAGGCCATATTGTTTCAAAGGAGGGATTGATGATTGACCTAGAAATATTTGAAGCCATTCGAGTGTTGCCATTGCCAAGTCACAAGAAGGCTCTTCAAAGCTTCTTGGGAAGGATTAATTTTTTCCACAGGTTTGTTCCAAACTTTGCAGCTCTCGTAAAGCCAATAACGCTAATGTTAAAAAAGAGCATGGCATTTAAGTGGACATCTGAAGACAAGGAAAGTTTTGAGGCAATAAAAGAGGCTATATCTCAAGCTCCCACTCTCTTCAATCCAGACTTCTCTAAGGGTTTCATACTATACGCCTTTGGTGGTGGAGACACAATTTCTGCAATCTTGGCACAACAAAACAAAGAAGGGTTAGAACAACCAGTTTCTTTCTTCAGTCAAGGCTTAGAGGAATACAAAACTAGGTACTCTTTCATTGAAAAGCATGTACTTGTAGTGATCAGGAGTTTAAAGAAATTCAAGCACCTATTCTCAAACAACAAGATTCAATTTTTGGTCTCTCATGCGGGAGTCAAGGACTTCCTTCTAAACAAAGATCTGAATGATAAACGTGCAAGATGGATAACTCGTGTCATGGAATATGACATTGAGATTAAGGTCACCAAACTAGTACGTGGGAAGGGACTATGTGAACAACTATCCTTGAGTCAGCAAATTGAAGTAGGTAATGGAGAAGATGTTGTCCTGCTACTACAGAATGATCAAGAATAACCAACTGATGATGTGCCCACTCCCTGTTGGACTTAGAATATGATACACTTCCTACAGACAGGCCTATGCCCTCCAGAAATGAGCAAAGAAAAGAGGAGATACTTTAGATTACAAGCCATTCCATATGTGTTTGTTGATGGTGTTTTGTTTAAGAAAGACATCAATGGAGTTCTACTGAGGTGCATTGGGACAGGTCAAATTGAGAGGGTGTTACGAGATTTTCACGATGGATATTCTGGAGGACATTTTGCCCCATGAGTAACAACTCTCAAGATAATGAAAGAAGAGTATTATTGGCCCACAGTGTTCAGTGACTGTTACACATGGATAAGAAAGTGCAAGAAATGTGCACTCTTCACAGGAAAAGAAAGACTAACAGTGCTTCCATTGCACCCAATTTTGGTTGACCAACCATTTATGCAATGGGGATTGGACTTCGTCGGGGTCATCAACCCAAACTCAAGCCAAGGCCACAGGTGGATTCTCATAGCGACGGACTATTTCACCAAGTGGACCGAAGCAGTAGCACTTAAAGAGGCAAGTGAGTCTAACATACTAGACTTTTATGAAGAAATAGTGACCAGGTTCGGTGTTCCAACCACTATCATATCAGATAATGCATTAGCATTCATAGGTTCCAAGATTACAGAATGGGCTATCAAGAATGGAATCTATTTGAGAACCTCTTCAAATTATTACCCACCGGGTAATGGACAGGCAGAGTCCACGAACAAAAAGTTGCTAAGGATCATTAGAAGAACTCTGGATGAAAACCAAAGGACATGGCATACCAAGCTAAAATCAACATTATGGGCTGACAGGATAACACCAAAGAGGTGTACAAGTAGTTCTCCCTACAAATTGGTCTATGGGAAAGAGGCAGTATTGCCTATATAATTAGAATTTCTAGCATTGGAGCTCATGAAGCAGTTGGAGTTGTCTGAGTTCAAACCAATGGAGGCCAGGTATGCAGAGTTGATGGAATTGGAAGAAATAAGAGAACATGCAACTCTGATGATTGAAAAGGATCAGACCTTAGTAAAAAGATGGTTTGACAGGAAGGCAAGAGCAAGGACCTTCCAGGAGGGGGACCTAGTTCTGAAATGGGATGTAGATCGGGTGAAACCTGGAAGGCATTCCAAGTTTGATGCCATTTGGAGTGGCCCCTACATGGTCACGAGATGTAAAAGTGGTAAGGCCTTCCAATTTTCTACATTGGATGGAGAAGAACTCCTGATTCCAGTTAACGGAATCTATCTTAAACATTGCTACTAAAAAGGAAAAGGTTTACCATTGTAAATATTAGCCTAGATTTCAGTTCCTCTAAGTTCGTATGCACATTGTCTTGTTGTAGTTAGGTTTATTTTTCCCTAAGTGCTTTGGCACAGGTTTTGTCACTCTCAGTTTGAATTTCTACAGTTCAGAGTGCTCTCGAGGAATGAGTTGCGGTATCAGGATCAGGATCAGAGATCAGGTCGGGTTCAGGTTATTACTCCATGCCCAATGGATTGTTAAGAGGCCACTAATCTTCTACCTAGCAGGAAGGTAACCCCAAAAAGTCACCAAAACTGTTATCCAAAATTCCCCCCAAGGTAATTTTGATAACATGCATCAGATTTTTAGTCCCGAGCAAGTAGAATGATTGAAGGCCTGAAATCATGTTTCTAGGGTCCCGTCGGTTTCTCTCTAACCCTCCTGTCCAAGAAGGAATCCCAACAGGTCGAGAAAATGGAAGAAATGCAGAAAACCAAGCTTGGAGCTGGAAAAATGAAGAAAATTGGCTAAGTCCTAGTCTAGACGGTCCTTGGGACAGTTGGGACGTCGGAGCACGAATCGGCCGAAAAACCACTAGGCGGTTTACGCAGCATTTGGGACAATTGGGACATCGGGACGCGTGGGGTGCGAAAAGCCGAACCAGCCGAAAAAATGAAGAAAATTGCCTAAGTCTTATTTCGCTCAGTCAGGGACATCCGGGCCAAAAGTATGCGGAAGACACGGATCAGCCGATTTGGTGCAAGTCAGTTCATTTCAGGCGAGTCAGAGAAATTTGTCCCATGTATTCCGGGACAGTTGGGACAAGAGTACGCGGAGGACGCGAACCGGCCGGTTCGGCCAAAATAGAGAACTTTTGTTTGGGACATCTAGGCCAAGAGTACGCGTGGGACGCGGAGAGCCAAAAGAGCTGAGAGCCAATGGAATCATGCCATGTGTCTTCACCTCAAATAGGGAAAAGGAAGCCTGAATCGGGTGGTTTGGAGAAATTTTTCCCAGACGGTTTGAGACATTTGGGACAAGAGTATGCTGAGGATGCGAGGAGCCAAAGAGCCTGCAGATGAATTAGGAAACACCACGTGTCCTAAGGAGTAGGGAAGTTCAGAGATAGGGAAAGACTTAGAAAAATTTGACAAAGTCTTGGGCCAAAAAATTAAGAGACAAGGATGACCCCGCGCTCCGTCCTCCAACCAAATCATGCCACGTGTCCCAAGTGGCGAGGGTGCGGGGAAAAAATGAATTTTTTTCCAAAGTGTAAGAAAACATCAAAATTTTAAAGGGAAACCCATGGGAGGTGGAGGAGAGAGAATTGCGTGGCCAATCAATGCCTGACACGTGGAAGAGCGTGGGAAAAAATTCAAATATCTGTTTTGGCCTGTTTTTTTCCTTAAATCTTCAGATCACCATATCTTTCGATCCAGAGCTTGGTTTTTCACATTCTTTATATCAATGGAAACCTGGCGGAATTCTCTACACGATTCCAGGGTCAATCTCACATTTTGATGGATTTTAGAGAGATAAAATCAGGAAACATCTCTGGCACGTAATAATAGACAGAAGTGACATTTCAACAACCAGCTTTAATACAACAGACAGTTCACCGTTTCTACTAGACAGTCTGCCGTTTTGCCAGGATTCACCACTTCTACCATATGAGATGAGTTAAATGCAACCTAGAAGTGGTTGGGGTAGATCTAGATTTCCTCTCTCTTCCCTCTCTCATTCTTCCTATATATTGTAAAGAGGGGCTTCTTTCAAAAGGTCGAACATTCCTATTTTGCTCCTCCCTTCTTATTTTTATCAAGTGAATTTGTGGAGTTCAAACCTCCCATTTAAAACTGTAATGCAATCGTGCTTCTTAGCATTCTGTAGTGTATTGTATCAACCTTTGGAGTAAGTAATGCATGTTTGTGGACGATTCTTAATCCTCTCTTTGTTCATTTGCATCCTCCCGATCTTTCACTGCAATTTTGTTATCTGTGCATGATCTTGCATCGCATTTTAATGGTCTGTGTTTATTGGCAAGATAGGTGTTCTTCATTCCTCGGTGCATCACCTCTGTTAGCTTAGGTTTATTTTTATGCATCTTCTTACCCTGTCTCCTTGGTAGATTCGATTAGGTTTTGAGTAAAACCTCTACGTTTTTTGTGTGCATCTGAACAGAGGAATAGGAACCAGCCTTCTCTGGAGAATCCTTTCTCATTTTGCAAGTCCCATACTTGGAGAAAGGATTCCATGTTGTGCAATCACACTAGATGCTAGAGTGACCAACCTAGAAATTTGATCAGCGTCCAGGGGTGCTGTGATTTTGCATCAATAGTACCTTTGTGCACTTTGGGTGAGCACTCAGTCTAGGATGGGCTATGTGCCAATGCACCTGGTTTATTTCTAGTAAATTCTAGGTTGCATCATTGGTTCCATTTTTGGGACCTCTTTCTCAATTATTTTCAGGATGGTTTGTGATGAAGACATACTATTTGACCCTAGAAAGTGTTGAGGAGTGGATATAAGATCTAGAAGAAGAATATGCATGAAGGTTCAACATCGGATCTGAGTTTAACACATGTGCATGGGTGGAATAAAATCTGTATGATAGTTAGTATGAGAGATTATTCACTTTTTTTCTGATAGAACTATATGAGTGGCTGGTTGCTAATGCATCTAAAATTAATTAGAGGTATCACACACTTATCTAGACACATGAAGAATTTTACACCTTTTATGATGTTGATCTCATTTGGAAAGGTGTTGTGATACTTGGTTTTATGGTGTTCTGAACAGTTATATTTTGGAGAACTCAATTTTCACTTATTCTTTCCTAGAGGTAGCACAATTCCATTATTTATGATATCCCAGGGGAATTGACTTACAAGGCATTCCACTGGCGATCAAAAGCTGGATGGTAACCATGAACTTGGAAAGAAAATCAATGGCTAACTAAACCCCACCACGTGTGGGGGAAGGAATAGGTTTTGTGAAAGATGGCAGACCTAGCAGTAGAAAGACAGAGAGAAGAAAGGTTGCTTGAGTATAATGAGGCACATGAGAGGGAGATAGAGAAGTAAATCGTTGTTGTAAAGTGAATGGCATTAAGGAGAGAGATGGCTCGCAAAGGATTTGGAGCTCACATAGAAACCATGAAGACAGAGTAGAATGAACTCCCCCATGTGGGAAAGCATGATAGGGAACCCCCCTCAGCCTCACATGGAAGCGCACCAGTAGAGATGACCTAGGCCATAGGCACGCATCTAATTCTACCTAGAAACCTAGCCCTTGCACTTGGTTTTCCAGTATCTAGTATGACAAGTAGTCAGCAAGCTAATTTAGGCATTGGGAGAGAAGGAGTAAGTCACATAACAAGTACATCAATGACAGGGAAAACATATTGTTGTTATTCAGAGGTACCTTTTTAGGTGCATCATCTACAAAAAATTCAAGTGCATAAAATTTTGGACTCACTTCTGAGAGTGGTAACACTTCACAGAATGTAGGGGTGCAATTCAGTACTATTTTTGGGGCACAGGGAAGTAAATATTCTAGTCTGTTTCTAGCTACATGTGAAGGATCAGGAGGTATAGGTGGTTCTAGTTCCAGTGGATCTGGTGGTTCTGGAGGTAGAGTAAACACATGAGGTTCTGGATTAGGTGGGCAAGGTCCACACAAACTCCAAAATATGTACATGGATATGTCTCTTCATCTTCCAAAGTATAGAGGCATAAAAGATGTTGCTGAACATGTGCACATGTGTGAAATAATGTGGCGTACAAAAGGAATCACAACTTTTGAGTGTAGGGAAAGTCAATTTTCCACTATGTTACAAGGGCACGCACACATCTGGTACATAAATTTTATCCTTGATAATATTTGCATATAATATGCAACATTAGAAGATGATTTCCTTAAAGAGTTTCACATCCTTGAGTTTGAGCAAATAGTATAAGTGCACTCAAGGATATTAAGCAAGGCACTACTGTGAGTGTCAGGGAGTATGATGTCGATTTCAAAATTCTTTTATCTAAGCTTTCTTATGATATTCATGCAAGCCATCATGCCCAATGATTCGTTTGAGGTGTGATTCCACCTTTTAGAAGGGCTTTGTCACATAAGGAATACACTACTCTGCGTGAAGCACTTGAGACAGCTTTGCATGTTGAGGAAGTCGGGAGCATAAACACTAGAGTCAACCCATTCTTGGAAGCAAAAATTACAGCTATGGAAAAAAATTTAGAGAAACTATCAGTGAACTCAGCACATGAGATGTGCATAGGGATTTGGTGTACAAATTGTGAAGTGGAAGGGCACACCAAGGATAGTTTTCCCTGCATATTAGTTCATTCATTATTACTTGACTGTGAGATATGTCATTTAAACCATGATGCTAGCCATTTCTCATTATTACAATACATAATAAAGAAGAATGTCTCTTGCTATTGTAAAATTTTTCATTCTACAACTCATGATACAGAGGACTGTAGATTGATTTTTTAGATCCATGATGCTATAGATATTGGTGTGCAATAAACAAGAGTATTAGATAACTCCAAAAGTAATAAAGAATCATAGCTATAAAGAATTCCCAAAGTTATATGAGCATCTTAGTAAGTAGTTTAAACAAGAAAAAAAGGCACGGGGATTGTTAGGGTTAAACACACTATGGAAAATTAGTGGATGCCCAAGATGGAACAAGAATTTGAGGTATTGCATGTAAATATCACTATGCGCGTTGAAGCGGCATGCACTAAAGAAGCATTATAGTAGAAGCCTACCATCACTAAAGAGGAGTTTATATATGCATGGTACCCAGATCTGTCCATCAGAAGGATGTTTATCAAGAAACCATGGAGGTACTCAGAAATATTCAAGGTGAAATACAATATTTTAAGGAGAAATCATGGAAGATGGAACAAAAGAAAGAAACAGAGACAATCAAATATGATATTGATGACTTGAAAGAGGTGCGCAAAATGTTATGCCAAGAGAATATAATTCCATTGTTAGGGAATTGGATAAAGGGAAATACTCCACGTGCAAGTATTGAGAATGGATGGAAAATACTACATGTAAATCTTCCCCCTCATAGCTTAGACTATGAAGAGGAAATAACTCTGAATGTTGTTGTGGATGGATGAATTTTGAGAAATATATTGATAGATACAAGCGTAGAAGTTAATGTTCTTACTTCAAATGTATGGGTATTAATGGGGAGACCCCCATTACAGCCATCTTCTATTTTTTTTTTATGGCTAATCGAACCAAGGCCACCCCTATTAGATTTTTAAAATATGCATCCATTACTATACAAGGGGCCAAGTTCACAGGATATTTTAAGGTTTTGACACTTGCAGAAGTAGAAAAATTTCCATCTCTACTTGGGTGCCCTTGGTGTTATGAAAATATTGTTGATCTTCGATTCAACAAGGGATATATTAGATTTGGGAACAAGGAGGAAATAGTTATTATACCTTTAACATATGGGAAATGTATGCCCTATGTTGAGCCTTTGAGTGAGGAAGATTTGAATAGGATTTATGTACGCGTCATCCGGGACCCAGAGGTGCTTGAGCCATATAAATAAGGAATCCTTTAGTGGGAAGATGCACAATATATTAGTGATACTACAAGTATTTCTAGTGATAATTGGGATCATGGTGTTTATGAGTTGGTAGGGTTTGAAGTAAGAAGTACATTTACATGGAACAGTAGACCTTGTTGTATAAGGAGAATAGATAATAACTCAGTACCTCAATACACTGGAGAAGGAGATCCTACGGTATTTCTATGCACCATGGAGGAACAGTGGATAGACCAGTTGGAGAGATGGAATATGCTAGAATATACCCTACATGGGACAATAGTGCACTGGTGGGTGGTTCAGTAGGATAATATTGTAGGATGGAATGAAATCTAGATTTCTCTTTCTACTCGGTCTTCTAGGAGAGATGCACCTACTCAAATCTGCACTTATCATGGTAATCAACCTATTCAACACCACGTTTAGCAGTGTGAGAGACTCTGAATAGAGGGGTAGAAAGATTTACCACCTTCACTCTAGGTGCACAAATTTTATTTCACTTTATAAGGTTACACACGTGCATGGTATGTATATGAGGAACTCAATAGAGAGACTATAAATTGATAGGATTTGATTATAGGAATGATCTAGATGTTTGACTATTTCTATACTAAAACTCCAGTAGAAGAGGCATTAAGGGTAATAAAGCACTTAACTATGGGAGATATTTCTAAGGCAAAATAATTTATTCAAGAGTTATTTGACGATGAAGACTGGAGAGTGCATTTTGCTGAAGAAACAGAGAAAAATGCCACACTTCTTGAGCAAACTTGCATTGAGAAGGAAAAAGGAAAGATGGTCTACTTAGTGGATGATGAAGAAGTAGAAACTCTAGATGTAGACCATTTAACAGGTAGGCGTGAGGTTTTGGACAGCATAGATAAGACCATATGTGCCTATCATGAACCTATGAAAACAAAGAAAGTGAATAGTAGATAAGATGTTGAGCCTAAGGAGGCCATAATTGGGGATTATTGGTATAACTTGGCCAAAATCATTGAGTTACTACAATATTATGAGGACTTATGTCCTAGGGGATACCATGAACTCAAAGGCATGCATGAATGATTAGGAGAAATAAAGATAAAGCTTAAGAAAGGTGCGCGCTTGGTCAAGAAGAGACCATACAAGATGAACCCCAACTTGCACGAAATGGTCAAAGAAGAAATTGATAAAATGTTGAAGTATGGAATCATCAAGCCCCTAGACTAATCAAAATGGGTTAGCCCAATGGTGATCAATATAAAGAAATATGGTTAGATTAGGATTTATGTGGACAACAGGGAGTTGAATGTTGCATGCGTGACTGAACCCTTTCCTACGTCATTCACAGAGGAACTATTAGAAGGTGTTGTAGGGCATGAGATATATTCATTTACAGATGGATTATTTGGGTATCATCAAGTTAGGATTGCATAGGAGGATAAGGAAAAGACTACTTTTACCACTGAATGGGGATTTTTTTCCTATATTATGATGCCTTTTGGTATGAAAAATGTGCTTGTTGTATTTTCACGTATAGTTTTCCAAGCATTTAAATATTTTATTCATAACTTCTTGCAGGTTTATTTAGATGACTAGACAGTGTATGGACTTGTTAAGGATCATTGTGACAATTTACGCTTTATGTTTGAAAGATATCACCAGTTAAGCATCTCTTTGAAAATCAAGAAATGTATATTTTCTACACCATTTGGCACACTATTAGGGCACATCATCTACAAGGAAGGTTTGTTGGTTGATCCAAATAAGGTTACAGTCATTATCAATCTAGAAGAGACTACCAATCAAAGTGAGGTGCGCAGATTATTAGGTCACACTGGATATTATATAAAAATTTATTAAAGGGTATGCTAAGTTTTTTGTCCCCTTGGAGGATTTACTAAAAGGAAATGGGACATTCTACTAGGGGAAACCACAGAAGCATGCATTTGAGACATTGAAGGAGAAAATTACTACAATGCCTATTCTGTGCTTTCCCTCATGGGACCAACCATTTCATGTACATGTGGAAACTTCTAGCATGGCCATTGGCATAGTGTTGGGTCAGCCTAGAGAAGGTATTGAAGATCATCCTATCGATTTTTCTAGTAGAAATATGACTCATATAGAGAAACATTATACAATTACATAGCACAAAGCTTTGTCAATGATCTATGCGCTACATAATTTTAGATAGTACCTACGAGTAAAACCATTTGTATTCTATACCGATCACATGGAATTGAAGTATTTGGTAAAAACTCCGGTTTTATAGGGGCATATATGTTGATGGGTACTCTTGTTCCAAGAATTTTATTTTACAGTTGTGGTAAAACCAAGGAAAATTAATTCTAGACCAGACCATTTATCCAAAATACAATCAGGAGAAGATTTACAGAAAATTTAATATACCATGCCCAATGGATAGTTATACATTTTACAATGCACGCCATCAGAATTAGAGGACATTATTATCTTTCTATGTACAAGTGTAGCTCCAAAAGGAATGAAATCTTAGAGAAGAAATAACTTTCCATTTGCATGGTGTTGAGTGGACAAGAGTATGATATGAAGGAGAGGGAACACAAAATTTTTAACCAACAAGAGTTAAAAACAATGAAAAACAAGGAAGGATAGAGAAGGAAATGAGCACAAAAGAAAAGGGTAGATTAAGGACTTAGCCATTTTCAAATGTACGAGATATTTTTGGAGATAGCATTCAGAGCAAAAAAACTAGGTAAATAATTGTGTGACACACATGTGATATTATTGGAAGAGCGGATACTAAGTTCATTGCATGGGTTCAAGATAATAATAGAATTACTATAGCCAGTTAATCAGAAGAGATCTATTGTTAGCGCACTTGCATGTGTGGCTATTATTGTAAATGTGCATGGCTATTTTCAACATGTGACCTATTTTGGGAATTATGAAAGTGGTGAAGGGAAAGTCCCCACCCTTATAAATATGTAGTGATCTACGTAGTATAGGACTATGTGAGAACTAAATTACTATGAGGCTATGCTTCCAGATCTGATGCACAAATGAGCTTATGGTATTACTTATTATAATAAGCTTCTGAGTATTTATTGTGTTTAATATAATGGAGTGTATTGGATTAATCAAGGTATTAATCATGAGTATAACTGGTTCTTGCATGATTGACTTCATTATTTTTATTATTTAAATCTATTACTCTTTAGATCTAAATCTAGACGTGCTTTATAGAATGTTGTATTAATTATGGATATGAATGAATCCAGTATTCATAATTCTAACATCCTGCAACAACAACCCTAAAGAGGTTCATGGTACCTCTGCATGCTTAAGGTGAGTGCTCGGTCTAGGATGAGTGATGTGCCAATGCACCTAGGTTATTACTGGTAAATTCTTAGCTGCATCATTGGTTCCATCATTGGGACAAAATTTTCATTTGTTTTCAGTATGGTTTGCGATGAAGACATACCGGTTGACCCTAACAAGTGTTGAGGAGTGGATATGATGGGTATCGTTATTCCCTTCATTTAATCAAATTCTTGTTGATGTCATATCAAACCAGGGGTGTGTTTAAAGCTATATGCAATAAGAGTAATCCTATTGATCTAGTAGTTGATTGTAGTTGTTTTTGTATATTCTGGGGGATATTTTCAATGTCTTAAGGAATTCTTGGTAAAACCTTATTTAAATCATACTATGAAAACTTTGCTAAAAGTAAACACAATGAAAGCTTTGCTGAAAGGAAACACACTTGCTTATGAAAGTAAACACACTTTTTGTTGAAAATAAACAAACAACTTAGAATGCTTTAAAAATGATTGCAAGAGGAAATAAGAATCTATCTAGACACCTGTAGGAACAAGTACACGGCAATGTTTAACTTGAAGAATTAAAGAAATATAGATTTAACAGATCTAAACTATTTTCTTAAGAAATATAAATACCAAATAAACAAATATCCTGGTCCTTGGGGGAGTGGACCCTTTCTCCTCCTTCAATCAGGATTTAACAACTCAAAATTCTCTCAAACATGAATGGCTATTTCATTAATAAAACATTCAGTATTACAAAATGTACTAGATATGTATACTTAGTCTATATCTCTCTTCTCTATTTTATCTCTATTCCTTCTTATTTTTATCTACGGCAGGTCTGCTTATATATACATTTACAATCATAGTTGTCTCTACGATTTTGATGAAATAAAATCCTGCCCAGAATAGACCTGCTTTATTACAAAATTGAATTTCAAACACACACTTCATCAAGAATTTTAGAGATATTAACATTAGAATCACAATCAATCAAAATATAGACAATTACATCCTAACTCATGTCAGATCAAATAAAAGTCACAAAATTCAATCAAACTTAATAAAAAGGAGAGTAAGATGAGATCATATACTATACATTAATCAGGCATATTTTGGCCTCATCGGGATACATGATCTATAAGAAGAATACACACGGAGGTTCAAGAGTAGATCTGAGTTTAACGCACGCATATGGGAGAAAAAAAATCTTTATGATAGTTTCTATGAGAGATTTTTTCACTATTTTTCCAATATAACTATACGAATGGCCGGTTGCTTATGTGTCTAAAAGGAATTGGAGGTATCGCGTACTTTTTTGGATGCATGAATAATTTCAGATCATCTATGATGTTGATCTTATTTGGAAATGCACTATGGATACTTGGTTTTGTGGTGTTCTGAATAGTTATATTTTGGAGTACTCAATTTTCACTTATTCTTGCCTAGAGGTAGAAGAATTCCATTTATTACGATATCTTAGGGGATCTTACCTACAAGGCATTCCACTGGAAATCAAGATCTTGATGGTAACCCTAAACTTGGAAAGAAAACTGATGGATAACTAAACTCCACCATGCGTAGGAGTAGGAGCGGAATTGGTGAAATATGGTAGACCTAGTGGTAGAAAGGTAGAGAGAAGAAAGGTGGCTTAAGTATAATGATCCATACGAGAGGGAGATATAGAATTAGTGGGATGTTGTAGAGTGAATGGCATTGAGAAGAGAGATGGCTCGTGAAGGTTTTAGAGCTCATGCAAAAGGTGTGGAGCAAGATAATTAGGAACTCCCCCATTTGGGAAATTATGATAGGGAACCCCACTCAGCATGATGTAGAAGTGTGCCAGCAGAGATGACCTGGGCCATGGGAACGCATTTAAATCTACCGTGAAACCTTACCCTTACACTTGGTCTTCTAGTATCTAGTACGAAAATAAGTCAACAAGCTAATTTAGGCAGTGGGAGAGAAAGAGTAAGTTATATAACAAGTAAATTGATGGTAGGGAAAACATCTTCATTGTTGTTTTGAGGTACCTTTTCAGGTGCATCATCCACACAAAATTTAGGCATGCAGAATTTTGGACTCATTTCTAGTAGTGGTAACACTTAACAAACTGTAGCGGTGTAGTTTAGTACTACTATTGGGACATAGGGAAGTACATCTTCTGGTCCATCTTCGACTATAGGTGGAGGATTAGGAGGTATAGGTGGTTCTAGTTCTGGTGGATCAGGTGGTTCTTGAGGGAGAGGAAATAGAGGAGTTTCATGATCAGGTGGGCAAGGTCCACACCAACCCCATAATATTTAAATGGAGATTTTTCTTCATCTTCTAGAGTATATTGGCATAGAAGATGCTTCTGAACATGTGTACATGTGTGAAATCATATGGCATGTAAAAGTAATCATTGCTTATGAGCACAAGGAAAGTCAATTCACCACTACGTTCCAAGGGCATGCACACAGCTGGTAGAGAAAGTTTGACCCTGATTAGACTTGTGTAGAATATGTTACCTTAAAAGATGCTTTCCTTAAAGAGTTTCACATCCTTGAGTTCGAGAAGAAGAGTATAACCGTGCTAAGGATATTAAGAAAGGTACTAATGAGAGAGTAAGAGAGTATGATGCCCATTTCAAAATGATTTTATCTAAGCTTTTTTATGATATTCATGCAAGCCAACATACGTAATGGTTTGTTGGAGGTTTGATTACCCCTTTTAGAAGGGTGTTATCCCATAAGACATACAATGATATGCACAAAGCACTTGAAGTAGCTTTACACGCTGAGGTAGTCAGAAGTATAGACATTGGGGTGAGCCCATTTTTGGACGCACAGATGGTAGCTATGGCAAAATAGTTGGAGAAGCTATTGGTAAATTCAGCACATGAGACATGCATGTGGATTTGGTGTATAGATTGTGAAGTGGAAGGCCAAACCAATGATAGTTTTCCCCATAGATCAGTATATTCATTGTTGCTAGACTATGAGATATGTCATTTTAACCATTATTCTAGCCACTTCCCATTATTACAATGCACAATAAGGAAGAATATCTCTTCCTACTATAAACTTTACAGGTCCATGAATCATGATACAGAAGACTACTGATTGATTGGTTAGATCCATGATGTTATAGATATTAGTGTGAGAAAGACATGAGTATCAGATAACTCTAAAGGAAAGAATGAGCATCGGGATCGGGATAACAATCAAGTGAGCTACGATCAGGATGAAGGGTGTTTTGAAGGAGGTCATGGAAGAGGTTAAGGATACCATGGTGGATTTGGAGGATGAGGTCATGGTGGTGGATGATGTGATTTTCGTCACAGGACATGTTATAACTGCAGATATCCTGACCACTATAGGCACGAATTTCCTCAGAATATTACTTGTTCCTTCTGTGGAAATAATCATAGCTATGAGGAATGATGAGAATTATATGAGCATCTTAGTAAGTAGTATAAATAAGAAAAAAAGGTAAGGGGATGGTTAGGATACAATGCCATGTGGAAAATTAGTGGATGCCCAAGTTGGAACAAGAATCTGAGGTATTGTGTGTAAATATCACTACCTGCGCTGAAGTGGCATGCACCAAATAAGCATTGCAACAGAATCCTACCATTACGAAGGAGGAGGTTCTACATGTATGGTACATACATCCTGTCCATCAGAAGGAGTTTTATTAAAAAACCACAAAGGTACTAAGAAATCTTCAGGGTGAAATACAGTATTTTAAGGAGTAATCACAGAAGATTGAACAAAAGAAAGCAACAGAGATGGTGTAATCTGATATTGATGAATTGAAATAGGTGTGCAAACTATTACGACAGGAGAATATCATTCCATTGTTAGGGAATTGGTTAAAGGGAAACACTCCATGCACAAGTATTGAGACTGGATGGAAAATCCTACATAAAAATCTTCCCCCTCATAGCTTAGACTATGAAAAGGAAAAAAATATGAATGATGTTGTGGATGGATGACTTTTGAGAAATATATTGATTGATACAGGCACAGAAGTTAACGTGCTTACTTCAGATGTATGGGTATAGATGGGGAGACCCTCATTACAACTATCTTCTAATGTGTTGTTTATGGCTAATCGAACCAAGGTCACCCCTATTAGAGTTTTAAAATATGCATCCATTACTATACAAGGGGCCAAGTTCACAGGAGATTTTAAGGTTTTGACACTTGCAGAAGTAGACAACTTTCCATCTCTACTTGGGCGCCCTCGGTGTTATGAAAATATTGTTGATCTTCGATTCAACAAGGGATATATTAGATTTGGGAACAAGGAGGAAATAGTTACTATACCTTTAACATATGGGAAATGTATGCCCTATGTTGAGCCTTTGAGTGAGGAATATTTGAATAGGATTTATGTATGCGCCATCTAAGACCTAGAGGTGCTCGATCCATTTAAATAAGGAATCCTTTAGTGGGAAGATGCACAGTCTATTAGTGATACTACAAGTATTGCTAGTGATAATTGGGATCATGGTACTTATGAGTTGGTAGAGCATGAAGTAAGAAGAACATTTACATAGAATAGTAGACCTAGTTGTATCGAGAGAGTAGGTAATAACTCGTTACCTCAATACACTGGAGAAGGATATCCTATGGTATTTCTATGCGCCATAGAGGAATAGTGGATAGACCAGTTGGAGAGATGGAATATGCTAGCATATACCTTGTGAGGGATAACAACATGCTGGTAGGTGGTTCACTAGGATAATATTGTAGGATGGAATTAAATCAAGATTTCTCTTTCTACTCGGTCTTCTAGGAGAAATACACCTACTCAAATCTACACTTATTATGGCAATCAACCTGTTCAGCACCACATTTTAAAATGTGAGAGATTCTAGATAGAGGTACAGGAAGCTTTACCACCTTCACTCTGGGTGCACAAATTTCATTTCACTCTACAAGGTTACGTGTGTGCTTGGTATGTATATGCGGAACTCCATAGAGTGAATAGAAATTGGTAGGATTTGATTATATGAATGATCCATACGTTTGACTATTTCTCTATTAAAACTCTAGTAGAAGAGGCATTAAGGATTATAAATCACTTAACTATGGGAGATAGTGCCAAGGAGGAGGAACTTATTTAGGATTTATTTTCTGACAAAGAATCAAGAGTGCATTTTAATGAAGAAACATATAAAAATTCCACATTACTTAAGCGCACTTGCCGTAAGAAGGAAAAATGAAAGATGGTCTACTTGGTGGATGATGAAAAAGTAGAAACTATAGATTTATACCATTCAACAAGTGATCATATGGTTTCATACAGGGTAGATAATACTATGTGCACCTATCATGAACCTATAAAAAAAAGAAAGTGAATATTGGATCAGATGCTTAGCCTAAGGAGGCCATAATTAGGGATTATTGCTCTGACTCTGAAGTGGAAAAAATCATAGAGTTACCACGGGATTTTTAGGAGTTATTTCCTATGGGATATCATGAATTAAAAGGTGTGCATGAATCATTAGGGGAAATGAAAATCAAGCTTAAGGAAGGTGCATGACCGGTTAGGAAGAGATCATACAAGATGAACCCCAACTTGAGTAAAAAGGTCAAAGAAGAAATTGACAAAATGTTGAAGTATGGAATCATCAAGCTCCTGGATGAGTCAGAATGGGTTAGCCCAATGGTTTTTAGTATCAAGAAGGATGGTTGGATTAGGATCTATGTGGACTACATGGAGATAAATGTTGCATGTGTGATTGATCCTTTTCCTATGCCATTCACTGAGGAAATACTATAAGGTATTGCAAGGAATGAAATCTATTCATTTACACATGGATTTTATGGGTATCATTAGGTTAGGATTACACAGGAGGATCAGGAAAATACTACTTTTACTACTTAATGGGGAAGCTTTACCTATATTGTGATGCCTTTTGGTCTGAAAAACGTGCCTATAGTATTTTCACGCATAGTTTTTCAAGCATTCAAATATTTTATTCACAACTTCTTGTAGGTTTATTTAGATGATTGGACGGTGTATGGACTTGTTAAGGATCATTATGAAAATTTACGCTTAATGTTTGAAAGATGTTTCTAGTTAAGTATCTCTTTAAACATCAAGAAATGTGTCTTTACTACACCATTTGGCACATTGTTAGGGCACATCATCTGCAAGGAAGGTTTTTTGGTTGATCCAGCTAAGCTTGCAGTCATTATTGACCTGGAAGAGCCTATAATTCAAATTGAGGTGCGCAGATTCTTAGGTCACACTAGGTATTATAGAAAATTTATAAAGGGGTATCCTAAGGTCACCACAACCTTGGAGGAGTTACAAAAAGGAAAAGGTGCATTCTACTAGGGATAACCACATCAACACACATTCACGAAAATGAAAGATAAACTTACTACAACACCTATTGTGATCTTTCCTTCGTGGGACCAACTATTTTATGTACACATGGACAACTCTATCACGGCCATTAGCATAGTGTTGGCTTAACCTGGAGAAGGTATTATAGATCATCCTATTTATTTTTCTAGTAGAAATTTGAATCCTACAGAGTAGAATTATACAAATAGAGAGTGTGAATCCTTGTCAATGATCTATGGACTACATAAATTTAGACAATAAATACTAACAACACCATTTTTCTTTTATACCGATCACATGGTATTGAAATACTTGGTAAATAAGTCCATCTTATAGGGGCACATATATCGTTGGGTGCTCTTATTCCGAGTATTTGATTTTACAGTTGTGGTAAAACTAGGGAAAAGTAATTAAAGGCCAGACCATTTATCAACGATACAGTCAGGGGAAGACGCACAAACAATTAAAGACATAATGTCAAATGCATAGCTATATAGGTTAAATCACATGCCTTCAAACTTGGAGGATATTGATGTCTTTCTACATATAGGTAAGACACCATATGGACTAACAAATTTAGAGAAGAAACACCTTACAATTTGTGCGGCACCTTTTATGTTTATCAGTAGTGACCTATACAAGTTAGGCTAAGATGAAGTATTGTGTCGATGTGTATTAGAGCATGAGAGCATAGATATCATGGAAGAGGCTCATGGTGGTATTATAGGTGGGCATTATATAGGTGATGCCACTACACACAAAATTCTACTCGTTGGATTTTGGTGGGATACATTGTATAAAGATTGCAAGGCATATTGTAAGGTGTGTGATCACTGTCAACATCTGTGAAAAACAATGAAAAGAGATGAAATTCCTGTAAGACCTATTTCTAATGTAAAACAATTTGAAAAATGGGCTATAGACTTTGTAGGTCCTATTTCACCAGCCACATGTAGGACTAGAGCATGCTACATCATTACTCACATGTATTATCTCGCAAGGTGGGTAGAAGAAGCACCTACTAAGGATTATACAATAGCTACAGTAGCCAAGTTTTTATGGGAAAATATTCTTACAAGGTATGGATGACCACTAAGTTTGACAAGTGATAGGGGCACACATTTTTGGAATGATACAATCAGGATATTATTGGATGAATTTATGATTGCGCACCATAAGACTAAACCCTATCATCCTTAGGAAAATGGAGCCATTGAGGCCTTCAACAAAATATTGAGCCAAACATTGACAAATATTTGTGATGTTTGAAGGAAATATTGGGATGATAAAGTTTCTTTTGTGCTTTTGGCATATATAAAAACATATAAAAGTTTGAACAAGGCCACACCGTTTTAGTTAGTGTTTGGCAAGGAAGCAATTATTCGTGTGGAATTCATGTTACCTTCTTTACATTTTATGCACACTGGAGGTCTAGTTGATGAACAAGCATTAGAAGAATGGATTGAAAAGTTGATCAAGTTGGCTAAGTGAAGAGAAATAGCACATTGGAGTTAGAAGAAAGAAAAGGCCAGGAAGAAAGCATGGCATGACAGGCACATCAAGGATAAAAAGTTTGAGATTGGACAGATGGTGCTTATTTATGATTATAAGTATTTATGCCATCCAAAAAAACTCAAAGTACATTGGTTGGGGTTGTATGTTATCACTCACATACTTGAAACATGTACTTGCCAGTTGGAGGAGCTTGATGGAATATGGTTACCCGATTCCTTAAATGGGAGTAGGATGAAGCCCTACTATAAATAAGTCTTCTTAGTGTTTGTAATAAGGCATTTTTTCCGTTTAGATTAGGTTTTCAATTATGTATTCCCTTAATGTATATCCTTCTTTGTTGCTATGCTTTGTCAATTTAGTTGGTGTTTTTGTGTAATAAGAATGTTTGTGCGCTAGAAGCTAATTACTATTTGAAGAATTTTTATGCACAGAGGACTACACATACCATTTGTCTGGGGTGGTTATTGATAACTAGGTATAGGAATGTTGGAAAATGGCTTCACATATAGGACTAAACTACTACCGGTGCTATTTCAAGTTTGGAGAGTTGTTAGAAAATATATTTCTTCTAAAAACGAGGACCATAGATGGAGATAAATGAATAAGTATAACATGAGGTAAGCAAAGGTCAAGGAAAATACCAAGGGAAGGTGCATTGGCAAGGTACTCCAGTGCATGGGAGCACACTGAAGATAAGTCCACGGCTATAAGGTAGGAAGGTGCGCTAGAAGGTTTTAGCTTGGGCGCGAAGATGTACCACGTGGAAAGAGTGAAAATGGTCAATCAAAGAGAGGATTGTTGGTAGGTGAAGGAGCAATTAATGCACTAAATTTTTGAAAATCTATATAAGGATGGGATGTGAGTTCATTATTACTATTGTAATTGTAAGAATTTGAAAGAGATAAGTGTGACTGAGCTGAGTGAAGAGTGTGAAACAAGATGCAGAGAGAAGATTTGTGTACAGGAGAAATCTGCATCTGCATTAGTGAAGGGTTTGAGCGAAGAAGAACATTGTGAAATAGCTAGGGCACATGATTTCCACTGGGGCACATAGATTCAATTTAGGTTCTGGGTTTCTACATTACAAAAGATAGAAGGAAAACATTTTTGGATAGAAAATTACTAGTTACAGATGACACCAAAGAAAGCACCTGCTATAGGAACCAAGGGAAAGAAGAAAGTAGAAGAAGAGGTTGAATTTCTCTTGAGAGTAATTTATCAGAGATGTAATACCTAGAAGGCATGATAGTGGTAAAAGAATGGGAGTCTCACATCCGTAAGTGTAAAATATATGATTAAAACCACCGCACATAAGATAACAAGAAGGATTTGGATGTGTTGTTGAGTACGAATAAAAACAAGCTCACAATAGAGGACATGCCAGTGTATGATGACGTTGGAGAGAATTTCCTAAAGAAGATTGGAGTCTACCAGTTGTACAAGCTCCCATATTTTAGAAAATATGAACCTTTGTACCAGTGGTTGATGACTAGGGTACATGAAGACCTTTTCTATATCACTAGACGTAGGGTAAGGATTATAGCCACTTCGATTTCAAATAAAACATGATTAAAGGGCACAAGAGTGGATTTGAATAGTGACTTGATAGATAAAGTAGAAATATAGGAGACACAGAAGGAGTTAGGGTATACCAACGGCCCACGTGGAATGGATATAGATAAGTTAAATAAGTATCCAGTGGTATAAGCAGCTACACACTTGGTGAAAAAGTTAAATGACTAGGAGAGATGGTCACAGGTGAACACAATGTGGATTCATCTTGTAAAGAAGATGTCACAGGGGGTAGTCTACAACATTACAAGTTACATTGTGGAGACCATTGTTAAGGAAGCACACACCTGTGAGAGGATTAGTTTTTGCACTATCCTACTATCTTTGGTATTTATGGAGATCAGAGTGCCCGATGGACCAAAGGAAAAAATTTAGGAGTACCCCAAGGAGAACAAGTCACTTGTGGAAAGATTTGACAAGTACTTGTGCAAAGAGTTAATGGGTGTGCCATTCAAGAAGAGGATAGAGATGTGGTATGATAGGATCCATGCAGTATTTGAAGAGGAGTGGTGCATCCCCAAGGAGTTACCTTTGGTGGTGGGTAAGGTAGTGTAGTTCACAGTGTATCAACACTTTTACATCATGTTATTTGCAATGAAGGATGTGAGTTGGAGCCCCTAGTGTAAAATTTCATATGCCTTTACAGTGTGCTACTTCTAGGCATCAGTCCATCATTTTATTGATGCATGTCACCTAATTTTTTTTGTAGACAAGGTAGACTGTGACTACATGCTATGAAAGACGTATGTATATCCAGTTCAAACTTCCTATATTGAGAGGCTAATTTCAGACATGATAAGGATGAATTCTATAAGTTTTGTGATCAGAGACAGTGGAGCTGCGCTTATATACCTTCATCTTAAGCCTAAGTTGGAGGGTAAACAATATGTGGAGAATGATTTCACGCTCCTAGGGTCACCTAAGGGTAAGCATACTATGGAGAATGTACCAGCTCCAAAGCCCATTGAACCTATAGAGGTAGATGATGAGGAGGAAGAGTGTGAAGACAATGGCAGCATGGTACATAGAGGATAGAGGCAACCCATGGATAGGGTAGAATATGAGCACACAAGTACTCCACCCCAGGAACAAGAAGAAGATGATGAAGAGTTGGAAGTAGGAGAAGACCCTGAATAATGTCACTTTTAGAGGGTGTTTAGATGAACAAGAACTCAAGGTGATACTCCAAAATCAGTAAGGAGATAACAAAAAATCTCTCCACAGAAGGAGACAAATAATAAGAGAAGGAGGAAATTGAATTTGAATGATGATGAGGAAGATTCTGAAGAGATCATGCCTTGATCACCTATAGAACTAGAGGATGTGGAAGAGCCCAAGGATGAATAAATGAAGGGTGAGGAAGAAGGGGTACAAAAGTTAAGAGAAATAGAACAAGAAACTACTCGAGACATAGAGGATCAAACTCTAAACCTTGGCTCTCAAGTTCCCAAGGGGCCAAGATCAAGGAGGGCAAGTGAAGAGTACGTTGTGTCAGTCATGGGTTATGAAGAGGACACATGTAGAATTTTCTGCGTGTAATTTCAGAATATAGTGGGCCTTAAGGACTTATATGGATGGGATTTGATGGACCTTGACATGGTAACCATGCATGCAAGGAAACATTCGTCATGGTCCATACAAACTCACATGGACGAGCTTGATTTTGATGTGTGTGAAGAATCCTTTGTATTAAAGAGAATGAGAAAGGAACCAAAAAACAAACATATAACCATCAAAGCCATGGATATGTCTGATGAACAGGGGAGTAATGCCCTAATGAAGGTGTCTATAGAGGTGGCACATAGGAATGTGGATAAAGTTTCCACCATTAAAGCACTAAGGGAAGATATTAAAGTTCTAAGGGAAGATAACAAAACCAAAGATACATAGATCATGCATCTAAAAGGAGATAAGGACCTAGAGAAAAAGAAGAATGGGGTTCTTATCCATATAGTAGAGGAGGTTGGCGATCATGTCCTGAAAGAAAGACCACACTTGGAATCCAAGGTACCTGCAAGGTTCCTTTCATCTATGTAATATGTGTGTACATTAGTTGATTTGGTGCTTGAGGATGGACCAGTTTGGATGCTAGCACCAAAGGACCTTGAGAAGGAATAAGAGAGGGAAAAGGCTTTAGTAGTGTGAAATATTTCATCATACGAGGCATTGCTTCAAACCTTGCAGGAGGAGCTGAAGAAATCAGACCAGGAACTGAACATATGTGCAGCTCTAGAGGCAGTAATAAGGATATGAACAGTAGTAGAAGACAATGAGGTTGTGAAGGTAATGAAGGATGAAACCTTGGGATGCACAAAAATATTGACAATAGTCAAGAAAAAGAACGAGGCCCTTGCAGCAACATAGGAACCCTATAAGGAAAAAATGGATGAGATTGTAAAACATATAGTACAGAAGATGGATCTATTAGAAGGAAGAATGTCTTCTATGTCCAACATTGTTCTGGTGTTACAAAACAAGAAGGGAAAAATTTCCCAAGCTGAGTTGGAGTCTACTGTAGTAGACATTCTAGAGAAGACAGAAGCCACACTATCTGAATGGAAGACCTTGGAAGTGGAGATAAAAGAATAATATCTAAAAATAATTCTTCCGGTTGAGACAAAGGATGGTGCATAATGAGAGTTTATTCTTTTTGCAAAAATTATTTCATTACTTTCCATTCTTTATTTTTTATTATTCAAAGAGTATCCATTATCCGGGTGGAAATGGAGTTTAGTGTGGGGTATTTTTGAGTGGACAAGAGTATTATATGAAGGAGAGGGTGCATAGAAGATTCACGCACAAGAGTAAAGCACAGTCAAAGGCGTGAAAGGATAGGGAAGGAAACATGCGCAAAAGACAAGGGAAGATTTGGGACTTAGCCTTTTTCACATGTATGGGCTATTTTTGGAGATAGTGTGCAGAGCACACAAACCAAGTAAAGACTTGTGCGAAACTCATGGGCTATTATTGGAAGAGTGGCTATTGAGCTCTTTTCCAATGTTCAGGATAATAATATAATTACTACATCCAGTTAACCATAAGAGATCTATTGTTAGTGCACTTGCATGTGTGGCTATTATTGTAAAGGCACATGGCTATTTTTAGCATGTGACCTATTTTTGGAATAATGCAAGTAGTGAAGGGAAATTCCTCACCCTTATAAATATGTAGTGATCTACGTAGTATAGGAGGACTATGTGAAAACTGAATTACTGTGAGGTTATGCTGCTAGATTTGATGCATGAATGAGCTTATGGTATTACTTATTGTAATAAGCTTCTGAGTATTTATTATGTTTAATATAATGGAATGTATTGGCTGAATAAAGGTATTAATCATGAGTGTAACTGGTGCTTGCATGATTGAATTCATTATGGTCATTATTTAAATCCATTACTCTTTAGATCTAGATCTTGACATGCTCTGTAGAATGTTGTATTAATTATGGATCTGAATGAATCAAGTCTTCATCATGCTAACATCTTGAAATATTAACCTTAAAGAGGGGCTTGGTACCTTTGCATGCTTTGGGTGAGCACTCAGTCTAGGCAAAGTGATGTGCCAACGTGCCTAGGTTATTACTAGTAAATTCTAGGCTACATCACGAGACACCATTTATGTTGATTAGTGGTGACCTGTACAAGTAATGCTGAGATGAAGTATCATGCCGATGTGTACTAAAACATGAGAAAAAAAATATCATGGAAGAGGCTCATGGAAATATTTTAGGTGGGCACTATACGGGTGATGTCATTACGCATAAGATTCTACTCATTGGATTATAGTGGGAGACCCTGTAAAAAAGATTGTAAGGCATATTTCAAGGCTTATGATCACTGTCAGCACCTTGGAAAACCAAGAGAAAGAGATGAAATGTGTTTAAGACCTATTCCTAGTGTATAACTGTTTGAGAAATGGGCTATAGATTTTATGGGTCCTATTTCACCAGTTGCACATATGACTGGATCCTACTATATCATCACTTGCAACTCATATCCGAGACTTGGTTGAATAGATTTTTGGGTTAGAATCTCTGAGAATCTGCAACAAGTGATTCTAAAAACCCAAAAACAAGTAATCCTATCTGAGTTGAATTCTAGGGAAGCCACATGGAAATTTCAATGAGGATAAAAAATAAGAACTCACCATGAGACCCATGGTGTACACAACTAACTCTCATAGGATATAGTGAAATCCCATCCAACACATGTGAAGTGGGTATATTTCAATGTGAAATGGATATTTATGTAGATAATTGGGTGCAAACATAAACAACGACCAATACAAACAGAGGGAGTTATTTTAACACAAGCACCATCTAATGCAAAATGTGGGAGCCCACTCAATTCAAAATGGTAAAACAAAACCGAATTGGATGAGAATATGACCCACCGAGTCATTATCAGAGCCCAACCATGTAATACCTAGAAATTTAAAATGCCAACTTAATACAAGGCACCTGATAAAAGTGAAGGCGGAGAATGAAAAGAAAATAATTTTCTAGAAACAATGCAAGTAAACAGTTTTCTAGCCAACTCGACGAGTTGGCTGGCGAGCCATTTTCCTAAACCACCACCCTAAGAACTCTCCTACATGTAAGAAATAATCCCAGGGGTCCCAAAAAGGGCACAAGGTGCTTAAAAAATATATATTAAAATATTATTTTTATGAAATGCACATAAATTCAAATTTGAATTTATGAAAGCATCATGAAGAATTATCAGAGAGCTAATTTTTGGAGAGAAAGAGATACACAAAAAAATGGATATTCAAGGTTTTTAATATTTCCAAAATTACGAGACTTCCTCATTCCATGAATAGTGCCTGGAAAGGTGGAGTTACAATTAATGAAGTAAGCATGGTTGACCTGTTCTATTACATTATGGCCTATAATTTAGGAATTTCTTCCTTCCTTCCCTCAAAAACTCATAAATGCTATAAATTTTAAAGGGGTTCTTATTCCAAAAGAGGTTAGACATTTTTCCAAGCTTCCCCTCTCTTCGCAAGCTAAGATATTGTGAATTTGTAGGCTTACAAACATTTCTTCTCAAAATTGTAATGTCATCTTCTACTTCTTCCTATTGTAATGATGCACTGTGCATATGCTTGGAGTAATGGAAATTATGTTTT
The DNA here is from genome assembly GCA_019776745.2 of Taxus chinensis. Lineage (NCBI taxonomy): Eukaryota > Viridiplantae > Streptophyta > Pinopsida > Cupressales > Taxaceae > Taxus > Taxus chinensis. The sequence continues at coordinate 305,746,726 of CM034154.1, forward strand.
TTTATCAATTATATGTCCTTAGATTAAATTTTTTTGTTTCCCTTTGCCTCTCTTCATGTTTGTAGGTGTATTGTGTAACCTTGGTGCCTTTTGTAAGTTTTGAAGGTCATTATGCTTATCAAGGAATGAAGTACTATATGTAAATTGATTATATGATGTATCTTCGTCATCCTCATGATCATCTCTCTTCATTGGAAAGAAAAGATTTTTTCTAGCAAAACCCTTTCTTGGTGCATCACCACTTATAATTTAGGTTTTATTTCTTCCAAATCTCTCTCCCTAATCCCCTGGAAATGTTAGTATATGTCTAATTAGCTATTTTCTTTGCATTAGAAGTAGTGTAGTGCTTAGTTTAGGAAGAGGAATTCGGCCTTATCTAGAGGTTCACCTCAAGCTTACAATTCCCACAGCTTGAGAGGTGATCCCATGTTAACCAATCACACCAAATTTCCCATCTGTACTCAGGCCATTTAGGGGGTTCAGTGATTTGGTGATAAAATTTTTTGGCACACCTGGTGGGACCACAAGCATCATATATTTCACAAGTGTGTGTATTTGTGTTCACTTTATTTTCATTAAGTTGTTGTGCTCTTAGTGAAATTTTAGCCTTAGGAGGAATTCCCAAGGACAACTAGTTACTCAATTGGTCTAAGTAACACACTCTCTTAGTTGCAGACTATCTTTTTCCACCCTTTTCCATTCATTTTCCTTACACATAGTTCCATTTTCTCTCCCATTCATGAAGTTTTACAATTATGGATTCATTCCTATAGTGGAATTCCCTATTGTAGTAGCAAAACCAGCTCAAAATTCCTTCAAGCATGCAAAACTCATCTTCAAATTATTATAGTTCACCTCTAGCTCAATACTATGATGAGAACTAACATGCATACCCTTATGATAAGATTCAAGGTTAGTTTGGTTTTTCAAATAACTATGTAACTTTACAAGAGCAAGGACATTCAAATTTTTAAGGCCAACACACATGTGAAGATGTTGAGTTCCAGCCTAAGATATAAAAAATTTAAGTAGGTATGGTGTATTCTAGAGTCATAGCTCAAATGAAGGAATTCACAAGTGGCTTCAGGGTACCTTTTTGTGGGTTACTCCTAAGAAAATTAACTACACCCTATAGATAAATATTAATTTTATAAGTGAAATTTTGCCTCTACTTAAAGCTTGGATCGAAGAGATAGAGGCCAACGATTTTAATGCAAGGAAGCCTTATCAATGGGTAAGTATTACACCACAACCTTAGAGTCCTCTTTCCATTTCCCAACCAATTTAATATCAGTCTAAACCTCAAATCCCAAGCTTTTCACCTGCTGCCCATGTTAAGAATTCAATTTTTTCATCTCCTATCTTCCCATCCCATGATGAATCATCTATTCCTCATTCTTCTAAAATTCCTTCTTTTCTACAAAGGCCACAAATACCAAATATTACACCTCTTCCACCACTTAAACAATGAGGGAAACCATTTAGCTCCAACCCAATTCTCCTCTTACATTCCCAAATAAAATTTGGGAATACCAAGAATATGAATATAGTGAAGAAGAAGAAGAGAATGTTAAGCAACTTAGTAAGGATGAGCTTGCAAAGAATATGAAGGAGTTAGCTACAAGCTTGAACATCAAGCAAATTCCATTCCTAACTCATCCTCCATCCAAGGTTGAATCTCAAAATCAGGTGGCAAAGAATAAATGTACACAAGATAAATCACAAGTAAATGATGACAAACAGTCTACCTAATAATAATGCAACATCCATATTGGTTTCATATCATAAGAGGAGGCTGGATCAACACAAGTTGCAAAACTAGTTGTAGAAGTGCAAGAGTTGGTCTCAAATCCACAAAAAGAGGAAGAGCATGTGTAAACAAATGAAGAAATACTCTCAAACATGCAAGATGATTCAAGTTAGTGTAGTGATCCAAACTATCTTGTATGTCAAGAAATTATAATATTTATGGAATATTTTAGTAAGTTTCCAAAAGATTCATTGGATGTTGAAATCAGCCATAAAGAGGTTCATGTTGTGAAGGAAAGAAATGTAGAATCAGTGCTTTTGAGTATGAAACAAGAAGCACGAGAGGTTTCAAATCCTTCCATTCCTTCATTATTTAAAAAATATTATTTCTTAGATGAATTTGAGCTTAAAAATTTTATGTTTGAAGATGAAGAGGACTATGGTGAACAAATTGTCAATCTGGAGAAAACTATGGGAGAAGAAGTCAAACCTTTGGCACACCTAGGTAATGAAGAGACAAGATATTTGTCCAATTTGGAGGAATGTTTGGGTGAATAGGAACCTATGGAAATTTTCATTTCCACTACTCCATTATCTATCCTTCAATACAAATTGTGTGGTGCTTTGCAAGGAAATGTTCAAGAACCACTTGTTTCTCATAACAATATACTTGAGACAAGATTGGAGGAATTGATTATTCCATATGACTCACCAAACGAAGAGGAGAATAAGAGCACAAAAGAGGAAAATTTAGATTCAAGAACCTAGAATGTAAATAAAATAATTGGAAGTTTCTTTCTCCCAAATGTGGGTCTTGATTTGGTAAATGAACCAGTAATCATGGAAGAATTACAAGAAGATTTTTCTGCCCCTAATAATCCTAAAAAAAATAGGTGGATGAATATGACATTGCAAGTTTCATGTGGGATGAGAAGGTTAAGAATTCAAAACCAATTTTTATTCAAATAGAAGTGGAACTCCTATATGAGCAGTATGCTTCAAAAATTTTCAATGATTTTCTAGTGACTTCATTAGAGACTGCATGCAATGATAAAGAGTTGCATTTTGTAGAGGAACTTCTTTTTTTCAAAGATAGAAAAGGAAACACAAAGGTCATCACTGCAATACCTTTCACCCAATGATGTATTCAAGGAAAATTTCTTGTTAAAATTGAACCTCAAAATAGACGGGATATTAAGAGGATTAGAATGTGTTACATAAGGTATTTGGATTCTTTAGAGGCAAAAGAGAAGTTGCAACGAGTCACATTCACTTCAGAATACGAGGATGAATTTTATAGCCCCAAGGATCAGTTGTAGTGCATCTACAAAATAAATATAGAGAAACTAAAAGAGACATACTTTTTTTTTCTAGTTGATGCCATGGTAAACCAAATGGAGGATTGGGCTTGTTTCAGTTTTTCACTTTTAGTTTCATCCATGTTCATTATCACATCATCTGCATGGCTGAACATTATGAGGAAAGGGAGCTATTTTACACAACCAGTTGCAGGGTTCATTTAGCTCACTTGTACCTCCAGTTAGCCTAGAGTAGATATAGGTTTTATTCTAGTAGAATAATTTCTTGGTATAATCTGCATGTTTCATTTGAAGCATGTATGATTTTCAATTGTTTTTTGTGTTGTGTTTTGTCATTGTTCTTGCAAAATGTCTCAGAAGTGGAATTTTTTTTGAAGAAGGGAACTCTAGATTTAATAGAGATCCATGATGTACCAAAGTTAGCATATTTTTCACTCAAATTTCCACAGTGTGCCATGCATTCTAGGAATTCATGGGATCCAATGTTGTTCATGCTTGACTACATCAGATTCTAGGAAAAGGTCAATAGTCTACTTTAGGTTCATGATCAGTTTAGGGATTAGCAATGACTCCATGCTAAATGAATGTTGTAGACTACTAAACTAATGCTTAGTAGGTAAATATCCTCGAGAGGTTTCCAAAAATATTATCCCATTTTTTGGGCTTGCGTAAAAATGGAAAACAATGGTAAATTACACCTTAGAGATCGATATATTCTTCATGAAGAAATTCTTGAAGTTGGTTCATCTGAATCAGAGTCATGCTTAATTGAAAGGAACTTATTGAACTAGGGTTTTTTCATCTACTCTAGCGGAACTGAGAATGAGGATGTAATTTTTAAATCCGTCTTGACCTATGAGTTACTGAAGAAATCAAGTTCACATAATGAGTATTTATTCACAACATCAGATAGTTTAAAGGGTTGGTGCAAGGATAACAAAAATTGGTCAAATGGGTCACGAGGGGTTATGATCTGGTAATAGCTAGCTGAGCTTCTCAGTGATCTTCTCAGTGAGATGAGCATCAAGTTGACATGTAAATAAATCTGGCTTAGATACTTGAGCTAATAACTAGCTCGTTAATGGAAATAACTCATATCATCGAGCTATAGTTTGAAACTAGATTGATTGATTGATGGCCTAAGTTAACGATAGATGATCAATGTATGTTATAGGAGCTTGAAGCATCCTAGTGAGTCAAGATATTTTTTCCATAGAAGGAAAAAACTTGGTGGCCAAGAAATGAAATATCTCAGGAGTATTTAAGTTGGATCATGCAAGAAAGGATGAGCCTAGGAAACGAGTTATGAGCAACTTGTTGTGACATGGAGGTTCAAGGTGTCAATAATTGATTTGCACGTAATGCCAAAGAAGAGGAAAATAATCTTGGTGTGTAATTTAATATTGGAACCTAGGAATTAACTTGTAAAGAGCTCAAATGGGAGCAAGAATTGATTTATGGATCATTGGGGTGGCACAGTGTAGGATGTCTTCAGCCATGGAGTTGGCGAGTCACTCAAAGAGAGAACTCATGTTCACTGAGATAAGTCAATTTTAAGACCAAAGGAGTGCTTGCAGGATTTAATAGATATAATTCAGGTGACATTACAGTAGGAAGATCAAGAAAGGACAAGTCTATGTAAACATGGGAGTCATTTGAGTAGAGATATCCAGGAAATGAAGCAAAGACGAGTTCAGTTTGAGGAGGACATTACACATAAAAGAAAATGTGGCCAATTTGAAAGGCTCGTTGAGGCATACAAACTTGCTAATTGGATGGAGTAGGAAGGTGACTTGGGTGAGCCGGTCGAAGTGTATTAGGGGGAAATTCCAATAATGATTGAATGTGCTTACATGCATAAGATAAAACATAACTGAATCTATGGCTCGGCATCGCAATTCCAAAGAGCCGAAGATGATGGGAGATGGGCTTTACCGTCAGTTGGAGACCTTCATTAAGTAATATAATGAGAAAATGAATGATCATATTATAGTTCTTATAGTGTGTTAGTTCATTTCATGAAGCGCAAAGGAAGCTCTAGTGTCAGTTTAGTAGGCTTGGTGGTGTCAATTTTGAAGACTTGAATATGATGTAAGATCAATAGATATATGGAAAGATGGAATTTTTGAGATCATCGTCGAAGGAATGTGGGAAGTGGTGGCTTGTTATATTAAAGTTTCAGAAAATAGCTCGGTCAGAATAAAGGAAAACAAGTGAATTAATTTTGGAGGAATATTTCAAAGTTCATTTTAGAGATATCCCTTGCAATATTTCAGTGATTTTTGATTCATAACTTGTCCTAACAAGTTCGAAAAATATTGGAAGAAGAGTGCAAATCCCAAAATACCAAAACTCCAAAAATCCAGAGTTTTAGTTTTTTGGATTTAGAGGTTTCAAGCTAATGGGAGCTCAGCATGTCCGAATTCTAGTCGAGGAGAACTTTGAATTCTTAGAACCCAAAAACCTAAACGTGGGGTGACGTGGTGAGCCAAGATTGATTCAGAGGTGGAAAAATTTGGGACTTGGGTGAATAGATTTTTGGGTTAGGAGCTTAGAGACTATGAAACAAGTGATTTCAAAAACCCAAAAATAAGTACTCCCATTCGAGTTGGATGCTAGGGAAGCCACATGGAAATTTCAATGCGGGTTACAAATAATAAATCTCCATGAGACCAGTGGTACAGGCAACTAACTCACTCGGGAAATAACAAAATCCCATCCAACACATGCAAAGTGGGTGGATTTCAATGTGAAGTGGAGAGTTAATTTGATAATTGGGTGAAAAACGTAAATAATGGCCAATAAAAATGGTGGGCGTTTTTTTACCATAAGCACCATCCAATGCAAAAGGTTGGATCCCACTCATTTCAAAGTGGCAAAACATAACCTAATTGGATGAGAATATGACCCACCAAGTCATTAGAAGAGCCCAACCATGTAATACGTGGAAATTTAAAATGCAAACTTAATACAAGTCACCTGATAAAAGTGAGGGTGGAGGATGAAAAGAAAAGAAATCGATAGTAAAAATGCTAGCAAAAAACTTTTCAGCCATCATGGTGAGTTGGTTGGCAAGCCATTTTCCTAAACCACTACCCTAAGAACTCTCCTACATGCAAGAACTAATCCCAGGGGGTCCCACCAAGGGCACAAGGTGCTTTGAAAAAATATATAAAAATAATATTTTTATTAAATGGAGATAAATTCATATTTGAATTTATGAAAGTATCATGAGGAATTATCAAAGAGCTAATGGAGCACATTGCTCAGGATGCCCAAAAATAGCTTTCACTTAGGAAGCCATAACTTCCTCCTTGGTTATCCGTTTTCCATAAAATTGTGTCATTCGAATCAAAAGAGCGAGAGATACACAAAAAATTATTATAAAATGAATTTCTAGGTTTTTGTGTTCCAAAATTATGAGGCTTCCTCATTTCATGAATAGTGGCTCGAAAGGTAGAGTTACAATTAATGAAGAAAGCATGGTTGACCTGTTCTAATACATACTAGCCTAAAATTTAGGAATTTCTTCCTTCTCTCAACAATTGAGAAGTGCTATAAATTGTAAAGGGGTGCTTATTCCAAAATAGGTTAGACATTTTTCCAAGATTCCCCACTCTTTGCAAGCAGAGCTATTGTGAATTTGTAGGCTTTCAATCCTTGCTTCTCATAATTGTAATGGTATCTTCTTCCTCTTCTTATTGTAACTATGCACTGTGCATATGCTTGGAGTAATGGAAATTATGTTTGTTGGGGTTAGCACACCGGTTGTACAGATAATATATCAGATCTAATCATACATGTAAATAAAAGTGGATATTCTACTAGAAGAAATATACAAAACAAGAGACATAAAACAACACCAAATTTAACGTGTTTCACCCAGTGTGGGCTACGTCCACCAAGAAACAAGCCAATCTATTATCCAAGGATTTGACAAGATATAAAATGAAGATTTACAATCTTCCACACCTCTTAGATGTTCACTACTTTCTTTCCCTCAAGCTTTTGCTTCATCACCAAGAATTATCTCTCTCACCAAATTTTGCAAGTTCTTTCTAATTCTGGTTAATCATGTACTTTCTTACTTTTAAACCCTAGATTTTATGCTTATATAGTCATTTATAGACTTAGGGCACTTAGCCATGTAATTACAATCAATAGAAATACTTTAATGCTAAAAATAGATCTAATTCCTGAGAGTTAATTAAAACACCCTCGCATAAGTAACTGACATTGGTTAGCCCTAACCACTGTCAGTTCCTTACTTGTTTGACTGATGCCAATCTTGGGTGACCGATGCCATTTCCCCCTTAAACAATGCCAGTTATTGTATTTTCCAGAAAGTTTCTGTTGCATGCTAAACTGAAGTAATTGAGCTCCACAACTCAACAATCTCCCACTTGGAGATTAATTACTACACCATACCTATACATCGTCATTCTTGGATCCTTCCTTATATTTTTTTCTTCCTCTTTAAGTCTCAAACTCGAAGACCAACAAAAGTGGAGTGTATCTCTAACTTCTCCTTTGTTAATGGCTTCGTTAGCATATCTGCAGGGTTCTTTCTCATATCAATCTTTTCCAAATCTAGTTGTCCATCCTCCAATACCTTCCGTATGAAGTGATACCTCAAATGAATGTGTTTCATTCTCAAATGAAAGACTAAGTTCTTTTCCAAATGAATTGCACTATGAATGTCACTAAATAGTTTACAATCACCTTTCTCCTTTCCCAACTCTTCCATGAACATGCTCAACCATATCATTTCCTTGCTAGCCTCTGTAACTAGAACATACTCTTCCTCTGTAGTAGACAAAGCCACAACCTTTTGCAATCTTGAAATCCAGCTAACTGTTGTTCCACCTTCTGTAAAAATGTATCTAGTAGTTCTCCTCCTACCATCCAGATTTCTAGCCATATCTGAATCAACATAGCCACGTAATGAAATATCCAAAACCTCCATAACATAACTATATGCTATACGTCTCTTTCAAATACCCAAGTATCCATTTGACTACTTTCTAATGCTCTTTACCTAGATTGGCCATACATCTACTCACAACTCCCATTGCTTGTGCAATGTCTGGTCTGGTACAAACCATGACATACATGAGACTTCCAACTGTTGAAGCATATGGCACTCATGTCATCTATTTGACTTCCTCATGTGATCAAGGACACTGATCTTTGCTCAATTTGAAGTGTCCAGCCATAGGTGTGCTAACAGGTTTTGTATTCTACATGTTGAACCTTTCTAACACCTTATAGATATAATCCTCTAGTGATAAATATAATTTCTTGTTTTTCTTTTCTCTATGTATTTACATGTACAGGATTCTTTTTTCAGCTCCTAAATCCTTCATAAAAATGTTTGTGCTAGCTTTCCCTTAAGATCCCCAATGTCTTGCATACTAGATCCTACAATAAGCATATCATCTACATACAGTAAAAAATAATATAGCTCCCATTTTGAAGCTTCTTGAAATAAACACAATGGTTAGATTCACATCTCAAGTAACCATGCTTATGCATAAAACTATCAAACCTCATGTACAATTACCTTGGAGCTTGCTTAAGCCCATATAGGTTTTTTTCAACCCACACTCATTTCTCCTTACCCTTGACTTCATACCCAAGTGATTGCTGCATATAAATATCTTCATCCAAATCACATGAAGAAATGGCATCTTCACATCTAATTGCTCTAAATGTAAATTTTCTACTACAACTAAACTCAATATAGTACGAATAGAAGTCATTTTTACAACAGGAGAAAATATTTCACCAAATTCAATACCTAATTTCTGTACAAATCCCTTTACTACAAGCCTTTCCTTATACCTTTTCTGTCCACCCTCTTCTTCCTTTATTCTGTAAATGCACTTGTTTTGCAATGTTCTCTTACCTACTGGAAACTTAACCAAATCCCAAGTCTAGTTATTTTCCAACGAGTCCATTTCCTCATCCATGCCATGCTCCCAATGAACGTGAGTCTTATCCTAAATTTCTTCTTCAAAGCTCTCAGGTTTACCATTATCAATTAATAATAAATAAAATAGAGGTGTAAATCTTTCTAGAAGTTTATTTACTCTTTGTGACCTTCTTAAAGGAGTTTGGGGTACCAGAGGCTCAATCTAGACCTCCTAGACATTCCTATACAAATATGACAGTGACCGATGTTAGTCACCTCTTACCAACACCAGTTATGCTAACCGATGCTGGTTTGGATCCTTTATAACCGATACTAATTTTTCTAACTGGTTTAGGTCAGGGTTCAACTGACACCGATTACTATGTAACACTGTCAGCAATTCTTTTAAATCTGAGAGTTCATTTCATTCACAAATTTCTCAACCGGTTCATCCTTGGGTACCAAAATTTGATCCCTGTACATTCTCTTTTCATTCCATTCAACATCAAGACTCCTAATAATTTAATAATTCTCTAAATCCCAAAAAAGGAAACTGAAATCACCAGATCCATAACCAATGAAAGTGCATCTCTTGGATTTTACATCCAACTTTTTCCTATTTTCCTTATCAACATGTAAAAAAGCTTCTGAACCAAATTTTTTTAGGAAAGAAAGATGTACCTCTTTTCTAGTCCAATCTTCCTCTGGTATTCCTCCATCTAGTGAACTTGAAGGCCCACGGTTAATCAAATAAACTGTTGTATCAATTACTTCTACCCAAAACTGCAAGGGCAATCCAGAATGTATTCTCATACTTCTAGCACGTTCCATGATTGTTCTATTCATCCTTTTTGCAACACCATTCTCTTTTTATGTTCTTTCTCTACATATTCCATTCATTGAACAATAATAATTGAAAGCCTTACTGCATTATTCACCACCATTTTTAGATCTAAGGCACTTTAAATTAGAATTTTATTCATTCTCAGAAAGGGCTTTCCATCTTTTAAAAGTCTCAAAAACATCATATTTACGTTTAATACAATAAACTCATACCTTTCTTGTAGCATCATCAATGAAAGTAACATAATACTGGGATCCTCCATGAGAAGCTACCTAAGATGGTCCCCACACATCTGAGTGTACAAGCTCCAATTTTTTATCCTTATTAGTTGCCCCAACTTTGAGAAATATCACTCTCTTTTTCTTTCAAAAGATATAATGCTCACAAAAATCATGATCTAAATCTTTCAAATATGATAACTTACCCTCAGCCTTTAAGATCTGCATTCCTTTTTGACTCATATGACCCAGCCAGTTATGCCACATGCATGCATCTGAATCTGAAGTAGATAATGTCGAAAAGGAATCAGTAATATAGGTAGATAAATATAATGTTCCTACCTTCTTACCTATTTCTGCAAAAAAATCACCCTCGGTGAATTTCTAAGAGTCTCCTGTAAAAGTAACCATGCAACTAGAATCACTTAGTTTCCCTGCAGAAATAAGATTCCTCCTGAGGCTTGGTATATGCCTCACATATTTCAATACCCATGTATTTTCATTCTACAATTTTAGATGAACTTCCCCTTTACCAGTAATACTGCAAGGTTCATCATCTCCCAAATAAACATGCCCAAAATTGCCTTTGACATAATTTCTAAAATAACCCTTATTAGGGGTTACATGGAAAGAAGCTCCTGAATCTAAAACCCATGATTCAATTCTACTATCTAAAGAAAGAATAAGAGCATCTTGCATTACATCTAATGCAACAAGATTTTCTTCTTTACCTTTATCTGGTTGTTGGTTCTCTTTATCCTTTGACCAACAATATTTCTTTACATGTCCTTTCTTTCCACATTTCTAACAAGTAATTCCCTTACTTACGGATTTAGATATGTTATCCCTTGAATTTGATTTCCCATTACTTTTACTCTTCGATCTCTCCTTTTGCCTACCCCTGATTTCTACATTCAAATCATTTCCAGATGATGATTCCTTTGTACTCTTCCTACGAATTTCTTCAGTCAAGATTATACTAACCACATCATCAAAATTTAAAATATTATTAGCAGATGTTGTATTACTAACAGCCATTACTAATTTATCTCAACTATTAGGCAAAGAACATAAGAATAAAAGTGATTTTACTTCATCATCAAATGGTATAGCAACCGATTTTAACTAATTTACAATAGATTTGAAATCATTCAAATGACTAGATGTAGATCCACCTTCATGCATCTTAGAACTAAATAGTTTCTTTTTCAAATAAAATTTATTTGAAGCATTAGGTTTTTCATATAAATTATCAAGATATTTCATTAAGTCTACCATATAAGCCACGGATGCTGTTAGGCTCAATCTTATAGATCCCAAAGCCTTTTTATCAATAATATTCCATTCTTCACCATTCATCTTCGTAGGTCTAGAATTCTCATCCAACGATAAATACAAATCTCTTTGATACAAATAATCCTCAATCTACATCTTCCATAATTGATAATTTCAGCAGTAAAATTTCTCTACATTATATTTGTTTTCTTCTTCCATTGTTGTAGTTCCCACTCAATCAAAAAAATCTTTGTGAGTAAATTTGTCAACACACAAAATCCTCAAACAAAGCTTTGATACCATTTTTTGGGGTTAACACACCGGTTGTACAGACAATATATCATCTCTAAGCATACATATAAATAAAATTAGATATTCTACCATAAGAAATATACAAAACAAGAGACATAAATCAACACCAAATTTAACGTGGTTTACCTAGTGTGGGCTACATCCACCAAGAAACAAAACAATATATTATCCAAAGATTTGACAAGATATACAATGAAGATTTACAATATTCCAAACCTCCCAGATGTTCAGTACTTTATTTCCCTCAAGCTTTTGCTTCATCACCAAGAATTCTCTCTCTCACCAACTTTTGCAAGTTCTTTCTAATTCTAGTTAATCAGCTTCTTTCTTACTTTTAAACCCTATGTTTTATGCTTATATAGTCATTTATAGAATTAGGGAACTTAGCCATGTAATTACAATAAATAGAAATACTTTAATGCTAAAAATAGATCTAATTCCCAAGAGTTAATCAAAACATCCTCACATAGGTAACCAACGCCGGTTAGCCCTAACCACTTCCGGTTCCTTACTTGCTTGATTGATGCCAGTCATACCTGACCGATGTTGGTCCTGGGTGACCGATGCCAATTCCCCCTTAACCAATGTCGGTTACTATATTTTCCAACAAGTTTTTATTACATGCTAAACTGAATTAATTGAGCTCCACAACTCAATAATGTTTTATGATTAATTATATTTACTTACATTATTTTTGTTTCTTCCATTTGCCTCTTTTGTGTCTGTAGATGTATTGTGCAACCTTGGTGCCTTTTGTAAGTTTGGAGCTCATTGTGCTTATCAAGGAATGAAGTACTCTATGTTAATTGAGTATGTGATGTATCTTCATCCTCGTCATGATAATCTATCTTCATTTGGAATCTGGGATTTTATCTATAAAAACCCTTTCTTCGTACATCACCACTTCTAATTTAGGTTTTACTTCTTGAAAATCTCTCTCCCTAATCCCATGGAAATGTTAGTATAGGTCTAGTTAGCTGTTTTCTTTGTATTAGGAGTAGTGTAGTGATTAGTTTAGGAAGATGAATCCAAACTTATCTGGAGGTTCATCTTAAGCCCGTAATTCCCATAGCTTGAGAGGTGATCCTATGTTACCCAATCACACTGAATGTATTATTTGTGCTCAGGCCATTTGGGAGCTGTAATTGTACTTCCAAGGCATCATTTTCAAGGTAACTTTTTGTGTTTTCTTTATTTTTGGTATTATATATTTTTAGAAATTTGTGTTTGTTATCCATTTATTTTTTATTATGTGTTCTTATTTCTTGATTCACCACGGAGGCCACTGTTTGGTGCTTCTCGATCTTAATCCTCCTCTGACTATGATAATGGGATTTTATTTAAAAATGTAAAATTTCCAACCATGAAGGTACTGAGTCTATTCAAATCCAAGAGTTTTGATGTAGTTTTCACATCGTAAAAGTCAAGTATTTTCAGAGTTTCCATTCGAAGATGTTAGAATTTGAACTTTTCACACATTTGGAATCACTCAATCTATCACTACTAACTTTGGAGTTTCATAAGTTCGTGTTTTAGATTTTTGGAAGTTTTTGTTTCATATTTTCAGAGGTTTATGTTTTAGGGTTTTGGATTTATACGGTTTTAGACTTTCAGAATTGTCAGAATTTAGAGTTTCAGAGGTTTCTAGTTTTTGGGTTTTGGAGTTAGAGTGTTTTCAGAGGTTTTATTGTTTAGACTTTCGGGATTCAGTGTTTCAGAGTTTCTAATATGTTTTCATAAAATTTTCATGGTTCATTCAGATTTTGAACCCCAAATTTATGTCAACTTCTACTTTAAAGGGAGAAGGAAAGATGAAGTATACCTTCTTAGGGGTTTCCCCTCACACATGCCTATCATCAGATTTGGGAAACATTGGAGACACCGATCTTGGATAGGTAGACATGTCAGAGTTCTAGGATAGGCTAAAGTCCCCTAATAAAAAACCTTGGATTTAGGCTATAATTGACTGTGGGATTTATCTCACTGTTGATTTTCCTTCATCCATGCATTTCCCTGAATTTGTCTTAGTTACAGAAGCCCATTTTAATAAATCATCTATGTTTGTAAGATATGATGATTGTAAAGTCATGATTAGGCTAGATATTGATTTTTTGAGGACTTATTCAAAATTCCATAAGTCTAAGAATATATAAAAAATTTCCTAGAGGCTGTAGTTGAACACTGAGATAAGGAATCTCAACTATGAAAAAAAATCATGGTGAAGAGCTATTTTTCCAAGAATTTTACTAAGCTTCCCAAAACATTATTCCGTTCAGACTTCATCCAGGAGGTAAATGACCTTATTGTGCTTTTGAGTAGAGTTTCAGGTCTCACTTCAGTGAAATAATATAACTATTGCATGTCCCTTTATAATGCTACTATTAAGAAGAATAAAGAGTTCATATGATGGGAGAGAATATCAATAAATCAATCTATTTTCAATGAGGAAATGTCTTGAATTTGAAAAAATTCTTCATGAATTCTTACATAGTCTATGCGACAGCTACAATGGGAGAATATAACGGCTTGAATATAAAATATGTTAGGATCATTTCTCATATTTATGATTTTTATCGCCAACTCATCGTGGAGGAAGTAAACATTTCTGAAGAGTAAATGATGCTTTATTTGTTTTCCTTTTATACCGTTTGGATAAGAATTTGTACAATCACAAAGTATCTTATGATGGTTTCAAGGAACTAAGGGAATGGGGAACCATATATCTTCAATTCCCAACATTCACATACATCAGGGTTCTAAGTTTCCTAGGTGCTCCTAATAAATTACTAGGATTCCTGACTGACAAATGGGTCTTGTTAGAACTAGTTCGTTAATTATTAGATTATCATAAAATTCAAAAAAAATGACATGAGGAAGGGGTCCAATTTCCTATTTTAATTGGAAGATACAATTTTTTTAGTATTTACAAAGAAAAGAATGTGGATGTAAAGATGTATGAAGTCACTTTGCGAACATTCCATCCTAGAATTAACTTTGATTACTGGGGTAAATTCAGCGAGATAAGATTTTCTATTTCTCATGTTTCTTAGTTGGAAGACATTTGGATTCACTTTTAGAGTGAGGTTATCATCAGATAATAAGAATATGAAAGGTTGACTTTGAATGAGGTTAAACAATTTTGTATTGTATATATTCCAACAGAGATCGAAGATGATGATGAAGTGTTGTATTCAATTTATAGAAGTAATAACATTAATAATCAACCTCTACTATGGATTGATTGGTATCAAGAAGAATGTTGTTATAGTAAGGAAATGGAAAATCCCATCTTGTAGAGGACATATGATTGGTTAGTTACCTTGGGAATCTCACCCAAGGTGTCAGATCAACCTATAAGAATATAATCCCAACCAACACTAAGTCTCCCTACACCTTCAAAAGGTAAGAGGTATACTTAGAAGGCCATTATAACTCCAAGGAATATTTCATTTGTTATTTTTGGTTCCTCTCTTTCAAAGGTTCCTATTGCCAAATTTTTGTCCTCTATAGTACAAGTGTCTAAAGTTGTTGATATTAGTGGTTTTCTAGTTATATCTCAAGGTTTTACACCCTCTCCTTCATTAGCATTATCACCATCCTTAGCTCCACCTCCTCCATGATTTAGTGATAACACATTATTTGAACCAGATCTTATCAATCAATAGGCCATCCATGGATCTAAGTCTAGTTAAAAATTACAAGTAAAATTCATCTTGAATTGATGAGTTAATTTTGATTAGGGTTGGGTTGTAGGTTTCATAGTAAATATTTGTCAAAATTCTTATTTGTTGTTCATAATCCTTATTCAAATTATTCAAAACATATATCTCACATTTTTCTTAACCCTTGGTGGTGAGCCCTCACATCTTACTAGTTATATGGAGTTCAAAATTAAGTGAGGTTATCTTATCATCATACTACATTCAACACATTTTACCAATGGAATAGAAGTGTTAAACATTACTTGAAAAATGAAGTTTGCTGATTACATTTTGTTACCATATGAATAATCAGATATATATATATATATATATATATATATATATTTATCACATTGAATCATGAAAAACATAAAAACATCAGAAATTCTAAACAATATGAGAGTACACAAATGAGATAAACCATGATGCAAAAGAATTCCAAACTAAAAAGATATCAATATGTATATATAATATGTCAATTGTCTCATGTATAATTCCATCACACCATAGGGTATGTGTGGTAAAAAAGCTTGCTGTGAGTCAAAAATAGAAAAAATCGGTATATAAATCCAAAAATGTCTCAAATTAATAAATTCCTTAGGCCCATCCATCCCTCCTATACCCCTTTGAAGGAGCGGGGAGAGGTCTCCCGCTACGGCTCCTATGGTAAGATCGACTAGGCATGGCATGAGATCTAGTTTATTTCGATCTATGAGACTTTCCACATGAACATATGATAGTACTAGTGGCTTCACTATATGATTTTCCTCTTTGCCTCTATCGGTCCTCATGCATGGTGATCTCAGTCCTTAGCTGAGTCATTGTCGCCAAAGTGTGCCGTGATGGTAAAAATACATTGGTGTGATGACTGGATTGTGCTAGAATTCTAGGGTCTACAAGAAAATTCTCTCGACTCAGCCTAGAGGGAATCACAAAAAAATCTAGGAGTGTGTCCTTGATGAGATATTGACATCCATTAGTTGTGGCTGTAAGGAGATGACAAAAAATGGCAAGTTAGAAAGTGTAATATAAAAACAAAATGAAAAAATTATACTATCATCTAATCTAGGAAGTAAAGATAGGAGAAGTGTGTTTATACTCACTTGGGTCTCTAGGGGTCCAAGTCAAGTTGATGAATGGTATTGATATAGGGGATGCTACTACCTCCTCCACCATTGACTACAAATTCATGGATGCCTCCTATATCTCCTTTGGGTATACTAACTCCTCCTTTGCCTCTTCTTTGGCTCTGGAATCCACTTAGGCCTCTCTTATACCTTACAACTTAGGGTCTGACTCCTCCCCTGATCCCGAGTCTATTTTTACCTCCTCTTCCTCCTCATCACCCTATTTTGTGCTTGAAACAATATTTAAACCTTTTCTTGGTCTAGCTGCAACACCAACAACTACATTTGGTGCTTCTTGTTGTGAACCAATAGGAACTCTAGGTAACACAACTGTCCACTAGAGTATTACCTTTGGGGTAGCTCTAGCCTCTCAGATCCCCATGTAAATGGTGGAAACTAATGGAAGAGAATCTTCATAAGGTAAGAAAAATTTCTAGGGTACCTAAAGAACCATATGAGTCTCAACTATACTACTCTATTCAACCAATTAGATGGTAGTGCTAGAAGTAGTCAACATGACCCCCTCCTCAGCTCATCTTCTTATCATATCCTGATATGGTTGTGTGATAATATCTTCCATAGTCAAAGTAGATACCAACTATGATGGGCCCATGAGTGGAGCCAAATCAACCCATTTGGATTCCCTGATCTCCATAGGATCTGCTATCCCTACACCCCTCTTGTAGGGGATCATTCACTCATAAATACATGACATGACCAATGTAGGGTGGATGAGAGATCTATCCCCACATCTAAAAATCCAATTTAGGTCATGTTAGGTAGTGCCAAATATGTCAATTCCCCATGTGTACACCTGACAAGAGATATCAATGCTCTTAGAAATCAGATCCTTGTAAATAAAGAACATGTCCCTGCCCTTATCCCTAATCAAATGTGAGGCCAATATACCAGTTATAGTCTTGCACAGAGTGGGGATGTGAGTGGTATCCATTGTAACAAGTCTGACCATATGCTAGGAGCCCATATCAGGTGCCTCTGAATCACCAAGGTAAGTTCCCCACCTTCAAGCCTCAATTGTTGAAAAGGATCTCTTCAGCACCAAATTCCTACTGGTGATAAGAATTCTGAGGATCCTCTAAACATCCTCCACTATAATGGTCCAATCTCATCTGACACTAGGAAACTAGAATGTGTTTTGGTCTGTATCCCAATAACTAAATAAGTCGTAGAGATGGTGACTCACGGGGGAAACATTTCTTGTTTGATAAATCCTCAATATGGCTAACCTCTCTAATAATCCCCTCTCTTCTTGAGTTAATGACTTCAAGATCTGAGGAAACCATTCTTGATCTTAGGATCTACTCCACTTGATGTATCTCCCTTACATCTAAAAAAAATATAAAAATAACAAGTTAGAATGTGATAAATGCGTAAAAATCTCAAAAAAATAATATAAATATGAGTGAAAATAAAAAATTTACATACTTGTCATGATTACATAACTGATGCTTTAGGCAGGGTGGTAGTTACAAAACTGCCACTATGATAAGTGATAGTTACGTAACTACCATAAAAATTTTGTAATCACCACGAATGTTATTTAATCACCACTTTGTATAGATCGGTGGTTGCATAAATACCATGACGGTCGTGTCTGCCAAAATCAAGTTGTGGAGGTTGCACAACCGCCACTCTACTAAGTGGTTATTTTGTATCCACTGTGATGTTTGAGAATCTGATGTGGTGATTACACAATCATCGCTCTATGCTGAGTAGTTGTTACATAACTACCATGGAGGTCATGTCCATCAAATTCACACCAAACCCCTAAATGCAAAAATTTACAAAAATAAGGAAAAATGACCAAATTCACCCAAAAAAATTACATTACCTAAAAGGTTCCCCCCTATGGTATTTTTTACTACAAAATCACTTAAAACTGCCCCTCTTATAACTAGTTCCAAGAAAGTGCTTCATTTTAGGGAAAAAGTAAAAAAATGTGTATAACTTACATGCTTTTGACCCTCTGCTACTACCGCTTGTTGTGCTGCCAACATGCTTGAGTAATCTTTGCTTTAACTGTATTTTTAAGCAAAATAGTCACCGGTAACCTAGAGCTCAAAATTTATCTAGGAGGGTGTGTCAAAATGATTTCTAAAAATAGTAAAAAGTAATATATATATATATATATATATAGCTTTTTTTTTCTAATGTCATTTTGAGTGAGTGTATGTAGGGCCAACGCATTGGAGCATGTATATTTCTCATCCCCACGAACATGGTAAGTAATCTTGAAATTTTATTTCAAAGTATTTTACTAATATTTTTTTATATCTACACTTGATTCCCATTTCTATTTTATAGATAATGGGAAGGTTGGATTGGCATGGTTTCAATACATGGAAAAACAAGGTATTGTTATCAATATGAGAGTGCACCTGCTACGAGGAACATGTGATAAGACTAAAGTAGTTGTTCCTCACTCCATTGATACAATGGGAACTCTTCCTATTGTGAGACCTGCTTGCAGAAGAGAGCCTCCAGAATGGTCCAGTTCCCTTGGTAAACCACTAACCTGCCTTCTGTATGAGAAAAGAGGAGAAAAACTTGCAAAAATAATACTGAAAAAAAAGCTAACTAAGGTGATGCACCGATATTTTTTGGACCCTTCTATTCTGCATACACACACTAATGATTGATAAAGATATTCTTGTCACTTCAAATAACTTCTATAATTAATGCCCAAGTGATTCTGAAGAAGGTGTAGATGACTGTAATAACTAAAGTGAGAGGGTTAGAAACCACTTTCAAAATAGGACTACATCAAACACACACTTAATCAGACTGGCAGAAAACTTATAGTACAAATAAGAGGTTAATTGCATTGGTAAACAAGCAAAGGAAAAATACATTTCACTTACACAAGCCATTCAAGCAAAGCAAAACTTTGAATCACACGCACAATGGAGGATAAAACTGGCTTTATTACATCAAATAGGTGCTCACTGCAGAATTTTGGGTCCTCCCAAAAGCTTACAGAAAGTATGATGAACTTCTGCTTGTCAAGCTTCGGTCCCTTTGTGCTTGCAATCACACTACAATAGATAGAAAAAGTTTTTCCTAAAAATCAGACTAAGAGTGAACTCGCCCATTAGATCAATTATTATCCTTTTGCTATTTTTATTACGGATAATAATGATCTATTACAAAAGAGGCTTCAAGGCCATGAGCATCACTCAAATACATAGTCAAACTGAAGTTGACTCTTATTTTAAAGGAAAACTAATAAAATGAATTACAAACATTGCTTGTAATGTAAGTCTTTTACATGCAACATGCTACTTTATTCTCTGACGTAGACATTTGTTCTATCCTTTTCCTTGTTGCATGGAAAGGTCTATTTTTGGAAATTTTGCTTAAAAACATCCCTGTTCTCTCATTGGCTGATCCATTTTATACTTAGGCATGCATAAAAAATTGGTTTAACCTCCATTTTTTGGACACCATGCATATGAATTTTTCACCTTGGCATATTTCAAATGCAACTGAAACTATGGTTACAAATTTATATTATATTTACCACCACCTTAATAAAAGGGGGGCTACCATATACACATGTTTCAGAATTTAAATTATTTGAATAGAGAAAGGGTTTGCTTGCCACTTGGCAGCCTTACATTGCTCCTTTGACTTTGACGTTAGGATTGTTTGAGGGGTTGGGACCTGCGGTGACTGTGCATCAGTCGAAACTTGGCACGTTTTTTATTGTTGATTTTGTTCAGTCCTTGGCTGTTGATATGACCCTACGAAGGTATTAATGTTGATTGGAATGGCATATTCAATGGAATTTATCTCGATCCATGACATATTAATTCTAGACCCTTGATCATCCTATGCATTGTTTAAACTTATCCCTTGATTTCAAAGGCATTTATGAAGTTCTTATCACTTTGGGTGGCAAAAAATTTTGATCGTTGATCTCTCTGATTTCATTTTGGCCATTGGATGCTCTGCTATAAATTTGCCTTGAATTCAGTTTCGATGGGGTCCCTTGGATCTCTGACATCATTCTCAAGCCATTGGATTTGAGGGGTTTACCTGGACTATGGTTTGATGTTTGACTCCCTCTATGTCATCCGATTAATCTTCATTTGATTACACCCATTCGTTCATCTAACTCAGGTTAGGTCTAGAGTTTGGTGGAGTTTTTAGGGGGCATAATGGTTCCTGTAAGGTCATTTACATTATTTGATGACCATGGCGAAGCCCTGGTGAATTTTCTCTAGCTCTGTCAAATCTATAGAATACATGGTGGTTTTTAATGTCTTTGAACTTGAAATTTTCTATTTTGGCCTTTGGACACCATTGTTGGTTTGCTTGGCCTACTTTTTTTTGAAGAAATATGAGGGTATACATTTCATTTTGTATTGCTGCAGCTTCATATTTTTTCCCTGTACCTATTTTCCTTTGTATATGGACTTTCTTCTTTTATAGCTTCATTTTAACGAAGCTTTGGCTTTGGTTTTGTCATTTTCCTTCTACCGTCGTTCGGCTTTGGTGAGCTCGAACAATAGCCTACAAGGGAGACAAATGACATTGTTTCTTACTCTGGCCTCGTTATTTCTTATGCGGTGAGTACTTCTGTTGTTTTTATGCAACTGTTAAATCATAAAAAGAAAGCTCTTGAAACTTACTTGATGTTTTCTTGTGAATAAAATATGGTTTCGGCCCCCCATTTAGACTATATTTTTGTAAACTTATGGCCTTGGCTATGTCAACTGTTCAACATGAATCTATTCTTAAGTGCAAACTTATGAATCTCAGCCTTTTTGTAACTCGAATGTAGTGATATTTGGCTTTATTTGTAGTTGTGTATTTTAATGTCTTTGGCCTTGGATTCCTTACTGACTATTTATTGATCATTCGTCCTTTTCACTATAACTTGTATTTGATTTGATTGAATTTCAGCAATTTTCCATTATTTTCCTGCCACTTGTTCATTTCTTTGAGAGTTCATTCGAGAGGCCTTTGTGAAGTTGGAAACTCTGTCACTTTTACTTCATTGTTTATATCTTTTGTCAAGCATGAGCATGCTGAAATAGATGGAACATTGGAAAACTGTAACTTGATCAATCTTTTTGTATTGCAAGCATGCATGTAGCATGTTTCCTGAACTTGTACAAGCATAACATAATCACATTAGCAATCCTATTTGTTCACCTTGAGAGAAAATGTTTATGTTTATTTCTATAATGATCTTTCCTTTCTAGAAATAGTAAGGTAATCACTGTATTTCAGTTTTATTGATAGAGCATTAATTTACAATTTTTTTCTATCTAAAAAATCTATTTTGCAAGGGGAGACTTAGGGAAAAAAATTTCAAAATCTTTCTCTCTCCAGATTTTACTAGTGCAACTTGTCTATTTTTTGGAAAAAATATGAACATATCTTTGTTGCCTTTTATGAGTTGTCTGTTCACTTGACTGAGTTCTGTTCATGCTTGTTTTGCTTGATCCATTGCAACTTTGGAAAATTGTGAAGTAGTTGGCTTAATTCATACTTGAATTTGGAAATAAAATGAACTTTGAATAGCTGCAACTTGATGAACTTCTGAAATATCTGTATGTTCCATTTGATCATAATATTAACTCTGTAAT
The DNA here is from genome assembly GCA_019776745.2 of Taxus chinensis. Lineage (NCBI taxonomy): Eukaryota > Viridiplantae > Streptophyta > Pinopsida > Cupressales > Taxaceae > Taxus > Taxus chinensis. The sequence continues at coordinate 305,768,803 of CM034154.1, forward strand.
GATGAAACATATACTTTTTGTTGATTGTTATCATTTCTTTAGAAGCTCAAATAGCTTATAAAGCATGTAGTAGCTTATAAAGCATGTATTTCAATTCTATTTTAAATTGAAAGTCACTTTTACAAGGGGAGACTGGAATTTTTTTTCCAAAATGACTGTTTTCCTCTCTCCTTTTCAAATTTTCAACTTGATTTGTAAAAGCTTTGTTTTCTTAACTCATCTTGATGCTTCTTTCTTTCTACAAAGCATCTTGAAATGATGTTTGTTTTCCATTCTCTTGAAATTAAATAGTAGCTGCTTCTTTCTTAACCAGTTAAACTGGTCTTTTTCATTCTCATGTCGCAACCTGTTCCTGTAAAACTTAGAAATAAGTTAGAAAAATGTAGGATTTTTGGCCTCTCTTATATCCATGTGATGTTGATTTCTTTTTCATTCTTCTTTTGTGAACTATTTTCAACTTCTTTTTCATGTCATATCTACATCTGCTTCTTTTGCAATCTATTCCAAATTTTTCTTTTCTATTTCAATCCTTTGCCTTTTTATTGCTTTCTGCCACTGATTTCTCTTTATGCACTCTGCTCTCATCTGCTGCCATCTATTTCTTTCTTTCAAGTACCATTAGATGCATTAAACCTAGAATGTGTGTTCGCTTTAGAATAGATGTATAGGAATAAAAATGTACCCGGAGCTCAAAATTGATAGGAATTGCTCTTTATCTTGTAGGTGACGAGAAAAGAAGATGGAGATGAAAAGTGAAAGATGAAGACGAGATGAAATTGGAGATGTAGATGATGCGGAGTGGGAATGAAGATAGAAAAGGAAATGATGGGTTTATTTTTACTCCTCTACTCTTATTCTTTATCACATGTAATATTCTCTTTTCCATGTATATGATGTTGTTACTTAGTCACATCCTATGGCTTGTGTGGGAAAACTTGTAATCTCTTATGAATAAAGCATTAAATTGAAATAATGAGTTGACTATATCTTTCTGCATTCAACTTTTTCTTTGATTATACAATGATGTAAGCAACTCAATATCTCAAACAAATAAATTAATATAAGAGATAACTTAAAATAAATACCTGCAACTCCAGTAAGCAACCATTGAATGAGATGTGCCTCTTTGTATTTTTTTTACTGCATTAAGAATATGTTGTTCATTTTGACTCTTTCCTACTATCTCCATTCAGATATTATTGTCACTGTTTGGTTGGCGGTACTTTCTTAATGGAAGTAGTAGGAAAGGAGTCACTTGTAATATTTTTGTGACAACATAGATGGATGTAATTTCATGAATCACAAATAACTTCAATGAATACAAAGTAATAAATATGATGAGCACAACATAATAAATTGAAGTTGATTATTTGAAATTTGCAACTGTGAATGCCGTTTTGAAATGATTAGCTGATTGCATTAACTACAATACGTTTATCCTCATCAAGTTGTCATATGATCCTTCGTGAATCTTGATGAAGATAAATGAGAGATTGCCATTTATGTAACTAGCTCTTTGTTTGGGGACAACATTCCTAGTTTCAAATTCCAACTAATCACCTTCATCTGTAACCAACTCAACTTAATGAACTCAATCTCTGTAATCTACAATTGAAATGCCCCAATGTTTAACCAATAAATTTTTGAAATCTCCCGTACTTATGATGACCAAAAATGGTCAACAGGTATAATTTATGACTTTCCCACTTTGGAGCACCATACTCGGAATTCACGTTTTACACCCATTCATGGATAAAATGATTCAGTGAGGGGGCAATATTTACACACCCTATATTACAAAGGTGCTATAGTAAAATATTTTATGATGAAATATTTCTTTTCCAAAACAATGACGAGATCTATATTATTTCCTCTTTCCTTCACCATGTTTATTTGACTTGTATATCCTTACTTCTAAGCCTTCTATCTTTTCATGCCTTTACAATTTACTTTTCACCCCTTTTCTTCATTATTTTTAATTTAAGTCACACAACCACTGTGACAGTTGTGTAACTACCATTCTACAAAAATAAGTGGTTCTATGCACTTTTATCTGAGAACTTGAACCGCATTTTTTGAACGCGCATCTATAACTTGTGAGTTTTTTCCTCACCCATTTCTTAACTATTTTGTCTGATATTTATCTTTTCATATTTTTATTAGAATCCTCTTCTCAGTTTAATATTATTATAATTTTGAATCCCCCTTTCTTGGATGATTTGGAATTTCTTGATTACCATGTGTGATAGAATTCTTCTCCTCTATATTTCTATAAAAGCCAAAATTTTACCCGTATCATGGGTTAGAAGTTTATGATTTTAAATGCATTATAAATCTACCAAAATCCTATTTATAACTACAGAAAAAATATAGTACACTAATCTATTTCTTCCCAGTCTTGCATTTGTGATCATTTATCTTGCAATCATCTTACTTTAGTGACTTCTTGATTTCTTATTACAACCAACCAACACTGCACCCTAGGTCATTTGGATTTTCATCTTTGGAAAGGAATTTGAGGAGATAATAGAATCATCACCACATTTGGGAATCTTTCATAGTACTACAGTAACCAGGTTATAGGTGTATTTATACTTATTTGAAGATTTCATTTTGGATATTGTCCTTAAAATTAATAGAAGCAATATACTTGTTTTAAGAGGTAGAATTTATAATTTATTCATTCCTATATTTGTATGCATATGAACAAAATTTTACTGATATGTTATTCCTTATTTATCCATGTGGATCTGCATGGGAAAGAAGTTAGAGGAAGCTTCTGTGTCTACACTTTTCATTTTATTTTTTCATTATTAGTTTACCCATACAACTTAATTGTTTTACTAGGGAAGTTTTAGGGGAAAGAGGAAATTACTCATGAGAATGTTTCTTTATTCCTATGAATCTGAGGTGAAGAAATTATATTTACCATACATCTTCTTTGAATTAGATTCAACTTCACATCCTGTGACAGAGGAATAGCTGCATCCGACTATTCCTTGTGTGTTCTATTTAGTGTAGAAGTAGATTGCTTTATTTAAATTAACTTCTTTTCCTGCATCTATAGATTTACTTTATTTATTTTTTAAGTAATAAAAAAACCTGAAAATATAGTTTAGAATTTAATTAGATTTAATTGTTCAGATACTTTGGTGAGTGTTTATGGTGATAACCCCATTCGTATTGATTGTGGGGCATAATTTGTAGCCAGAAAAGTAATTTTTTGGTGTATGTACTTATTCAGATACTTTGGTGAGTGAAAATTCCAAGCCTCTTAGGAAGCCAAACAAGATAGGGACAATAACATAATTTTGTTCAAATTTATGGGTCAAAATATTTTGTGTCCACACTCTTATCTCAAATCATATCATGTCCTATTCCCATCAAAATCAAAATATTTTAAAAATATACAAACATTTCCCTTTTAGATACCCATTCCAAAACAAAGTGAAAATATCTTAAGTATTATCCTTTGGATTCACATTCAAATTTTAAGCACGTCAATCTCAAGTAATCTAAGTCTTATAATTTCATATTCACTTTATCAAAGTTTAAACAAAATAAGAATTTAGTCACAACTCTTAACTTTGGGTATTCACTTTATCTGAGCTAATAAAATTTTAATATGTCAAATCAACACCAAAGTATTATCTTTTGAACATTCACTTTGTCCTAATTCAAGCATATCATATCCTATCAATCATAACTTTATCTTTTGGACATTTAATTTGTCTAAATTTAAGCATATCAATCCTACTTAAAATCATATACTTATGGATATTCACCTTATTCAAAAGTAAGAAACATCCAAATTAGTCATAACAAACTCTAAAATCCAAACCAATTCACAAACCGGATCTTCACTTTAGGTATTTACCTTTAGTAAAATGTTAGGATGATACAAAACACCAAATGAAGTGTTATTAGAAAAACTTCATGAGATTTAAAAACAAATCTCTCGTATAGATTCCTATGTCAGTGAGAAATGACACAAACAACCTATCATAATCCTTAGTGAACCAACTACATGTAAAGTCAAATGACAATTTACACCTCTTGGAGAAAGTATCTCTACTATATTGCATCATTTTTCAAGTGTTAATATGATAATATATCGAATCACAAGGCCTTTCACAAAAGGACAACCAAAACCTAGATGGTATAATAGAATCAGAATATTGTGAATACCACCACAACGAAGGCCACTCTACATATCATTTTTCAAATCTCTTCCAATATGTCCAAGAATTAATTGACAACAGAGCCATTGAAATAAAAAACACGTCAACTTCCACAACTTCCAGTGAAGAGTTAAACATTTTTCAAGACTCTCTACATGATGAAACTCAATGAGATCAAGATGATAAGGGAAAAGGATATACAAACCAAAACCAATAAAATACTCCTCTATATACTATTCCATTAGTTAAAGTGGAAATTGGAAGTGTTTCAGACAACTATAGTCAAACGTCAACCAAGAACTTGAAAGAGTTTCGCGATCCCTTTCCAACTTAGGGTACCAATGAAAAATCTAAAGATAAAGGTCAATCATCGAATAATTGTGAGATTGATTCTATCATTTCATTGCTATATCCTATGCTTAACAACATGTATTTCATCAAAACCAACTCCCTTATCCTTTATGTTTCAACACTACAAAAATCGGTTTGGACACTGCCCACAAATCCTATAACATCCAATCCTACGTCTACGACTATTTCAAAATAGTCATCCAATGCAAAGTATTTGTGATGTAGGAGCATACAAATGAATAAGTTAGATTAGTAATATTTTGGTTGTGACCATCCTAGATGTTTGGAATAATGGCTTAGGAAGCTTTGTTAGGTATCAAAGTGTCTTAGATTTTAAATTTTTCTTGGTTCTTTTTTTTTCCACCTAAAGTGAAATTTTAATTTTCAAATTTAGAAATGAGATATTTTGTATTGCTAGATTGTGTGTAGATGGTATAGGTGGTTAGGGTGAATTAAACATACATATTGTTATGTCTTAAGTGAATTCTAATGGATAAAATGGTAGAAAATGTTATGAATGTGAAAATATGTCTGTTCGTATGTTTTGGCATAACATGTAAAACATCAAGAATAGTTGGTTTAGAATATGACATAATAAAAGGGAAGGAAATCAAATGGGATTCAGTAATATGTATTTTATCTAAGGTAGAAACTGTGTGTAATATTATTTTGAAGAATAATTCAAATGGAATCAAGAGGATAGCTCTGTTTTTGGGAGGCAAAAATTGTTCTTGTGACTGTTTTCTTCACAAAATAATGTTGAAGTGCTCATTTATTAGAGAAGCTATAAATTTTATATGTTTGAACATTTGATGTGGATTGTATGGACATTTTTATGAGAAATTTATGAATAATATAAGGTGAATTTTCCTTGTTTCTCTTTATCTTGTTGGAAAGCATAAAAAAGACTGTCTAATCTCATTGTTTTTCTTAATAAGAATCAGGTTGTATGCACCTCTTATTGGAATAAGAATTCATTTTATTTGTGTGAAAACCTGAAGGAGACTATGGAAGCACCATTTCAAGGAGTTTAGGAGTGATTTTAAGATAAAATGAGTTGTTCCCTCTATTTTTCTTATGGGAGCACCAAGAACCATGTTTTTCTCGTCCAAGCAAGTAAGAATTACCAAGGTTTTTAAAGTCTATCACACTTTAATTCAATATTGATTACTCAGGAAGATTATGGGGATCAATATAGGACTATCAGATAAATTTTAGGTCTTGAACTTGATTATTTTTCATTTTATAAGATTTTTACCCTATTCGGGTTACCTAGAAACCCTACTTAGGGTTTAAGCCAAGTTTAGGTTTTGGAGGCTTTAAACTTAGTGTCTTGACTTGAAATTTGGTAGAAACAACTAAGGGATTCACATTAAGAGATTATCTAGGTTTTATTGATTGGAATTTTTCCAAAAATTCTTACTTGATGAAAATTGTGAATCATGCATGTAGGTGTGTTTAAAAGACCTAATAAAAACTAGTTTAACAAATTTGGAGGAGTAGATTAATGGATATAGCCTTAAATTTTGGCGAGAAGAAATAATGGCCAAAAGGGTATCTTAAAAGTTATTTATTTTTATCTAATTATTTTTCATTTTTTTTTAACAATAAAGTTTGTTTTTTGGAGGGCTACAAGCCTAAAGGACAATTTTTCCAAAACAAGTATAAAGAAGAAAATTCCTCCTAGTTTCCTCTTGTTGTTGGCATCATTTTTGGTATCAAATCAGGTGAATACTAAAAATAAGATTAAAAAGTGATATAAAGGAGAAAAGTGATGATGCCAGCCAAAAGAATAGTGAGAGGAGGTATTCAAATTAGAGATGCCATCTTGGAATATTTGAGAAACATGAGGGTTATTTTTAATGAAATGCTGATAATAGTTGAAGCTAATTAGAGAAGAGGAATCCTAAGAAGTGATGTGGGTGGTAGGGAAGAAGAGCCCTAAGAAGCTCCAACACAGTGAGAGATAGAAGACTCTTAAGAGAGTGAAATTGATAAATTGCTTAAAGTGATAATAGGACATGGATAACAAAAGTTGGAAATTCTTACATAAATAGGTATCATTTATGGATAAGAACTCAGTGATTAGATAACTGTGTTGGATAATTACATTGAGTATGAGAATGAGTCATAGGAATAGAAAGTGAAGTTTTTTTGTACCAGATTGAAATGACATACAACAATATGGTGAGAATTCAAACAGAATGGGATAATCAAACGAGGAAAGAGAAAGATTAAGGCATGGGATATAATTGTATCAAATCTTAAGGATAAGTTCTTACCTAGTGATTATTAGAAAAATCTATACATAAAGCTTCAAAATTTGAAACAAAAAGAAATGAGTATTAAGGATACATAGAAGAGTTCTACAAATTAACAATCAGATCAAGGCATGTTGAAGAAGATGTGGAAAATATAGCCATGTACTTTAATGGGATGAGATATAATATTCAAGGATGAAATTAGTTTTTTGAGTCCTATAACTTTACAATAATGTTATTGATATGCATTGAAAGCAGAAGACACATTGAACATGAGAAAAATGCAACATACTAGAGAGTATAGAGGTAGAGATTTTAGAGGTAAAGGAAAACAAGAAATTAGAGAACAAAAACAAAGACAAGAAAAATATGAAAACAATTCACAAGTGCAAAGTGCTACAAGAAATGGCTACTCAAGAGGAAAAGTTAACTATGAAAGAGGAATAGGAGAGTTTCAAGTGCAAAATTTTTTCTAGTCATAGATCATATGAACGTCCATAGAAATCTCAAAAAAATGGAAGTAGGGTAAGAGAAGAAAGAAATCAGATTGTGTGAGCTAATGAAAAGGAGAGCATGGGATCAACATCAAACATAAAGGAACCTAAGACAAGAGAGTCACCACTATTTATAAGAGTCCTACTCAAGCGAACAAAGTAAAAAACCAGCCCAAAGGAGAAAATTATTTAGGACCATTTGAAAATATCACGGTAATTTTTGTAAAGTTGTTATAAATGGAGGTAGTATAGATAATAGGATTTCCTTAGAGATGTTTTAGAAACTGTGCCTTAAGAGGCTTAAGAATCCAACACCTTACAAGGTGTTATGGATTCATAAAGGTCATCATGTTCTTGTGACAAAGAAGATTATGGTAGAGTTTCAAATAGGAGGATATAAGGATAAAGTACTTTATGTTATCATGCCTATGGATTTGTGTCATGTTCTCTTAGGTATGCCTTGGAAATATGATTGGGACACTATACAAAATTTAAGAGATAATACTTACACCTTAGAGAAGTATGGAATAATTCATACACTAGTGTCTCTGAAAGATGATAAAGAGAAGGTAGTCAGCCCAAGTTTATTGATGATAGGTGAAAAAGAGTTGTCATAGAAGGAGAAAGAGGATGAAAAGGAGAAGTGTCATTAGATGTTAACAAGGTAAACATTGCAGCCCTGAAACTAACTTATTTTCTTCCTAATATTTATTCTTATTTTGGTGAATTACTTGAAATTGTGGAGAAAGACTCACCTAGTGAGTGGAAGAAGAAAAATGAGAATGACGGATTCAAATATGAGTGAGTATTAAAGCCTCAACCTTAGATCATGATGAAGGAAACTAATACAATGATTAGTTTCAAATAGAGGAAATGTATGTCCTTGTGCAAGATTTATTGCAAGTAATTTATTAAGGAGAGGTGAGAGAAGGTGAAAATATGAAAAAAATACCTTCTTTGACAAGACATGATCTAGATTGTAGAATATTTTCACAAGAAGGTCTGTGTACTGGCTTGGGATAATGTACCAAGGCTATGAGAAAAGGAAATAAAAAACAAGTACAGAAAAGGGAGGTTAATTCTGAATTGTTTGTAGTATTTTTAGGAAAATATAGTGATGATAACACTAAGGAAGATTCCCATACGAAGGATAATATAAAGTCCCTTGAAAAAGGAATTATAATTGTTAGTGTGTTTGTTTTTTATAGGTTCATTAGGAGAAGACTTAGAGATGATAAAAGGGAAGAATAAAAACGAAAATAATAGATGCATCCTTGAAGAAACTATTAAATTACACCATATAACATGAGATTTAGGAGGACATAGAACAATAAAATCTAGAAGGAATGAATGAGAGGAGCATAAGTTCATACAAAGAATCCATTTATCAATTCAAGGAGCAGTTATACAGACACATGAGAAATAGTTCATGATTTCTTTCTAGTAGGGGAGTTTGATACAGGATCATCAAATTGAATAAGTTAGTTTAACATGATTCTAGTTGTGAACATCCTAGGTATATGGAATAAGGGATTAGGGAGATTTGCTAGGAATCAAAGTGTTCTAGATTTTAAATTTTTCTTAGTTCCTTTTCCTTCCTAAAGTGAAATTTGAATTTTCAAACTTGGAAATGATAAATTTTGGCTTGATAGATTGTGTTTAGAGGGTCTAGATGGTTACGGTGAATCAAATAGACATGTTTTCATGTCCTAGGGGAATTCTAAGGCTGAAAATGGGAGAAAATGTTCAAATATGTTAAAAATACCTCTTTTTTCTATGTTTTGGCGAAACATGTAAAACACCAAGAACGGTTGGTTTTAGAAGATGAGATAAGAAAAGAGAAGGAACTAAAACCCAAGTTAATTATAGGTAGTTTCCATGAGGTAGAAACTATGTGTAAGAGGATTTTTATGAAGAAATCAAATGGAATTAAGAGGATCGCTCTATTTTTGGGAGGAAAAAATTATTCTTGTGACTATTTTTTTCACAAAATTATGTAGAAATGTTCATTTTCTTAGAGAATTTATAAATTTTCTATGTTTTAACATTTTATGTGGATTTTATTGACATTTTTTTTTGAGAAATCTATGAATAATCTAACATGAATTTTCCTCGTTTCTCTTTATTTTGTTGGAAAGCAAAAAAAATATTGTCTAAGACTATTTTTCTCAATAAGAATCATGTTATATGCACCTCTTTTTGGAATAAGAATTTATTTTATTTGTATGAAAACCTGAAGGAGACTATGTAAGCACCATTTAAAGAATTTTAGGAGTTATTTGAAGAGGAAATGATTTGTTCCCTCTTATTTTCTTATGAGAGCACCAAGAACCCTCTTTTTCACATCCAAATAGGTAAGAATTAGCAAGGTTTTTAAATTTTTTCATGATTTACTTATATAATAATTACTCGGGAATCTTAAGGGAATCAATATAGGAATATGATATAAATTTTACGTTTTGAAATTGATTATTTTACATTTTATAAGATTTTCACCCTACTGAGGTTACCTAGAAACCCTACTTAGGGTTTAAGCCAAGTTTAGGTTTTGGAGGATTTAAACTTAGTGTCTTGAGTTGAAATTTAGTAGGAAACACCTGAGGGATTCACATTAAGATAATCCAAAGTTGATGATAGTTTTGAAACATGCCTGTAGGTGTGTTTATGAGACCTAAAAACAAAAATGTTTTAGTGAATTTTGAGGAGTAAATTAGTGAATCTAGACTTAAATTTTGATGAGAAACAAGAATGGAAAAAGGGTATCCTGAAAGGTTTTCTGTTTATTATATATTTTTCATTTTTTTCAAACAATAAGGTTTGTTGTTTTGGAGGGCTACAAGCCTAAAGGGAAATTTATCCAAAATAGGTATAAAGAAGAAAATTCCTCCTAGTTTCCTCTTGTTGTTGACATCACTTCTTTTGTTTCTCCTAACATTATCAAACAATCAAAGAAGGCATCTACTTAAATATATCTCATGGAATTTACCAAAATAACACCTACATTTCGATACATCATTACATGTGTACTCCAGAATTTGTGTTCCTAAGAGTATCAATACACAACCCTTTCAAACTTTGATAAAAAATATTTTGTCAAATAATTCAATCATACAATCTGGTTCATATGACATTTTGAATCCTAATATTATAAATAATAATTTCTTATACATTCAATCATTCATAACTAATCATAGAGTCAAAAGAGTTCTTATAGGAAATTGAGAAACATTGGATGTTCATTCCATAAGATCATTACCATGCCTTGAAGGCCCATATACAGATCAATCCTTCACTCCCCATGTCATTCAATTCACGACTTAAGATAACATTGACATTGATATTATTTTCAAACTCCAATCATCTATATCTACTACACCATCAACATCTTCTCCTCCACCTAAGATAGATATCATTGACAAAGGTATTGGAGATTATGAACTCCAAAATACAAATTAGACATTATCTTTATCCACACATGGCTTGTTTGATGATTTAGCTGATATAAACCTACTTATTTAAAACCTTTTCATCAAAACCATTGACTTGGACCTCATCTGATCAAGTATCATAAATCAAGACCAAATATATTATATATTCATTGAAAATATTTTGATCCACTCCTTTAATTTGGTTATGGTCCACCCAAGTCCTGGAAATCAAAACCAATCACAATTCATAAAAATGGACCTCTTCCATAATAATGAATCTATTGCAAACCCTAATCAATTAAAAATTAAAAAAAGAGAAAAAATATATGGCATATCAAACCCCTAATCATAATGCTATTTGAAAATCAAAAGAAAAAAAATAAAACTTCTTATTCACGAGTACTTTCCGCATCGGTGGATGTCATTTGTACAAATAATTTTATTTTTTCCATCCATCATTAAATATCTCTATCATTTCATTATTCTATCTTGACACCTTTCACATATAGAATCAGGTTAATATTGTTCTTGTGGGTTATTGTGTATCTCATCCCTAATCTAGATTATTCCATTCCAAATGTGTTAATGTATAATCTTGTCTAGAATCTTACTAATGGAAAATCATCCTTTGGAATAATATCTCTCCTTAACAAGAAAGCACTAAACTTATTTACATGGATCTTTTGTCATCCCATATCATTCTAAGGTTAAGATCTCTTTCATCCTACTAGTTATGTGGGGATAAGATTTGGGGGAAAATTTCTTTCCAAAATATGCACAATGACATAAGAGAAAGGTAAAATTAATAAAAATACAAAAAAACATTACACTTTTCATCCTTTATAGTATTTGGTGTCGAGCCCACACTTCTTACTGGTAGTGTGAGATTAGGAACAAAGAAAGGTACCCTTACTCACCTATGTTTTTTATTTGGTGTTAAACTATTACCTCTTATTGGTGCTATGGGGAAAAATATTGGGGGCCATTTTAAATAATAATAACCAAGCAACATGAAGTTTGCAAAAAATTGAATCAAAATTTCTTAATCATACACCATCCAAATAATCACTTTAGTTTCTCATTTTAAGAAAGAAAGCCATTACTTACACTAGATCTTGCCAATAGTAGGCCACTTTTGGGTCTAAGTCTAGTCATGATTAGATAATCTTAATTGGAGATGAGTCAATTTTTTTTCAAATGGACCATTGTTAACCTCTTGTCTTTAAATCCATCATATTAATTTTCACATCACTATATCATTTATCTTACATTGTTCTTGGATCTGAACATTGAGCCCTTAAATATTCCTAGTTTCATGGAGTTAAGACTAGAGTTATACATCCTATAACTATATCATGTACATTATGTCAATGAAATGAAATACTTACAATTGTTTGAACATAGGTTTAGATAGTGCACCCTTTATCAAATAAAAACTATTAAAATTCAAAATCCAAAAACATTTAAAAGATTCAAAAGCTAAAAACATTCAAAGAATTCAAAATCCAAAAACATTCGAAATATTCAAAATCCAAAAACATAAAAAATCTAAAAAAACATTCAAACAATCAAAAAACCAAAAACATACAGAAATTCAAAATCCAAAAAATACAAAAAAATAAAAATCCAAAAACATTAAAAAGTGTTCTAGAAATCTCAGCAAATATCAATACAACCTAACGATATCAAACTTTCTACTCCTATCTTAGTGATTGTTCCAAATATCATATCAAATACTTTCCTTACCCTAACATGTATGCTTACTTAGAAGCACTGACCCATTCAATCTCAAATCAATCTTTAACATGATATAACAAGAGTGAAATTCGATCCCATTCTTTAGTCTGATCCATATCCATTATATGTATCCTTTCTTGGGGGCATTCAAATATGCTTAATCCTCAGTGTGGAACACATTAAAGACATATTTAAATGTATTTATTTGAATTTGTATTTCACTTTTGCTATTATTTACTAATTCTAGGAAATTTTCTATCATCCTGATTTATTCATAACCTTCGTGTATCCATCTTATTGTGTATATTGGGTTTTTTTTACATGTTTTTCTTACATTTTTGACTAATTATATATATTTTGTTACCATCTTGGCTTGTTCATAATTATGGTGCATCTTAGTTACTGTGTATATTGGGTTTTCTTTATGTTCAGTCATTTCTTTATATGTTAGACCAATTATAAGTATTTTGTTAACATATTTGTTTATATATAACCTTGGTATAATCATATTACTGTGTATATTGGGTTTGTTTTACTTTTTTTTATCTCTATGTGTGTTTTTACGTGTATATGGGTTTCTCATCATGGTTTATTAATAATCATGGTGTTAAATCTCTTATTCAAAAGTAAAGCATGTTGCTCCAAAATACAAAATCTGAGTGGAAGCTCAAGCTACAAGAAATGTTAGTCATATCATCAGTACATTCATTCATGTATCTCATTAAAAAAACCATATAAAAAAATCAATAATAAAAAACATCATCATATGTCTATCATGTATCATCTACCATCATCAAAACTATAGCAACATAAATGACCAATGATTTTTGGCACCCTCTTTTCCATCCTAAAATCAAAATTTTGGCCTTGACGCCTTATAAAATAACATTCTAATCAATTTCTTCTTCTCCTTATCTATGACTCTCTCTTTCTATTATCAAGTGGTTATCCACCGCTTCATCGCATGACCTAACCTCTCAAGGGGGAACTCTCATGGCATAATCCATACTCATTGGGCATACACATGCCTCACCAAGGAAAATCAAGTAGTCCACCATACTTTTTTATTATTATTTCACTAATATGCATGTGTATACTATATTTAAAGTGTTATTACTCTATAATAACACTTTAAATAGGGGAAAATGTAGACACCCCAATATAACCACTACGCATTATAAATGTTAAAAATATTATTAAACCCATTGTCCTTCTCTAGATTTAATTTAATTAATTCTATTTCACCCTATCACCTACCTAGACAATTTTATTAGCTAATTTAATATCAAATTAATGACATAAATCCTCACATATTCAATTTCATACTTAAGTAAATTAAATATCCTCATTTTGTATCCACATCCTATCCACCTCCATAACTCAAGTTGACTAAAATTCACGGCTAAAGCTAAAAATCAATATTAAAATCAAGAGGATATGGATAAATTAAATCAAACTATATAATTATGTCAACTTAAAATATCTCCCAAGTCATGGAAATCCAAAATTAATTCACATCCTTCCAAAAGAAAAACATTCACTTCACTTTTTAGGTGAATATAATAAAGGACATGGAATTAATATTTAATAATAAGTTTAAATAGTTAAAAAAACATGTGAAACCTTTTCTAACTCAACAATATCTCATTCATGAAAGATTAGAACAATAATTCAACTCCTTAATCAATTTTGAAACTCAACTAAACAATTCAGTCATGTTTAAATAGATTTAGAATAATACAATCTAATCTTGGCTTGAGGATTATCATTCCTCAACTATAAATAAATGATATTTACTTCAAAAATCATCCACCAACATGCTTGAAAGTTCATACTATTATTATATCTAATTACTTGGTGAATTAATCAATCATATCGTTATGTTGAATTATTGAGTATAGGTGTTTTCATTGATGTAAAAGATCATAAATGAAAAATAGGATAATGGAGGAGTAATATAAGGTTCTTTAAATGATGATGAAATGGAGATTAAGGTGGTTTCATGATTGCATGAGTTGATTAAGTGAGATTGGCTTCATCTAGCACGCCTAATCAGGTGACTTAGTTATCCTAGGTGATGGTGCATGTTGGTTGGAGCTACATGGTGAATTTAGGATAATGGTAGACACATGGAGAGAATTTTAGGAGAGTGTTAAGATACTCACATGATTTTTAGAGTATAGTTACATGTAGAAGACTCAGTTATAGGTCCACATCTAGACCTAATCTAGGTTTCTGGATACCAAATGAAGCATGAGGATGAGGTATAGAGCCATGTGAGATCATGGAGGAATGCAGGGTGTGAGAATTTATTTTTAAATTATGTTAAGGAATTTTTAATATGCTTCATGATGAGGTATGAGGATATTTTACTATGACCTAGCTTAAACCATGTAAAACCCTAAGGGATAGTCATGAAAATGAGATGGGATATGAAGATGTAGAATTATTTGAGATAAAATGATGATTGAAGATGGAATAAATGGGTTTTTTAGAGGTGGGATAAAAATTTAAAGCCATTATGAATAATTTTGCAAGTCATGATGTTTTAGGTGAAACAAGGTCCAAGAAAGGATGATTTCCAACTTCAATTGCAACTTCTGATGCTCACTATGGATTGTGTGATTTACATGGGACATTTTGGATTTTAGGGATGTTCTTAAATTGATCTTACATAATTTCAAAAAAATAATGAGGTCATTTCATCATAATTTTTTTATAAGTGAATGTTAAGAAGGTAAACATTTTTTATGATTTTGAAACTTGAGCTCAAAAGCAGTAGGAGAGATCTTCTTAGTAGGTTCCCATAATTAATTTTTATTGATAGTATAATAATTTGAGTCTGTAGAGGACTAATCTATATTTATATAAAGGTATAATAGAGCATGTGATATTTTGTGGACCCCACTCAAACATGAAAGTTTCTGAAGATGTTCAGTTTGAGGAAAATTTGTCCAAAGAAGGTATGGAATAAATTGAAATCACTTTTAGCATGGGATTTTTATATATTTCCATGATAGTTTAAATTCATGGTTGAGTTACTAGAGGGAAAAGTGTGCCCTATTTATGAAGAATGGTCTTTAGGCAATTTTGGGGCAGCTTTGAGTAGTTTCAGAGATTGACCTAGTTGAAGGCCTTCCACTTGGATTTGGAAGGAAATTTAAGATTTTATGGAAATTATATTTAGATATATTTCCAATTATGTATTATTTTTCTATTGATTATGATATTTGATGTGTGAACCAGGTAATTTGTGAAGACCAAGGTTGTTTTTTTTTTCAGGATAAGATTGTTATGGCTAGAAAATTGAGGTAGAAGACTAATGTTTTGAATTGGTTTCTGGTTTATATAAATTGGAGAGTGAAGAGAGATGAATTTTTTCCCTAGTGAAGGAATTTATATATCATGAAATTTTCATAATTGGTGTAAACCAATTGAGTTTCCAAAACGTCTTTATGGGCAACTTAGTTTGGTGAAGAGGAAAGTAAGTGTGGTTTGCATGGATGGATGTTTTAGGAGGTCTAGAAAGCATGGATGTGATATAAAATTCATTGGATTTACAATAAGTTGTTACATTCAATATTTTAATTGTTTTGGTGTGATCTTGAGAGCCATAGGTGAAGACTGGTTCCTAGAAATAACTGTTTTGAGAAGGATATGAGCCTTCTTGATTGATTTATGTAGAAATTGATTGGTTCAAGTTAATGTGCTACCATGGATGATGTTGTTATGTCATATTTGACTTGTTTGAGGACTTTTTAGTATTGAATAATCACAGTGATGAGTTTGGAGGTCTTTGGTGAACCAAGTGGTGGGGTTTTGAGTAATTTTTGAGATTGTTTGGTGTTTTGGAGCATGACCGACATACATGGGTTCATTTATGAGTTGTTATGAATTTAATGTTATTTTTTCATGTTGTTTTGGTATATATATTGTGTTAGGAATGAATTTTATTATGTTTTTGAGGTGAGAAGGGTAAAAATAAAGTGTTTTGGGTTCAAAGTTGAACTAGATAAGAGAGAAGGAAAAAGTGTGACCCAAGCAAGAGTGTGAAATATGTATGAAGGAATAAAATCAGATATGAGGAAGTGTGAAAATGTATGTGGATTGTTAAAGATAATATGTGTAATTGTTTTAAACAAAATCATTTCATGAAAGAAGAATAAAAAGTGAGTTGAAGGAGAGAGGGTTTGAAGAGAGATTGAAGGTGTGTGAGCTGAATAAGTGATCTCCATTAGTTGTGGTAGAAAAATTACATTATAGATCTTAATATATCACTATTTTATTTGGTTCTTGATCATCTTATGGGGTTGTATCCTCCTCGTGTAGTGGGTGCTTCACTAAATTAGGGGATGATGCTCTTTGTAGGGTTGGTGCTCTACTAAACTAGGGGTTGGTTCTCCTTGTGAAGTTAGCGCTTCACTAAATCTCTTTGATTTGTGTAATATAAGAATATTTTCAGTTGGTTTTATTCCCCTTGAGGGTTTTCCACTTAAATTTGGTATTCTTGTGTACTCTCTTGTTCTTTTTGCTATGTGTGGTTGATTCAATGATTAAGTAAACATGAATACGGTTAATGTTTGATTAAATGGTTATATGAATGATAATGAATGGTGAATGGAAATGGAATATTTTTTTAATGGACTGATTTATCCCCCTATCAGTCCCTTTTTATTCCAACAAATTATTATTCTAATGTCAAATCAAGTAAAATCAATCATCTTCATACTCATAGCTTAATAAATCTTCCATTTGAAATACTTCTTAGAGCATCCAAAAATATACAAAAGTCTTCAAATAAATTGTATCAAACATGAGAATTAATTAACCCTTCTTCTTAAATCATATCCAATCTAAGGTGGCTTTATAAATTATCAAGGGAAAGGTTTATTTTATGTTGATTTTCTTTATTTATGTAATTTCTTGGGTTTACAAGAACTAATATGAATAACCAAAATATTAAAGTTAATCTTGATGGATATTTCGTTAAGTGTGCTAAATTTGTTCATAAAGTAACTAAATATTATTCTAATTTAAATAAGTTTAATAAATATTCTAAAGTTATGAACTTTAACAATAAAAATAATATCAAGACCAACATTGAAAAATCTATCAAGAAGTAGTTGTAGTTGCTTTTGTTGTTCTTTTATGTTTTTATGTTGTTTTTTTGTGGTCTCTCTACTGCTTTTTTGTAGTAATTTTTTTGTTTTGTCTCGTTTGGGTAGCTGTTTTTGGGCAACTTCGAGCTTCATTGTAACACTTAGATTTTGATCCTTTTCTCTCTGGTTCACATTCCTATTCTGGCTCCTAGGCCATATTTTGTTCTCAAGGGTATAGTCCCTTTCAAAAAACTATTTGCCAATAACTAAAAAAAACAATAAAAAGAATAATAAAAATAGAATCAAACTAAAAACCAAGAAAATAATGTTATTCAAACTATCGCTCTTTATAATTATCTCTCAACTTCTAATGAAAATGAATGGATCCTAGATAATGGTGCCTCTAGGAACATGACCTATATTCATAAAATTATTTCATATGTTGTGGTATGTTATGAAAATATTTGTCTATGAGATAATTATGTCATTAGGTTTGTAAGTTGTGGAAATGTTAAGTTAGGAAAAAAAACTATTAGAAATTTTGTATTTATTCCTAACTTAAAAATAACCTTTTATCTTGTTCACAATTAACAAGAGAAAATTGTAAAGTTGTGTTATTGAAAGATATATGGCATGGGAAGAATGAGATTGGTAATGTTACTTCTACTAGTATCCTAAAAAAACTTTTGTATATCTTTGATGGATTTGTTACTAAAATATGTTTTCTTTGTCTTCTTAAAATATTTTTCAAATGTAGCATGAAAGGCTTGTTAATGTGAACTTTAATATTTTGTATGAAACTTAATGTCTTAGCCTTGTGATAGGTCTCTCTAAGATGAAATAAAACCATGGATCTTGTGAACGTTTCTTACATGGTAAGAAACATGTTAAACACATTCACAAACATAATGATTCAAATTCCTCTAACTTGCTTGAGTTAATCCATAGTGATGTAAGAGTCCATTTGGAAGTTACCTATCTTGGTAGAGCCTTGTTTACTATAAATTTCCTTGATGAATTTTCTCGAATGAATTGTTCATACTACATTAATATAAAGTCTAATGTTTTGTCTAAATTTCAAGCTTTTAAAGCCCTAATTGAGAATATGGATAATCTTAAAATCAAAAGAATAAAAATTGATAATGAAAGTGAGTATGTAAATAAGAATTTTGATGATTTTTGTGTGTCTTGTGGAATTAAGAGAGATTTAACAAATCCATATTCCCCACAATTAAACAACATTTATGAAAGAAAGAATAAAACCACAATAGAAATGGCTAGAACTATGCTCCATGATTCTATGTGCCTAAGTTTCTATGGGATGAAGCCATGAACAATATTTTCCACATTATAAATAGGGTTCCTAATAAATCCTTACATAAAACTACACATCTTGAATTATGTACCAAACATAAACCTAATATCTCCCATTTAAAGATATTTGGTAGTCATGTTTTCCTTCTTATTCCTAAAGCTAAAAGATATAAAATTGATCCAACCTCCTACTCTTGTATCTTTGTTGGGTATAATGGTCACTCAAAAGGATTAATAGTATATTATGAATTGAAACATGTGATCATATAAAATATTCATGTTCATGTTCTTGAGAAACCATTTTTTGGAACTTCATCTCTTCCCTCCTATGTTTCTCCTAAGTCTAAAACCCTTACCCTTATTTAAAAAATATGGAAATAATATTCCAAAACGATAAACATCCTTCTTGAAATATGATGGATGTGGATACTAAGAGGAGTCTTCAAAATATTTGTATTAGTCTATAAATCCTTAATGATCTCAAAATATGGTTTCTAATTCTCATTCTAAAAAACTAAGAAATATGACCCGAAATTAGCATACTTTTCATGCCTTGTCAATTTTGTATGAGGTTAAACCTAAATATTTTGAAGAATCCAATCTAGATGAAAGATGGATTGATGCTATATAAGTTGAAGAAAATTCTCTAATAAAGAGTAAAACTTGGAAATTAGTTCCTCTTCCTGTAAAAAGAAGCATGGTAGGATCAAGATGGTTGTATAAAATCAAGTATAACTATATTGGTAAGATAGAAAATTTCAAGGAAATATTAGTAGCTCGAGTGTTTACTCATAAATTTGGTATAGACTATGTTGAAATTTTTTTTCCTATTGCCAAAGTGAGCACAATTAGAATTCTTCTAGCTCTAACTAGTCAACATGGATGGGTGATTCACAAAATGGATGTTAAGAATGCTTTCTTAAATGGTGATTTGAAAGAAGAAAATTACACACATCAACTAAAGGATTTGAAGAACATGGTAAGTAAATATTTGTTTTTAAGATTAAAAAATCTTTTTATGGTCTTAAAAATACTCCTAGAGATTGATATGCTAAGATACATAACATTTTTCAAGATCTTGGTTTTAAAAATTATTTTCCTGATAAATATTTATCGTTTCATTTGATCATCTATCATTTATTTTCTTGCATTATATTTCTTACATGTTTTCCTTTGTTACTTGTTCATCCAAAAGGAAAAACCATGTATTCTCTCTTCTCGCATCTTAGGAAAATCTTAAGGATCAACAGCGGCTAGCATTCCCATTTTTATTTTGTAGGGGAAACATGACATGGAAGTGACATCCATAAACTTTCCATAGTCCTAATGGTCTTATGACTATGGGTTTCATCTCCACGCATGTAGACACACCCATTGTTCTAAAAGGTTATATAAATTCTTGGAGAGTTGTTATTGGCTAATCACTTGCTTGTTTCAAGAGCGGTGTGAAGTAAGGGGATTTCACGTCCTAGCACCTAGGCCTTATACAACATCCTTATAACATGTAATTGGGCCCCATGTACCATAAGTTATATCGAGGACTGACCTAGTGATCTCATATATCCTAGATTAAGTAACCTTTTTGGTCACATACTGATCTATAGTGTAAGGAGGCCACACTCCCTAAGATAAATCACTAGCCGACCCCACATCGAAATATATATGGAGATATAATTGTGGCACCATAATCTATGTGTGGTATTGAAAGAAGGATATATCTTGATTGGAATCCCACTTGACTAGTTAGGGTGTCTGTCGTATGTTTGTTGCTTGATTTTGAACAACCTTAACCATCCTATCAGCTTCAAATTTTATTCAATCAAACATCATAATAATCAACCATTTTTAATCACACAATAAAAATCCTAATCCCATCACAACCTTCATTCAACCAACCTAATCCAAATATAATCATCACACATATATCAAACCATGTCATTTTATCCTCAATCCCCATTCTTTTCAAGCCAACATCAAAATCCCTATCTCTTTTATAAATCTATCAACTAAGCTAAACCATCATCCCCCACCCATCAAATTCAACCATCTCGCTTTGATCATCAAATCCCAAAAAATATTCAACTCCTTAATAAAAAACTCAAACCTCACATCCTACCTTAATCAATCCACCCCCCCCCCCCCCATCTCACCATCTAAATCAACCATCCCATGTTTATCCTATAATCCTAAAAACCATTAAAAAAATACATCAATAAATATTTGATCTTAAATCATGTATCAACCAATCACCTCCTAAACCATCATCTCCTAACCAAACCCATCCATAATTTCCCCTTACTTATATCCCTTCCCCTCACCCCATTGAATTCCTCTTTGGGAACTTGAATCTTCTCAATCCACACCTCAACCTAATCAACATAACCCACTATACCCACAAGCTAATTCATTGACTTTGACTACCTCACTAACTTTGACCTAGACCAAGAGGACCTCCTTTATGTCCTTACTAATCTAGGAACTAATCTTAAGCCCACACAGCCATCCTAAATTCCAATCTCCAAATACCCTATCAATTGTAGTCATTTTTACTCCTATCACAAAATAAAATAACCCCATGTACGCGGGCCTATCACCCAGTGAAAGATGAGCACTCACCCGAGGCACACATGGGTACCGAGTCTCTCTTTTATACGAGTTTAGTGGGATACATCATCTATTATTAGTGTAAGAGATTTTAGAAGGGAATTTAAGACATGCAAGAACCATAGGTCTCAGAATGGCCTCTAGATCCTTGTAGTCATTTCAGATTGAGTGCTTAATAGAATCCACAAGATGTATTATGACAGAAAGAAACATACAAGAATTAATACTTAGCATGAAAGGAAAGAGAACTCATAAGAGAGAAATATGCATTAGAACCATTGATATTCATGTATATATTATAAAAGTTAACCTTATTACATCCATGGAGCCATTATAGAGGGTGGCAGAGAAGCAGACCATAGTCATGCATTGCATTGGACTTAATGTAACTAAGCTACCCAACAGAAAATTTACAACACCTAGGCCTAGTGCATTCTCTCCCAAATACAAATATTCACTGACAAAGTCCTCACAACATTTCTGTAGAGCTCTGATCACTCTCTAGGTGTCTATATGGATATATGTATGTATATCTCCATGTCTCTCTCTCTCTCTACAGGTGCTTATATTTATAGCTTTCCTGGACTACCAACTCACCCTTCAACGCACTCACATCCGGTGCCAAGTTTTTGAATGTGGCCCTCCATGTGAGCATGCTTCTCCAGGCCTGAGCTCTCCACTTCATTCCATTGTGTTCTTCTATAAGATTCTATTGCAAGCATGCTTCTTCATGGGCCAACCTATCGCCAGGCTAACATCTTATCCATGCGCAACCGGGTCATGCTTTTCATGTGGTCTACTCTAGACATTGAAAATGACTAAGTCCCGATCGTTTCACGCATCACATGTGCTACATACTTCCTTGATTCATTCTATTGCATTCTTTTACCTTACGCGTCATTCCATAACTGGGACCTTGCGTGCCTATGCACCTTCATACTTGGTCAATATTCTAGGGGTCCAACATCACCCCACACTATGCCCATTCTCTGTCTGTGGAAAAACTCTACTTAACCAAGATGTAGGCTGCCTCAAGGTGTAATATTACATTTTGTAAGAGAATAAAGGAATGAAAGAATAGGGGAAGAATGAAGAATGGGGGTATCAACTCAACAAGATGGGAAAATCCTTTCGTAAGTCTACCTCCAGCTTGTTCCAAATGTCGACCTCTCTCTGTGCCTTCTAACTGAGGTCGATGATCAAGATGCTCACCTCATCAAAACTCAGGCCAATTCCCTGGGCATCCAAGGTGTCAATGATCTTCTCCATCTCCTTACCAAGGTCTTCAGGTGTCTCGATCCTCGTGATAATGTGAGGATATAGTTCTTTCAGTTGGGCCTTGATTGAACTCGTTAATGCTTCAATCACCTCATATTTTCTTTCCACTTTGGGAAGAACCTTGTCCCTCTCTACATTATTTCCTTTGTTCTTCTCCTAGAACTCCTTCATATCTACTTCGAGTGTGGTGACCAAGGATCTTACTACCTTATCCCTAGAAATAGTTTCCTAACCTAGCTAGAAATGAGAAATGTGCATCATCATGATGAAGAAATAAGCAAGTCCTACCCTTAACATTATAAATTTGAAATGACCAAAACATAATGCATATTAATGAACTCTATTCTTCTAATTGCCTAATTAAATCAAGTAGACCTATGTAGTCCAATGGCAATCAACAATATTGCTTGCTTTGATCCTTCAATGGATGCTTGGGTGTGAGGCCTAGCTCTTCAAGAATGGAGGATGGAGGGCTCAAGAATGACAAATGGCTATTAGTATGAAACTATGTGATTTTTTTTGTCTCTTGAGAGATTTAGGTGTGGGTGTAGAAGTAGAGGGAGGGTATTTTATATAACCCAAAGGATAAAGGATTCAACACATCCTCATGAATGTGGGACTAATGGAGATGTAGAGTTAGTTATGGATAAGGGGGGTTTAGAAGGGGTTGAGTTAACTTTAGGAGGGTTTAGTTTCTCCTTAAGTGGCTCATGTGGATAAAGGGGGTGTATTAATTAATCAAGATGATTAATTAATACATGTGCAAGATTTTATAAGCTTTTAGATGGATTTTAGTGTGATTTGGACCGTTAGGAAGGAGTTAAACCAATTAAATAGTGTTTTATTGATTTAATGAGAAGGGAGGCTAATTAATTAGACTAGATAGAAGATGTTGATTAACGAAGGGTCATTAATTAGGGTATGTTTTGGATAGGTGACTTAACTAATTAGCGTAATGTAATCCATTAACTAAAATGGAAGAGAAGATGAGAACTATTGAAAATATGTCATCAATTTGTGGGAAAGGAGATAATTAGCACAATTTAAGTATTTAAATTGCTCGGGTGTAATTATAGGTGTCAACATTTTCCCCTCTTTGGGGTGGCATAAGTGATACCACTTCAAAGATAGTAGATGGAAGAAAATTTTGAAGAGGTAGAAGAAAAATTAGTAGAAGTGAGAGATGCCCCCTCGAGTGTTGATGGGGTGATGAAAGAAGCCGATTGACGATAAAAAAAGGTGTGAGAGAGGCAGAAGAATGGGGAAGAGGTAGGATGCCCTAGTGAGAGAGAAAATTAGGGGTGAAAGGGAAGATATGTAAAAGAAATATGGAGGAGAGGAGAGAAGAGCTTAGCCTCGAGCCACTGTTTATTGGGAAAATTTGGATGTCATCATATTGCCATAGGAAGTACATCATCGGTCCTTATGAAAAATAATGAAAAAAAGTGTAGTATGACATGAAAATCCATATACGAAAAAATTTCCATTTCTTAAAACACCAACTCCATGTAACATGCAAAATGCAATGAATACGAGAAAGTAAAATATGCATAACTCCATGTAACATACATAATGCAATACAATACGAGAAAGTAAACAAGCTAACCTAACAGAGAAACATAATGTAATGTTTTTGTTATCAAGCTTCAATTCCAAGCAAGGATACATGCAAAGGGAAAATGGAGGACACTTCAGTCCGATGAAAAAGAAATGTGCACTATGAAACAGTAGTAAACAACTCATTGTGCCACATAGTACAAAAAAAGTAAGCATCCTAACTTTTGTTGATGGAGGTAGATCAAGATGACCCGCGAGTCACGCACATGGATAGGTGAGAACCAAAGAGTGACGTTTTGCAGGATGATTTTCAATTTTTAGAAGTTTTCTTAAACATATTTGAATGTTTTTGATGATTTTGAAAGTTTTCTGAAACTATGTATAGGAAGACGAGGAATTATGGATGCCATCAGCGATAGATGGGATGTATAAGGGCATAAGGCCACGTACGTACGAGAAAGGTGAAGATGTAAAAATTCCCCAATGATTAGGTGGGAGTATTAAAAGGAAAACTCTTCACAGGTAGAAGTGGGACTCCTATCCATTATGGATAGGTTCAACATGATGATGAACATAAACCAATGAAATGCTAGGAAGAAGCAAGGATGTCCTCAATGTAAGTTGGCCTAAAAGCACATGATAGAAAGGAAGGAGAAGATTGTTTTTGTGAAAGGGGACAAAGGAGTCTGAAAACATGGAAAAAAAATAATCTTATACACACAGATGTTCTAAATGAATTAGAAGAATGATGTGAATAATATGAATGTAGCTTAGAAGCCTTGCGAGGAAGAATTTATTAGCCAAAGGCAAAAATTGTGAGACGAGACATGGACTAGAGTAAGAGTTTGAACAAGGTCCAAAATGAGACACTTGGTAACATACTAATCCTACCTACTCATAGAGATCCAATGTGTGCACATGGAGTTTATTACCTCTTGAAGTGAAGATTTAATAGACAACAAGTGAAGATACCCTAGCCAATGTGTAGGAATGATTTATTGTGAAAGACGATTTTGTGAATGGACGGTGAAAGGATAGTCATACATTGCTCCATTATCATCCAGGTGTCCATAGCCCTGACGGAGATGTATTTGATTCTAATTGCAACATTTCTCTACTATCAATTAGGAATCCATAGCCTTGATAGAGATTAATGGAAATACCCCAAGAGAGATTAATATATCAATTTGCTTTTGCTTTGTAGCTTTTAGCTTTTGATTTTTGAAAACTTATTTCAGTTCTCTTGTTTGTTAAGGGGTTAAGAACCACTGATGACTTGATGGAAGGAGGTGGAAGTGCTTACGATGATGACAGTGGCTAGTGTCAAAAAATATGACCAAAATTTCTTCGCAACAATTTTATTAGATGTTGAATGTGATAGGATCTCTAAATGGTCATTCATTCTTTAATTTACCAAGGTGATAAAATATTGTTTTTGTGAAAGGGGAAAAAGGTGTCTGAAAACATGGAAAAAAAGTAATCTTATACACACATATGTTCTAAATGAAGTAGAAGAACAATGTGAATGATATGAATGTAGCTTGGAAGCCTTGTGAGGAAGAATTGATTAGCCAAAGGCACAAATTGTGAGACGAGACATGGACTAGAGTAAGAGTTTCAACAAGGTCCAAAATGAGACACTTGGTAACATACTAATCATGCCTACTCATAGAGATCCAGTGTGTGCACGTGGAGTTTATTACCTCTTGAAGTGAAGATTTAATAGAAAACAAGTGAAGAGACCCTAGCCAATGTGTAGGAATGATTTATTATGAAAGGAGATTTTGTTAATGGATGGTGAAAGGATAGACGTACATTTCTCTATTGCCAGCTAGGCATCCATAGCCCCGACTGAGATGTATTTGATTCTAATAGCAACATTTCTCTACTTCCAGTCAGGAATCCATAGCCCCGATAGAAATTATTGGAAATACCCCAAGAGAGAGTAATATATCAATTTGCTTTTGCTTTGTAGCTTTTAGCTTTTGATTTTTTATTGATTTTGATTCTTTTGCTTTCTGAAAACTTATTTCAGCTCTCTTGTTTGCCAAGGGGTTAAGAACCACTAATGGCTTGATGGAAGGAGGTAGAAGTGCTTACGATGACGACATTGGCTAGTGTCAACAAATATGTCTAAAAGTTCTTCGCAACAAGTTTATTAGATATTGAATGTGATAGGATCTCTAAAAGATTAGTCGTTCTTTAATTTACCAAGGTGATAAAAGACCAAGGTCAAATAGATACCATAGAGATAAATTTCACAAAATGCATGTGAATAACCTAACCAAAATATCACTGAAGGAATGAAAATGGCAGGAAGAGTTGAAGAAGAATAACAAGGAAGGGAAGAAATAAATATCCATGTGTATGCAACACTTGATTGCAATGTTTGATCTTTTTACCTTTGATTTTTGTTTTGTTTTCTCAATATTTTTGGTATTTTTGAATTGTTTTTTGATTTTTTGATTTTTGATAGTTTTAAGAGGTTGGGACTAACAAGGTCACTCTATGTGGTAAGATCCAACAATAATGTTTGTGAATTCCTTGATAAGGGAGACTAGGCATGTTTGTTTATCAAGAGTCATGTTTTCCCCAATCTCAATGATCGTGGTGAGTTCAAACTCAACAAAGGACTGTGATTTATCCTAAAACATGGATTTTGTATGTGGGAGCTTGAGTTCCCTATCCATATCTTTATGCATTTTGTGCCATACTTGATGGTTACATTGATGTGCATTCTTGAATCATGCTTGATTTAAAACTTTGAGATTATTCAAGTTGTTATGGGATTTTGAGCTCCTGGAATTTTTGACCTGAGCTTGATAATGAACCTGTTTGGGTTTCTTTATTTTCTGACTTCGAGAAGGAGAAGAAAGTGAAAGTTTACAATTGATGACAGGAATGAGAGAAACGATGGTGGGATTGCCCCGGTCATTGGTAGAAGGATGATGTGATTGATGAAAATGATACAGTACAAGGATTGAAGAAGATGGGCTACTGGGAGTGAGCCATAGATAGAAGATGAAGGGATACTAGGATGTGGCCCAAGAATAGAAGCAGAATGGCTACTAGGATATAACCCATAGATAAAAGATGAAGGGCTACTGTAATGTGGCCCAAGAATAGATGAAGAAGGGCTACTAGGATGTGACCCATAGATTTAAGGTAATGGAATACTAGGATGTGGACCAAGAATAGAAGATGATGGACTACCCGGGGGTGATCCATACATAGAAGATAAGGGGATAGTTGGACATGCCCCAAGAATAGAAGATAGTGGACTACTCAAAAATGTCCCACAAATAGTAGAGGGAGGGCTACTAGAAGGTGACCCACACCTAGATGAAGATGAAGGGCTACTTGGCGTTGACCCCATAAGAGATTGTGATTGAGGAATTATGATAGACAAAGAGTGATTAGGTGATGAGAAGATAGGCCATGGATCAATGTAAGACCTAGGAGTTTCATCACTTAATGAAGAATGTGAAGATGGAAGAATAAGAGGAGGATCAAGTTGCATGATCTGAGGCTCTTCCTCTATTTCTTGATAAAAGGAATCAACCTTTTCCTCACAATATGCAGACGTATCAAAGTCTAAGGAGAATCCTTTTTCATAATCTGCTAAAGTAATATCTTCTTATGCCCCTATAAATGCCCTGATTGTTTCTTCATTTTGAAAGAGATCAATTGTTATGATTTATTGATCGACCACCAGGGGTTGATTGGAAGAAAGAGGTTCA
The DNA here is from genome assembly GCA_019776745.2 of Taxus chinensis. NCBI lineage: Eukaryota > Viridiplantae > Streptophyta > Pinopsida > Cupressales > Taxaceae > Taxus > Taxus chinensis. Next base: position 305,796,847 of record CM034154.1, read on the forward strand.
CTTGGTGTGGAAGAATTAGAAGATGTTTGATGATGATTGATAGAAGAAAATGATGTGGGGGATGAAGAATATGTGTAGCTAGATGTCTCACGAGTAGAAGAAGGTGGTGTGGACCTACCTATACAATGGTATGTTGTATGTAAAATAGTAGGATTACATCCAAAGTCTGTAGATTGTGACACGTGGGTTGATTTAGACGTTTGTCTTGAAGGATTTTAAGTCACATGAATCTTCAAAGGAGGAAGACTTATCAGGGGTGATTGATGAAGGTGGTCTTGTGGAGAAGGGGATGAACGTGATTCAATAATTATATTGGATGAATAATAACAAGGTTTCTACAAAGAAAGAGAGGACCATGATTCAAGAATTGTATTAGATGTTTGATTGGAGGGATTTAGAGTCACACGTATCTTCAAAGGAAGAAGATGTCATTGAGGTGACAAATAAAAGGGGTCCTGTGAAAAAAGGGAGGACCGTGACACATGATTCATATTAAATGTATGATAAAGAGGTTCCTATGAAGATAGGGAGGACCATGACATAGGAGTCACATTAGATGACTTAGGAGTCAAATTAGATGAATCTTAATAGTATATTGGATCTGAATCATCAGAAGAATTAGAAGAAATGTTTGGATTGGAATCATCAATCAAAAGAAGAAATGTTTGGATTAGAATTAGAATAAGAGTCGGGGGAAGTAAAATAATAATTTGGATCAGAAGCATGCAAATCATACCACTGACTATGAGATGAAGGTGGGGAACAAGTTACCCATATGGGATCTCTAGTACGAAGAACCAAATGAGGTTTAGTTGTAATGGGAATACTTTTGATTTGAATTGCTAAACCTAGGCTCTGTATTTTTGTAAGTATGGGGAACCGCATGATAGTCAGTCATTTTTGGTGACTGTTTTAAACATAAATGTCTAGATCTAGATAATGTGATGGAACTCCTTCAAAGGGAAGGGAGTGACATGTCAATTTGGGTAGCATAAGGACAACTAGATAGACATTGTGTAAGTATGGAAATGCGTACGTGATTTTCTGAAGAATGTCTAAGGAAAATAGACATCGTGATGATGTAATCTTGATGAGATCAAGAGGGATTGTCCTAGAAAATATTTTTTTTGAATGAATAATCACAAGGAACAACCATGGAAGTGTGAACCACAAAGCCAATCAATAAGGAAATACACCCTATGTAAATGCATGTGCAAAGTGATATTTCAATGCAAAGATGATCAAAACGATGTAAATATTTACGTCAAGCTCAAAATGAACAAGGTGCAAATATTAACAAAGGGTAGATGTGACTCCCAATCAAAGGACACTATGAAAATTTCAACAACCAACAAGACCTAAATGTTAAAGGGTGTGGATTACAAACATAAGCCACATAACCACACCAATTGGACACATTAATCAAGCTTTACGAAGAAGTGAGATATTAGTGTCAAAGTGGTATCGAAACGATGCAAAAAAAGTAAGCGACACTCTTCAATATTTTGGAAAATGTGTGAAGCCAAACCAAGTCAAGGTATACTAAGGATGTGTTAAAATGTACGTAGCGTAACACCACAATGCGGATACTTAGATCACATTTACGAAAAACATGACATAAGTATCTTAATTGTGTCGAGACAATGCAAACAAGGTAACACATCAAAGGGAGATCAAATGATGAATTAATCTGAACTATGATGATGATCCTCATGTGTGTATCAAGATCACAAATGATACCAATGATATAAATACATCTCCACACAATTTAGACATTTAACTTACCCAACTGCAAACATGGATGGGCATAAATGGACAAAAAAGTGGCAGAAACAATCAATTGGTAACACAAATGTAGTCACCCTCCTTCTGATCAACAAAGTGTAAAAAGAATGTGAAGGAAGAAAATCAAAAATGGGATGAAAAATGTTTGCTTCACTTCGGTAGAGTTTCACCTCGCCCTAAGGCAAGTAAAAACTAAGAGAAAGTAACGCGTCACACATTTCACAATAAAAAGATGGTTCACAACTCAACATTGTTTTAGAATGGTCAAAGTGGGCTCCTAGCCAAAGAATATCTTCCTACGTGGTTCTCTCATCCTAGGTGTTACAAAATTATCCATGAGCGGGATGATTCTCCCAAATAGTCCTGACTATCTTGGGAGTATCTCGACTTTTCCCCCTTCAAGCATAGTGGGCATCAGATGCATCCAATTGTGTACTTAAAAGGGTTGCATAGGGACAACTTGTAACTCTATCTCACAAAGGAATTACTAGTCACATAGGTAGTGCGGAGCACTTCCCATTTCATCCACAAGGTTCCCTCTTGCGTGGACTACTTTGGGGTTCCTAGAACCACCCCCATTGTTGTAGCTTAAGGCATTATGCCAAAGGGGTTATGTTCCAGTTGAGTAGAGAGGGACGTACCCTTTTCTAAAACCTGTAATACAGTGTTTTGAATATGTTGTTTGTTTTATCTTTTTTAATTAGATGTGGTTTGCTCCAACACCATTTGGCAACCTGTATAACAACTATATTAATAGTTTTCTGAATTTTGTTTTGATTCCTCCATTCTTTGGCAAGCAATGGAATTTTGGTCCTGTATGACGATTTTTAGTAGTTTTCCATCAAAAGAGAAGGCATCATTTATGATTCTCTAGCTCATCCAAGGACTCAAGAGAAGAGCATACGTGATATCTTCAAAATCCAAAAAGATAGAAATGCAAAAACACTTTAATTCAACTATGCCAAGTTAACCAATTCCCACTCAAATATTCTTAACAACCTCAAAGCATCAAAAAAGGACCTAAGAATCATTTCTGATTCCCAAGATCACCCCAAGGGACGCAACGGAAGAACATACATGATCTTATTCCTATAAGTAAACATGAAAAGTTTATTCAATAAAGCAAAAGCATGTACAAAAATCCTAAAAATCAAGTATGTGATTAGATAAACCTACAAGAATTAGAAAACCAAGAAAATAAAAAAAATTCTAGAAATCCATTTTTTTTGCACTTTTTTAGCAGTTTTTAGTAATTTGCATTTTTAGAAGTCTCCGAGGCATTTTGGGAGTTTTTGATAGAATATAGTATACTAAAGGTATATAAATTTTGGAAGCTCCCTCACAACGTACACTCCGTTATATTTCTAACACTTATTCAAACTCCGAAAATGGGTGAACAAGTCAAAAGTTATGATCAAAACAAGGAGCACTAAAAAGTTGTAACCAAAACTAGATTAAACAGACATACCTGTGCCCCCTTTTATGCGTATGCACCACCAAAAAGATGTGTGCTCCACCCTATGGGTTTCCAATTTACAATGCACCTGTACCACTCAAGAGGTATGTGTGCCACATAAAAGACATGTACGTCACTCTGTGTGATTTCGGCTTACCTTGCACCTGCGCCACCCGAGAGTCGTGTGCGCCATGAAAAGATTTTATGTACCAAAAAAAATAGTGCATGTGCCACTCTGCAGATTTTTTTGACTTACCAAGCACCTGTGCCACTAGAGAGGCATGTGCGCCACAAAAATAGCATATGCACCACTCCCGAAAAAAATAGACAGAAAGACAAACAGAGCAACTGTGTTATCGTAAAAATGTGTCTGCGCCACTAAAACAACATGTGCACTCTTGTTAGGGCTTGTGCGACGATCTGAAAGGTTTCAGAATGTAATGAAGGTATAGCATGAAATGACATCTATGCCTGGGTTAGTGCACCTACGTGTTGGTTAGGGTGTGTGTTCCATGGTTAGCGCGCATGCGCCGGTGTCGACAAATAGAGTAACATGTTTTACCAATGCACCTGTGCCACCAGAGAGATGTGTGTGCCATGAAAACTGTGCCTATGCCATGAAATCTTTTCTTGTGCCCCTAAAAATTTACCTGTGCTAGACTTACAACCAAAATATGGCAACAAACACAAGAAAACTCACAATATCTCAAATTTTTGACAAGTTAGCTTAAGAATGGAAATAACCCATTAAAATTAAGGCTATGAACATGAGGTTACACATATCAAATTAGCAAAAATTCCAAGAAAATGGACATTAATTACTACATGTGCATATCAAAAATTAGCCAAAAAAATGAAACTTAAACTAAAATGCCATGGGGCTAAGTGTCCCAACGGGCGTGCCAAATGTGTGCAAGTATTTCATCAATTTAGCTAAATTGAAAGTAAGAAACTACCACCTAGAAAATAGTTTCCTAACCTAACTAGAAATGAGAAATGTGCACCATCATGATGAAGAAATAAGAAAGTCCTACCCTCAACATTAATAACTTTGAAATGATCAAAACATAATGTAAATTAATGAACTCTATTCCTGTAATTGCCTAATTAACATTAAAATGGACCTACATAGTCCAATGACAATCAACATTATATTGCTTGCTTTGATCCTTCAATGGATGCTTGGGTGTGAGGCTTAACTCTTCAAGAATGGAGGATGGAGGGCTCAAGAATGACAAAAGGCTATTAGTATGAAACTATGTGCTTTCTTTTGTCTCTTGAGAGATTTAGGTATGGGTGTAGAATTAGAGGGAGGGTTGTTTATATAGCCCAAAGGATAAAGGATTCAACACATCCTCATGAATGTGGGACTAATGGAGATGTAGAGTTAGTTATGGATAAGGGGGGTTTAGAAGGGGTTGAGTTGACTTTAGGAGGGTTTATTTTTTCCTTAAGTGGCTCATGTGGATAAAGGGGGTGTATTAATTAATCAAGATGATTAATTAATACATGTGCAAGCTTTTATAAACTTTTAGATGGATTTTAGTGTGATTTGGACCATTAGGAGGGAATTAAACCAATTAAATAGTGATTTATTGATTTAATGAGAAGGGAGGATAATTAATTAATAATAATTAATTAGACTAGATAGAAGGTGTTGATTAACGAAGGGTCGTTAATTAGGGTATGTGTTAGATAGGCTACTTAATTAATTAGCGCAATGTAATTAATTAACGACAATGGAAGAGAAGATGAGCACTATTGACAATATGTCATCAATTTGTGGGAAAGGAGATAATTAGAAAAATTTAAGTATTTAAATTGCTCGGGTGTAATTATAGGTTTCTACACCTTTAACTTCCACCTTAGTTGTGTGTTGACTAGTTATTCCTAATTAAAACTCTTGGCCTTCTCTGCCAGCTCCTCTTCTTTCTTCCCTAGTTTTTCCTCCAATACTCTTATTCTATCATTGCACACGAAGAACCTAGCCTTTGTCTCGACCGTGACCTTGTTGATCGCGTTACAAAATTACTCATCTAGGAGTTCCTAGGTATTTACCAAGGGATTGGCTCCCTTAGACTCTGGTACTATGATGATCGCTCCGTGGTAGGATTCAAAGTCTGGCTCATCAATGTGGGATTCAAATGCCCAAGAGAACATCTTCTTCATTTTGGGGTATGCACCCTCCTTCTCAAATGACCTCATGGCTAAAATCCTTTCTATGGGTACCATGCTATGGAACCGTGCACATAGTGCCTTTCTTGAGTCATTAATGTAGCCCATCACTTGTCTTTGTTCTGTATCGAGGGCCCTCCTTCCTGAGTGTACACCTTTGGGAAAACTCACTGTTAGAGCGGGACCTCCTCCCATGCTGCCATACTCCTTATCAGTGTTTTACTCTCCTTCCTCTAGCACTATGTCAGTGTTGTGCTCTAAATCATGGTCAACCAGGGCCTCAGGCATTCTCTTTGCTTCTCTCTCCATCACCTCAGCAATTTTCTCCTTTTTGAAGCTTACAGCTTCTTTCTTTTCTGTGCCAACCTCTTCATTCCTTTCCATGTCCCAGGTGCATTCTTCATCCTGGGTTCCTTTACACTGCATGAATATGAACTCCTGCTTCTCATCTTCAGTCCCTTCTTCTGAGTCATACACACTAAACACATGTGGCTCCTGGTCCTTCTCAAGCTCATCTTCCTTGCTATCACCTTCTTCACTCTCACCTTCTCTTTTACCCATATACTTCTCCAAGCTATCAGTCTCCTCCGAGTCAGCTTCCTCTTCCACCCTTTACATTTTCTTGAGAGGTGGCTCCTTGATGGGGGATTCGGCCTCTTCCTCTTCCTCAGGAGAATTTTCCTTGGTGAGTGGTTGCTTAGGTGTCTCCACTTCTGGTGTCTTCTCCTTCACCGAGGACTTATTTATCCATGTGTAAGTACTGGGCTTGGTGCTTGTTGTTTACATGCTCACTGTTTGAGTAGCTTGCACACTTGGTGCTTCTTCATCTTCTCTTCCCCTCTTTTTGGGTGTGGGATTCTTCCTACCCATGAGATCCTCAATTATGGAGACTTCATTCTCTAGGTACATTCCCTTTCAAACTTTGGCCTTATACGGAGGTACATGTGCACTGCGGATCCTCCTGTAATGGGTAGTGTTATCGACCTTGTCATCTGGACCTCATGTGAAATGTACCTTTCCACATACGTGTGTTTACTGTCAGGGTAGTTCAATATTTTCCACATCTCTCTATGCTCCCAGTCTAGACTACCTAGTTCTAGTTTTGACTTCTTTGATTCCTTAAATCTATTTACTCCCATTTGGAAGTATTAAGCAATAAACGTGAAGGGAAGTTTGCACCAAGGGCTCCATGATTAATTTATTAGCCTGAACCTACCAGGAAGAAATGTTGATAAATAGTGAATTCAGCTTTCCCTTCAATGGATGCTAGGAGTTGTTCAGGTATTCTCCACTCTGCCACGAACACGTTCCTTAGGCACGTATACCATTTCTCCAGCCATGCCTTGTGGGGTGTTATCATTGTCACATGAATTCTTCTCAAATATCTTCGCGGGAAAAGGAACCTCAGTGGGGTACTCCCATACAAACTTGTTTAGTGCATCAGGAACTCCAATTTCCAAAAATATAATGGTCAGGGGGACGTTTTTAAAGATTATTCTATCCCCCTCCTCACAACTGACAATCTCCTTCGCAATGTAAGAAGACAAGTTGTATATGGTGCCTTCTGTAATTTTTTTCCAAACATGTAACCAAGGCTTATTGACCTGGGTCTATCTCTCCTGGCCATTTAGATTTGTTGCCAGATGTGTGGCCATTTTCATCATGGGGTCCTTGATGTCTAAAATGTCATAGTACCTCGACCCCTTTTTGCAAGCATATTCATTTATGGTCTCCTAAATTGCCTCCTTGTCACTCATATCATCCTCCAAGTTGTTTCCTTCACATAAGGCCTGTGAACTGAGAGATAAGATGGGGATTAACGCACATATTGCACCCTGCAAAGTGGAAGTAATATTCATGTACCCATGACATTAGCCATTGATATAGGCACTCTAGTTTCCCAAAATAGGGCAACTCATAGAGTTGTAACAACCCTGCCTTCTCAATTTTGACCTTAACATCGTCGTCATAGATTGGCAAGCCCTCTGGTGTTTGTTTACTCATGGGGTGCACTAACTCCAGTGCCATTTCCTTCTCTATCATGTTTTTTTGGTGGTTATAATCACTTACATGTATATTTCTTAGGTGGGATTCCCACTCCTTACCCATCATCACCCCATCTGGGTATTGCATCTCCGCATACCATTCTTCATTTATGTTCACATCGGGTTCTTGTTGTTTGGCCTTGCCATTGCCCTTTCCTTTCTTGGGTGCCATTTTTGAGGTCCTCTTATCACTCCACTCCCTCCTTGTTACTATGTCCTACTTCTTCCAACCTCCGATCTCAAATCTATGATATAAATCTCTTGAACCCATGCCCTAGTTTGTTGAAGCCTAATTGGAATAAAATTTCCACAAGACAGCGCCTCACAACTTTTTTTTTCATGCCCGTGTAACCCCTTTCTTCAGTTTTGCAAAATCAAACTGGCTACTCATGCTTCAATCTCACAGATCTTTCTTCACTCAATCAAATCTTGAAACCCTAATTTATAAAACTTGATTCTTTCTCTATTTCGAAAAGTGAAAATGAAAGTCCTTTGACCCTTTACTTATAGTTTTTATCTTTTTGAGCATTAAATGCTACTTCACCTACCACCGTAATTTTTTCATTTAATGCGGATTATTCAAACAAAGCCTATCTTCAGCACTTTCACTCATGCGCCCAACCTACGTGAAAACTCCTCCAACCTTCTGGCAGGCAACCAATCCAACATGACAGGAGACTCTTGTGCACAAGTAACCTATGTCGAAGGCACTTCTTCTTTCCTGATTCTTGCTCTTGCCTACCTCATGTTTCTTAAATGTACTTTTTCCTCCTTAGTACATGGTATCTATAAGTAGCTTTATCCTGGCACCAACCATTCTTCTTCCATATTTTCTCTTCATATACCTCTTTCAACCGGGCCATTCAATAGGGATTTTCAACATATCTTCCTTGACACTCTAATCATGTCCTCCTTCACATTTCTCCACCCCACACTTAAAATGATGCACTGTCCTCTGTGAACTCACAAATTCTCCAAAATAGCAAAAAGGTTACCAGCACCCAAGGTGCAAAACAAAACAACAACGTGAAAGGTAAATGCATAAAGGAAACTTCTAAACTAACTGGAAAAACTACCTTATTTACAAACACCAAGAAGACTTATTTATAGTAGGGCTTCAGCTTACTCCCATTGAATTGTCTAAGAAACTTCATCCCATCTAGTGCTTGTAACTGACACGTGACCGAATCAAGGATGTACGAGATTGTGTAAGGACCCAACCAATGGACTTTCAATTTCCAAAGATGGTGTAGAAACTTAGAATCATATAGTAACACCAACTGCCCAACCTCAAACTTCTTATTTCTAATGTGGCGATCATGCTAAGCCTTCTGCTTTGCTTTTTATGTTGTTTTTCTCTACCTAGTGAGTGATTTTCTTTCATCTAGCTTCATTAACTCATCAATTCTTTCTTCCAGTGCTTGTTCATTGGCTAAGCCTTCTGTGCAAGCTATTCGCAAAGATGGCAACATAAATTCAACTGGAAAAACAACTTCCATGCCAAACACCAACTGAAAAGGTGTGGCTTTTTTCAGCCTTTTATACATTTTCCTATAAGCCCACAATATTGTCGATAATTTGTCATCCCATCCTTGTCTTCCGAAATCATAGATTTTGGTCAGGGTATGACTCGGTATTTTGTTGAATGCTTCTGCGGTTCCATTGGATTATGGGTGATAGGGCGTAGTATTGTGATGAGCTACCATGAACTCTGATAACAAGATTCTCATAGTCTCATTCAAGAAATGTGTACCCCTATTACTGGTCAAACTCAATGGGCATCCATACCTCGTGATAATGTTCTCCCACAAGAACCTTGTTGTTATTGTTGCTATGTAATATATAGTTGGAGTTGCCTCTACCCACCTTGTTAGGTAATCCATGTAAGTGATGACATAACGTGACCTAGTCCTACGCGCTGCTAGTGCAATAGGTCCTATAAAATCTAGTGCCAAATTTTCAAAAGGCTCTGCACTAGGGATAGGGTACAAAGGCATTTCATCTCTCCTTTCTAGTTTGCCAAGGTGCTGACGATGGTCACACGCTTTACAATAGTCTCTATAATCCTTTTACAGGTTTTCCCACCATAAACCTACCATTAATATCTTACGTGTGGTGGCATTACCTACATAATGTCCACCTGCACTTCCTCTGTGTGCTTCCTTCATGATTTCTAGGAGCTCATGCTCTAATACACACCTATAAAAAAATTCATCATGTCCCAACTTGTATAAGTCTCCACTGATTAACATGTAGGGTGTGGCGTGTATGGCCAACTAATTTTTCTCTAAAGTCTTCATTCCTTCCGATGTCATACCTTCCTTTAAAATTATTGCAATCTCTTCCAAATCCAAGGGCGTACACCGCAATCTAAACAGTTGTGCATCTAGAATTGTTTTCTTAATAATTTGTGCATCCTCCTTTGAATCAATTCTTGACAAATGATTAGGCCAACAATTTATTTTTCCAGGCTTTACTATAATGGTGAATTCAAATTCTTGAAACAACAACACCCATCGACATATGCACCCTTGTAGGATGGGCTTGTTCACCAAATATTTTAATGCCATGTGGTCGGTGTAAAACACAAAGGGTGTAGATACTGTCTAAACTTGAAAAGTGTGTAGATCATTGATAATGCCTCGCGCTCAGTTGTGGTATAATTCTACTCTATTGGTATCAACTTCCTTCTTGCAAAACATAGAGGATGATCAAAAATCTTCTCACCTGGCTATGCAAGCACTGCTCTAATGGTGGTCCCTGAGGCGTCTACATGGACATGAAAGGGCTTGTGCCAAGAGGGAAAATGTAATATAGGTGCGGTGATAAGCCTATATTTTAATGTATAAAATGCCCTCTGTTGTGCCTCTCCCCAATGGAAGGCACTTTTATGTCTAAGCAGCTCCTCTAAAGGCATGGCGAGCTTGGCATATCCCTTAATAAATTTAATGTAATATCCCATATGCCCAAGGAATCTGCACACTGTGCTTTGGCTAGTAGGCTCCCCTAACCTCATAATAACTGCAACCTTAGCAGGATCTACAAATAAGCCCTCCTTACATATGATATGCCCCAATAAAGTCCCAAAGGGTGTAGAAAACATACATTTCTTGATGTTAAGGGATATCCTCAACTACCTACACCTATCAAACATTAACCTTAAATGGTCACAATGGTATTTAACCAGACCATACACTTTCCAATCATCCAAATAGACCTGAAGAAACTTATGGATGAAGTCCTAGAATGCTTGCACCGTTATGTGCAAAAAGACAACAGGTGCATTCTTCAACTCAAAGGGCATGACCGTATATGCGAAACTTCCCCAATTGGTTGTGAAATTTGTCTTCTCCTGGTCCTCCTTTGCAATATGGACTTGGTGGTACCATGAAAAGTAAAGGAATAGATTTCACGCCCAGTGACTCCTAAAATTTCTTCAATGAAGGGGGTTGGAAAGGGATCAATGACACAAACTGCGTTCAATTCCCTATAATCCACATAGATCCTAATCCACCCATCCTTCTTGATGTTAATTACCATAAAAATTATCCACTCTGATTCTTCCATTACCTTAATGATTCTAGAAGTTATCATTTTGTCTATCTCCTCCTTAACCTTCACGCATAAATTGGGATTCATCTGGTAGGGTCTTTTCCTAATCAGGTGTGCACCATCCTTTAGTTTTATCTTCATCTACCCTAAGGAATGGTGAATGCCTTTGAGCTCATGGTACCCATGCAGGAATAAATCCTTAAATTCACGTACTAGATCAATTATCTTAGATACTTCCTTCTATGACTAGTAATCTCCTATAATATCTTCCTTAGGTTTTTCTCCTGAACCGATGTTAAATTTCTTCATTTTTAAGGGATCATGGTAGGCATGTGTGAGTATTTTCACTGTCTACTACCTCATGCATCCCTATAAAATGGATAACATATAAGTTTTCTGATTCCTCTCCATCAATCACATATACCAACTTTCCTTTTTATTTTTCCAAACACGCGCGCTCAAGCTGTGGTTCTTCTATTTCCTCTACTTCTTCAAAGTGTGCCCCCAACCTTGGTTCACCTAGTAATTCTAACACCCTATCTTCCATCATGGAACTGTCCTCCATGGTAAGGCACTTGATACCCTACAAGGCCTTATCAAGTAATGGTTTGGTACTCTGATACTCAAAGGTTTGAATAAGATCAGCCGTGCACTCTTACCAATTCCTTTTCTGGCAACATGTCTCTGAATGAATATACCATGTGTGTGCACAACCCTGTAGTGTAGAATACAACTTGTGCACCTATAGGCATGGTAGCAAAGCTTTCGAGCCTTCTCTCCAGACTCTTTCACACTCTTGGATGTGGAAAGAGGTGGGTTCCTTCCCATGGTCCTCTTTGATGATGGTGGGTACATTGCTCCTATAAAATCTAACAGAGAGAGAAATTCTTACCTCGTGCCACTCTAAAAGGCTCTCTTGTTGTGTAGCCCACAACTACACTGCTATGCCAAGCAAGACATAACTTAACATGCCCCTTCATTCCTTCTCATCCTTCTACTGAGCTTTCACCTCCTGCAAAAAGATTTCAGGGAAGGTTCCTCCTAAATACTTGGGTGGTTCTTTTCCTCCAAGGCACCAAACCATGCACGCCTTTATTACGTTTGTCACCGAACCTCTCCACTATCATCCCATCAATTCATAAGTCCCATGTGCCTAATTGTCACATTCCAGGATGGTGGTATCACTCACTGATTGAGCATCTTCAAACTAGATAACCCCATTAGTAGGGTGTATCATCTTAGGGTCTCTGATTGAGTGCACATATATCCTATCCAGAACTTCTTCCCCCAATGGTTCAATATAGGGTGTCAAATTCCCATCAATCAGGGGTATAATGACCCATTCCACCTTGTTCTCAAAGTTGATGTACCCTTTGTTAAACCGAAGGCCCACATTGTTCTTGTAACACCAAGGGCACCCAAGTAGTGCTGGGAAATTGTCTACCTCAGTGAGCACCAAGACTTCAAATTCCCCAGTAAACTTGGCTCCCTGGATAATAATAACTACATCATTTAAGACACTGATGGGAATTGCCTTAGTATTTTTTCCCATATACAACACATGCGAAGATGGTTGTAATGTGGTTCTTCCCATCTGATGCCAAGCATCCAAAGTTAGAACATTAACCTCCATGCATGTGTCAATGAGGATATTATTGAGGATCCATCCATCTATAACTACATTCAATGTAATATCCTTGTCATAATCAAGGCTGTGAGGGGGAAGGTTCACATCCAATACCTATCTCTCGCGCTATCCTCCGGTGTGTGGTACCTTCTCTCTCAACCATGATCCTAGCAAGGGAATGATATTCTCCTTCCTTAGCATTTTACACACCTCCCTGACCTCATCCAGGTCATATTTTTGTGCCTCAACTATCCTTCCTTATTCCTCCCTCCTAGATTGCTCCTTTAGACACTGGATTTTCCCTTGTAAGCTCAAAATGACATTCATGGTGTCTTAATATATCTCCTTCTGATGCACGGGGTCTGGATACTTTCCATGAATGACCTCCTCTGTTGAAACCAAGTTCTTCTATCTTGGTACCTCTCTTGTGCGCGTGACTTATACCCTTGTGGTTACCAAGATAGGCTCCAAACCTACATCCACTGTATGTCTGCCTTCTTCATACTGACCATTGTAGTGCCCTTGTCCTTCCGGTGTTACTAAATCATATGCTCAAAAAAATTTGGGCACTCCTCATAACTATGCTTCTTTTTGCACCACGAGCACTACAATAGGTCTAAGAATTCCTATTTATAATGTTTTGTAGATCCACATTTTAAACATGTTCCATGTAGGAACTCACTCCTTCCTCCTCCGTAGTTACCATGACCACAAAATCCTCCTCAAAAACCTCTTCCATGCACACCTCCATCTGCACGCTCCTCATAACAATGATCATTTCCCTTTGAACTACTGACAACACTAGTTTGGCGTACCCCATGATTAATGGCCTCATTGATTTGATCAATGAGCCTATAATCCTTACTATCATGGGTTGTAGAAGTGTAAATCTTACAATAACAAGATAGATTTTTCTTGATTTTGCACTACAACAAGGGAAATCTACTTGCATCATGGTCCCCATGAAAAATTTCATACTCTATCGCCACAGCACGCACTATTCTCCAAGGGAAATTATCCTTAACATGCCCCTCTATTTCACAATCTGTGCACCACAAACCACTGCGAATCTCATGGGCTGAGTTCGCAAATAATTTTTCCAACTGCTTGGCTATTGACACAATCTGAGCCTCCAAGAATGGGCTAATGCCAATATCAACACTACCAACAGTATCGACATGTAGTGTAGCTTCCAATGCCTCACGTGGGTTTGTAAAATTTTTATGAGATAAGGCCCTTCTAAAAGGGGTGATCAATTGTCTAACTAACCACTGAGCATGTTGTGAAGGGTGAATATCATATGATAACTTAGACAAGAGAGTTTTAAAGTGCACATCATACTCCTACACACTCTCTGCCATTCCTTGTTGAATCTCCTTCAAAGCATTTATGCTCTTCTACTCAAACTCAAGAATGTAGAACTCTGCCAAGAATGCATTCTTTAAGGCAACATAATCCACTACTGTCTGATGAGGGTCATACTTCCTATACCAACTATGCCTGTGCCCTTACAATGTGGATGCAAACTAAATAACCTTTTGTTCTGGGGTTGTCACACCCTTCGTGCACTATAGCAGTTCACACTTGTGAACATGTTCTGTAGCATCCTCAATACCTCTATAATCAGGCAAATGTAAAGACATTTCAAAGAAAAAATTATGGGGGTGGTTGGGTTCTAAATCCTCCTCCGCCAGATCTTTGGTTTCTTCCTGTGTTTCCTGAACCACCAGATCCACCAGGAACACCAGGCCCACCAGATCCTACTCCTCTTGATCCACCAAATTCACCAGACCCACCAGGTCCCGAAGTGGTCATGCCAAGGGTTCCCATAGTTCCACTGAGTTGTGTGCCTACGGTCTATGATAATTCCCCACTACCAATAGTATACCCCGTGCCACTTCCAGATGTGAGACCAAATGCTTGTGTGCCTATACCTTGCCAAAAAATTCCTAACACTAGGCTAGTGTTTGCAGCCATAGAAGTACCAAACAAGAAATTATACCTCCTGGGCATAGAATGAACACCTCCAATGTAATCAACTAGATTAGCAATATTATCCTCCTGATCTGGAAAACCAAGTGCTAGGGTGTGGTCACTAGGTGGGCTCAGATGCATGCCAATGGTTCTTCTTTCTCCACGTGATGAACTCTCATCAGAATTTGAAGGGGTTTCTCTCACGTGCTTTCCAAGATGGGGTCACACAGACAACTCATGCTCCACATCCTCAGCGTGAACCTCAAATCCTTCCCACAACATCTACCACCATACATCCATCACACCTAAAACCTCACGTCATCTAGCAATCTCCCTTTCACGCGCTTTGCCATACTTGAGTCATCTCTCCTCCCTTTCTTTCTACACTGCAACATCTGTCATCTTCCTCCACCCTAGCTTCCTCGCCTAGTGCTCAAAATGGTTTAGCTGGCCATTGAGAAAGCCTCTAAACTCATGGTAATCATCAAGATCTTCAGAGCCATAGGGAAAACACATAAAAATGATCCTTTGGGCTCCCTCAGAAACTCAAACTCAGCCACCTCCAGATAAGAATATGTGGAAATGGCGTACTCCAGAGTGTAGCTAGCCAATACTCCTTTCCACTAATGATCCACAACACAATTCCATGTTATATCTACATCCTGTAGCCTTTGATACTCTTCTTGGGTCCACAAATGTGATCTATAATGCCAACTTGATCTAGATGCATAGGCTGAGAGTCATTCATATAGTTCCACAGGGAAACTAAAAAAAACGTATCATACAAATCGTGGTAGAGATTTTCTTCAACCCATATACGTGCATTAAACTCAGGTCCAGTGCTGAATCTTTTGATAAAATTCATCCTCTATGCTTTTGAACCATGATTCAACACTCTCCAATGTTAACCATTCTGTCATTACTCATTACACAAGTCATGATGTATGTTAAAATCCCACTACAACTTTGAAAATAAGTCCTAACAATGAAACCAAGATGTATTCATTTTTACTCCTATCACAAAAGAAAGGAACCCCATGTGCACCAACCTATCACCCAGTGAAAGTTGAGTGTTCACCTGAGGCACGTGTGGGTAACGAGTCTCTCTTTTATGTGAGTTTAGTGGGATACATCATCTATGATTAGTGTAAGATATTTCAAAAGGGAAGTTAAGACATGTAAGAACCATAGGGCTCAGAACAGTTTCTAGATCCTTGCAGTCATTTCAGATTGAGTGCTTAACAAAATCCACAACATGTATTGTGACAGAAAGAAACATACAAGAATTCATACTTAGCATGAAAGGAAAGAGAACTCATAAGAGAGAAATATGCATCAGAACCATTGATATTCATGTATATATTATAATAGGTAACCTTATTACATCCATAGAGCCATTACAGAGGGTTGCAAAGAAGCAGACCGTAGTCATTCATTGCACTAGACTTAATGTAACTAAGATACCCAAAAGAAAATTTACAACCTCTATGCCTAGTGCATTCTCTCCCAAATACAACTATTCACTAACAGATTCCTCGCAATATTTCTGTAGAGCTCTGCTCACTCTCTAGGTATCTATATGGATATATGTATGTATATCTCCATGTTTCTCTCTCTCTTTTTCTCTATAGACACTTATATTTATAGCTCCCCTAGACTTCCAACTCACCCTCCAACGCCCTCAGATCTAGTGCTAAGTTTTTGAATGTGGTCCTCCATGCGAGCATGCTTCTCCAGGCCTGAGCTCTCCACTTCATTTCATGATGTTCTTCTAGAAGATTCCATCACAAGCATGCTTCTTCCTGGGCCAACCTATCGTCAGGATGACATCTTATCCACACGTAACCGAGTCATGCTTTTCACGTGTTTTTCTGCAGATGTCCAAAATGAATAAGTCCCTATCCTTGCGTGTGTCACGTGTGCTATGGTCTTCCTTAATTCATTCTCTTACGTACTTTTTCCTTACATGACATTCCATAACTGGGACCTTGCACACCTACGCACCTTCATACTTGGTCAATATTCCAGGGGTCCAACATCAATCATCATGACCTACACCTTCCTCACATAAAAAATCATGTAGATAATCCACCACCATCCATAATCTCAACTCCTAAATCCAATCATTGTAAAACCTATAATCACATCCCATTCACATTTCCACAATAATGTCAACAACTTAACCCAAAACTATTAACCCCCACATCTAATCATTATTCCTCCATCCTCTTCGTCTTCATCATCTTAATCCAATCCTATAGTTACTTTCTCCTAGATAGTACCACATCCCCTAATCCACCATCAAATTCAACCTCTAATCCTATTTCATCCCCTCCATCACATAATCCCAATCCTATCAAAACTACCTCATCCACCGTGACTCCTAAATCACCCTCATCACCTTCTACCCCCAATCCTAAACCATATAATGTGACTCCTATGCAACCCTCATCCTATTCATCCACACCTAATCTTATCTTACCCCCTTCATCACCTAAACCTAACACTATCCTATCGACTAATCCTATTTCAAATCCAGCATCCCCCAATCCGAAAACATTTAATGTGACTCATAAGTCACCAAATCCTAAACCTAATAAATATAATACCAATCCTCTCCCCACCCCATCTTCTACCCAATCTAATGAGGATCATATTCCACCTTCATCTACTTCATCCTCTAAATCGACTAAATGTAATGTGGTTCATAGACCACACCCATCTCCTAAATCTCCTTCATCCCAAACAACACCCAAATCTAATGTGACCCCTATATCACACCCATCCCCTTCATCTAAATCTACCTTACCCCCTTAATATACACCTACTAATCTGAAACAATCTAATCCTAATCCAAAATAATCTACCTCAAAACCACATAATCTAACCAATCAAAAATCAACCAAATCTACTTCAGAATCCAAGCCCAAATCATCCAATTTGTCCCCCAAGCCTAATCCATCCCATTCATCTTCTAAGCCAAAAATAATAATCTTACTCACAAATCCAAGTCAACCAAAACATCTCATAATCCACCCAATATTACACCTTTACTTCCTACTCCCCAAAAACAATTTAACCCAAACCAGTTCAATCCTTTAGGAGAATCCTTGACCACCATCTTCCATCATTTAAAAACCTTTAAAATGATCATCCTTCCCCTAATAAAATAAAATGATCAAAACCTTCTAAAACCATATTGGTATCAGGAACACTATTATTATGACTTTCATCACACTCATGGACATTCGACCAATCATTGCATGAAAGTTGGGTCTCATGTCCAAAACCTCATTAACCAACAGTTTCTTGCCCATGTACCTCTTTATCCACCACCATTACATCCAAATACTCTCCCTAAAAAAAAATTAACCATCCAAATCCCACTTTACATAAAAAATATTCAGTCATCCAAGTCTCATCATACATCCAAATACCCCTCACCTACTAAAAACCAAAACCAATCTCACCTCCCATCTTTTGTTAAGTCCGACCACTTAGTGGATGACAAAAATAAAACCCCCAGTCTCATGATGACCAAATGATATAATATTTCCCATCCACTTTATACACTATAGAAAATATATTTTCACTAATACGAAACATCAAAACAAAGGATTTTGCATCCATGAACAAGGCATTCACAAACCCATCTCCCTTCATCAAAATCCAGGACGTTTAGTCTTAGGGTATAAACCTAACACTAAAAATTTCCCTCCCACTACTCCATCACAACCCATTTCTACCACTCCTCTTTGTTGATCCTATCATCCCAACCACTTAAGCTAATTAAAAATAATTTAACCCCCCTACAAATACCAAACACCTAGAAATATATTGAGCACATAATTCTTCACATGTGTACAGATATTATTTCCTTCCTACCAATCCTCCTTCCATCAAACATCCGAATCAATTTTCATATAATCCATTATTATCATCACATCCATTAATATTTTTTTCCAATCCATTCATTTGAAAACTTGATCAAATTTCTCACACATGACGTAAAACAATAATACCTACTACAACCAAGTGACCTTGGTATATCATTACCTCCAACATTCAAGAATAATTGTTCTCCTAAAGATTCAAAAACTTTATAATGTTAATCAAATTGTGGTGAATAACCTTGGGCATGTATTTTGACACTCTAGAAAATATCATCTCCACACTCATTTCCATCCCCCCATCAAACCACTAATGATTATTAACCCCTTAAGAGTTCTCGAGAGAGTGGAACCTTTTTATGTAAAAAAATCCAAATATCAAAAAGTAAAAGATATAAAAATCATATCAAAATTAAAAATATAAAATAAAATCCACATCAAGACTCTCTTTAGGGATGTTTTCATCATCTCTTACGGGGCTATGGATGTCTAGCTAGCAGTAGAGAAATGTTGTGACAAGAATCATATGCATCTCCATCAGGGCTATGAATGCCTAGATGATAGCAGAACAATGCACAACTTAGCCTTTCGTTTACCCTCCATCCACCTATTTGACTTAATCACTTCCTATACATTGGCTAGTTTGTCTTCACATACTACCCATTAAGTATTCACTTTAAGTGGTAACTAACCATCACAATCACACACGCTTCGATCTCGCAGAGACATAGGGCTCGCATGTTGTCTAGGTATTTTTTAGACCTTGGTCACACTTTTGTTTTAGTCTAACTCTTGCCTTATAACATGTGTCGTTTGGCTCATATTTTATTCATCAATGATGTTATTTTCCTTCCATCTATCACATCCGCATCCTTTCCCCCCTTAGATTGAACATCTTTCGGTAGAAAATTATCCTTTCCTTTTCATTAATCCTCCTCATGTCCCTTTTCAACTTTCATCATCATGACTGGGGGAAACCTTGCTACCATCTACGAGTGGCATCATCCATTTTAGATACCCATCACCTCCCATCCTACCCTAAATCTTGGGGAAAAATCAAACCCATTCATCCATCCACACATAACACCCTACCTCACACTTGGGGGAAAACCACATTTATCCCTCAATCCATCCCCTATACTTGTGGGTATATAATATCATATCCCCCATCTCATCCTATACCACACCCCTCATCCTATATATCTATCTCCCATCCCACATCCCATATAATCCTAACATATGAGACCATCCCTATCTTATCCAACATTATCTAATTTTCCTTAATCCTTCCCTTTCATCCTACCTAAACACACTTTGGGACTTATATAGGAGAAAGTCACCTCCCACCTTACATCCTTTCACATCCCCCCATGAGCTGTCCCATCTTGAATCCTTTCATCTTCACCTATCCTTAACCATTCTCTCCCATCCGGAATCTAAAATCTCAACATCCAACATTCAAAACCCAAAATCTAAAAATAAAATCATCCAAAAATCTACACATCCAAAATCTAAAATAGAAAATATAAAAAAATTCACAAAATCCATACAAAACTTCAATGTGTGTGTGTGTGTGTGTGTGTGTGTTTTATTATGTTTTTTTTCTTGTTTGTATGCATTTACATTTTGACTAATGATATGAGGAACCTTTTGTTTCATTTACTTTAGCATGGTCTAATGATATGAGGACCATATTTTTTAGTATTAATTTGTCTAATGATATGAGCAAAGGAACATTGGATAATTCAATCATCGTGGTCTTTTTACCTTGATGCATTTTGTGTCTATGTCACATTACTCACAACTTGCTAATGATGATAATTGTGGGCACCTTTACGGTCACAAAAACACTCTTTTATCATCATTATTTAATGTCCATCATCATCCACACCTAATCCTCATCATCGTCTAACTAACTATCTAACCTCTTCACCCTCTTATCCAATCAATCCTTTATCAATTAATCAATATCCACATCCAAATCTTATCATTTTACACCCAACATCCAAAATACTCACCCCTTGGTATGGGGAATCTTATAACATCCTCTTATTAATCAAGCTCGAACACTTCTTTCTCATCACTTCATCCATCATCATCCCAATCCTCTCCTCATCAATTTCCTATCATTCAAATCGATCCAAAAACCAATCCTTATTTATCTCATTTACAAACATCCTCAATTTTATAATCCTCCAAATCCAACATCCTATAAACCAACACCATACCCTCTTATCCATTCAATCCTCAAATGTAACATCCTCAAATATAACAACTTCAAATCCAACATCCTCAAATCTAACCTTCTCAAATCTTCACATCCTAAGCCCTTGACTAGGGGACCTTCTAATCCATCCCAACATAAATGTTCACCCTTGTCATCCATCATTTATTGGGGCATCCTATACTCAAAAATTCAATATCTCCTCATCCTATAATATTCTACTCCTCTAATCCTCTCTAATATATTATAATCCTATAATCCTGCATCCTCATCAATATCCTAACCAACATCAACAATCCTTCTATTCATTAATCCTCAAATCCAGTATCCTTAATCTCAACCCCTTGATCCTGGGGAATCCTATAATTCTAACCCCTTTAATCAATGTTCTAATCCTCTAATCCTCTCTCCTATCCTATAATCCTCAATATTCTCATCCTTTAATCCTCTCTCATCTACTAACTTGGGCATATCCTCTTTTCAAGTGGTTACCCAACTCGTTCCTTCCCCGCCTAACCCCTCGAGGGGGCATCATATCACCATCCTAACATATTCTCTTCTTTTTCTTTGAACGGTCATTATCTACATCAATAACTCATTCAAAGAGGGGCAACATTTAGACATTTAAAATGCTCAACATAATTAATTCTGATTAAATTATCTTGTAAATGTCCTCGACATCATCATTATCTATATCCTTATAATAATTAATCATAAGATTAATTATTATTAATCCCTTTTATCAGATATCCCCTTTATCCTAATTATTTTCATTGTCTCATTATTATCATCCAACAATTCCCATTTTAACTCTACAATAATTATATCACAAGATTAATTATATATTAAAACTCATTTAATACATTCCTAGGAAATTTAATATTCCTACACTCACCTACCGACCTACTTTACACCTGCCCTAAACCTAGCTCTCTCCATGTAATCACATCCCTAATCATATTCTATTAATATAATATAATCTTAATCTAATCAAATCCTCCACCTCTAAATCTAGAGGCTTTTATTTCTAGCAGCCACTCTAAACATCTCTCACTCTCCATTGAATTTTAAATTCAATGGAAGCTTCTTCCCTTCATGGAATTTCAAATTCAAATTCTAGAATTCTCCATTCTAGAATCCTCCAATCCTCTCCTCAATCCTATAACAATGGATCCTCATCCTGACTTGTATGGATCTTCACACCTTCCACTCTCCCAACCAAAAACTATAAATTGAGCTCCCATCTTCCATAAGAAGAGGGGATGAACAAATAGAATCCATAACAAATATCTACCATTTTATTTCATTAATCATACACAATCTTCAATCCATCTCTAATCCAATCTATCAATCCATCATCCTTCATTAATACAATCCAAGGTAATACAGAGGGAGGTGTTGCCTTGTGTGACTCCACCAAAATTTGAAGCAACCAAAAATCAATCCAAGAGAAAATCCAACACAATAAAGGAGTGAGACATTGAATATTCTTGGTAAGTGCAGGTATTGATGCTTTCGCCCTTTCCATATCGATTGACTCTATCTGAGGTATTTTTGAGAAGATTAACATACGAGAAAAGAACAATTCTTATATTCACAACTAATATTTTCTAACATCTACAAGATGTATCGTAAGAGCACAGTAATGTAGAAGACGTTCAAATGAAATATGTCAGTATAGCCCTCAACAGTATCATACCTGAATTCATGGCACAAAAGTTCGTCATAGGGTAATGATGATTGCAATTTGTGTGTATCAATGTATGTATGATGAATGAGAAAGACTATATGTGGAACATGAAGCATAATGCATAGAATTGAGAGACACCATGATAAAATAGCTACACCAGGGGCAGAATTAAGCATGATGCTCCCCATGATCGTATGATTCATAAGTAGAATCAAGTAATATCATCCGAAAAGAGATCATTAAGGATGTCATGGTCTAAACTAACTCAGATATGCATCAGACATACCCCTAACTAAGTTCTCCATAGTATGTGGTTGACTCATAATAAGGATCTACTACTATGCGGCTTTGATGATTCTTACATGCCCATCTGTGTATTCCTCATCAGTGAAGACCATGGTAGTGGTTAATCCTATGCATTACCACCCAAGTAAATGATACTCTTATTTAGATAGTTATGATTGAAAATGAATGCATTGCATAATACATTATATACATGGTCGAAAGCCTTCACAAGGAACTGATATAGTCAATATGACACCATTAGGATCCAAAGTGCACGCTTTCAATGTAACAGTCTTTAGCCAAGACTGTCCCGAGTGTACAGTGGGAAAGTGGTCATTTTAGTGCATACAAAAAAGACTAATAAATGGAAGACGTCATGATATCCATAAACAACGTATAATGTGAGATGTATCCATGTATAGAGATGAGGAGAATGAGGTGGAGGAAGCCCTTGAGATCATACACTAGTGAATTGAATCCAAGCTAAGTCAAGCACTATCATGTGTGTAAACAATGTCGGAGCAAGTGAAGGATCGAACCTGGACTATGTGTTGCCAATCCCAGAGTTACTTATGAAAAGATGTCACATGTGACTTATAGGGGGAAGCGCAGATGCATGTTTGTTCTACTGAGAAGATGAGGAAGGTCCCTCATGACCAAGATTCGATGATCATATGGACATGCCCACACTTAATATAATAGATGATAACTCCTTAAAATATGTTATGCAAGGAGGGGTGATGATGATGTGGAGTGGGATGGTGTCCAAGCCCACAAATAGTCTCCTTTGACCTGGAGGAAAGTTAACATGGATAGTCTTTGGGTTATTGATCAATTCGACAAAAGCCTAGAAGAAGTTGGAGATAGGCAATGCAATAGTTGGGTACACTATTCTTAAAAAAATAGTTAGTATATGGTATCAACGACCATCATGACAATTGTCATATTCATACTGATCCTTCATAGTAAGAATCCTCCTAACACACTTCGATGGACTGTAGATAGGCACTACCTGGCATGGAGTGAACTTACCATTAGCAATTCACCAAGAAAGAAATTATACTGAACTGGGAAATTAATGAATAAGATCCACATGACCGTTCGAATTTTAAAATTTGAGACTGACTGTGATAGGGATATTAATAGTGCTCAGATGCACAGATCCCTGCGTCATAAGAATCATTAGGCTCATAACAAAACCCTTGACACCCTCATCATCATCATTAGATCTAATCTCCAAAAATGATGACACCATATTCATTCCTCCTAACTTATTTTAATCAATATTATCTCACTTGGATTGATGAATTATCAATCCCATGAAAAAATTGAAACTATTCCTCTCTTTTTTATCACACGTGATAAAGGAGGACTCCCCTATTGTCCAAATTATACATTATCATGATAATGACACCATCCCAACTTATATGGTGGTTGATGATCACCA
The DNA here is from genome assembly GCA_019776745.2 of Taxus chinensis. Classification (NCBI taxonomy): domain Eukaryota; kingdom Viridiplantae; phylum Streptophyta; class Pinopsida; order Cupressales; family Taxaceae; genus Taxus; species Taxus chinensis. The sequence goes on from CM034154.1 coordinate 305,820,997, forward strand.
CCTTAAAAAATAACTTCCCCTTAACACATCTATACTCCTTAAATAATAAACAATTGAAGTTAGTATTGGCACACCCTAAGAACCTCACATTGTTAAAAAAATTCAAGCCTTAGACCTGTGTGAACTCCAAAAATCACTTCCTTCCTATCTAAACATAGTCTGATACTTTGCATGGTACTATAGTAAAATTCTAGGTATAGACCCTAACATCAACATCCATAACATTTTTACAGTCCTAAGTACTAAAAATTTGAAGGAAAAACTTTGTAAAATGCATCCTCATATTGCATGACTAATAAAATAATAAATCCAACATCTTCCTTTAACCAATTTCATATTACCCATTGATTATCAAAGATGAGTTACTAACATTGTACTAGTCACTAAATCTAATGGAAAAAAACACATCTACATAGAATTTCTGTAGCTTAACCTGACTTTCCCTAAATATTATTTTCCTCTACCTAATATTGACGAACTCGTCAATCTTACAATAGGCCACAAGATGTTGTCCCTCACAGATGGCTTGTCTAGATACAATAAATTCCTTATTGCAATTGAAGAACAATATAAGATATCCTTCATCACCACATGCGGAACTTTATGCTATAAAGTAATGTATTTTGGGTTGAAAAATGTAGAAGCCACATATCATATATGTCATGACCTATATCTTCCATGATATTATCCATTAAACCATACACAACTATATCGACGATATCTTACGTAAATCTAAACACCGAAGAAACCATCTCGTTATCCTAGATGTTATATTTGCAAATCTACTACAATTATTTCTTTGACTTAATCCTGAAAAGTGTGTCTTTGGAGTTATCACAAGAAAAATCCTTGGATTTATCATATCTATAAGGGGTAATGAATTTAATCCCATCATCTAATCTTAAGCAACTTTTTAGTCTTGAAGGGAAGTTCCAATCCATTCATCATATCATTTCCCAATGATCCGACCATTTTCAACATTTCCGTCATCTTCTTAGAAATGAATTCCACTTTAAGTGGGATGATAATTTTCTATAGTCCTTCGATGCTCTCAAAAAATACCTCCTATCATATCTCGTGCTCACATCTCCATGCAATGGGGAGCCATTATATCTTTACATATCTATGATAGACCATACCTTGGTTGTCTTGATTACACATCGAGATGAACAAGGTAAGGAAAAATATTTCTATTATATTATTTGTACTCTCCATGAGTATGAAACTCAATATTTTGAAGCTGAAAATTTTTATTGCACATTATACTCTGTAACTTCTAATCTTCATCATTATCCCTACATTAAAAAATTTGTGTCATCACAAACTTTATTCCACTCAAAACCATACATTCCAAATTGTATCATAATCATCTCATTACTAGATGGCTCACACTTATGACTAAATTTGACCTCAAATTCATCCCTTAGAAATTAATTAAGAGTAAAGCCATTATTTACCAATTTGTTTAATCTCCCCTTCCTACCAATCAATTAGCTTGTGAATACTTCCCTGATGATTCTATTAACACCTTTGATCATGATGACAGACCACTTAAAATGAAATTTTTATTCAATGGGTATAAATGCAGACAAGGGGTAAGTCCTGGGATAGTCATAATTCCCCCTTGGAAAACTCATATACCATTATCCTCAAAAATTAATTTTGAATGTAATAAAAATATGGAAAAGTACGAAGCTATTATCATAGGAATTTATACCACTTCCTTTTTAGGTGTGTAAAATCATGACATCTACTGAAAACCACACCTTGGCACTAATAAAAATAAAGTCATTTATTAGTGTAAGAATGAGATCATTCAAAAATATAAAACCATTGTTGAAAAATTACTACATCTCTTTGACCATTACAAATTTATAGACACAATGGCTTCTCTTACTTATTTCATTCCTCTATCACCATAAAATTACAAATTATTCATCATTGTACACAGACATGATCAACCATCTTATAAAAATACTGATCTTCATACTATTAATCATATATAATATGATTTATATGACATATGGTACATACAAACATACAAGTAACTATCCAATAGAAAAAAAACTCTTGAAATTTCTAGAAATGGGAAATAATCTTTATAATAATGCTCATCTCGTTACGTCATCTTAACAGGTATCAATTATAAAAGAGGATTTTATGGCCTCCTCCTATAGTGTATCAAAAATTTAGAGGCTCTTCTAGCAATCCAAGAGGTCCATGATGATATATGTGGTAGACACATCAATGGTTTAGTTGTTTCTAAATGCATTCTATGCATGGGATATTATTGGCCTATAATTAATCAATATTGTTGTGATTGTGTTAAAAAGTGTATCAAATATGAAAAACATTCCAACCTTACACATGTTCTTATCCATTCTCTTCAACTAACACAAGACCTATTGTCTTTTTCTCAATGGGGGATTGATTTTATTGGCCTTATTAACCCTCACTCATCACAACGACAAAATTATATCATCAAAACCACAGAATACTTTGAAAAATGGGTGTAAAATATTCCTATCATCTCTTATAAAGCTGATAATACTATTAACTTCATCCATCATCACATTATATGTCATTTCAGCATTCCTTACACATTCATCACAAACAACGGTAAATACTTCAAAAATAAAGTTTTAAAAATGTGCGATACTTATAACATCAAACTCAACTTTTCATCTCCTTATTATCCATAAGAAAATTATCAAGCATAATCCTCTAATAAAACACTCAACAAAATCCTTAGCATGGAAAATGTCTAAGTTTTATCCACGCACAAAGGTTAGATATTTTGTGTAAGAGGTGCATGAAGGGAGCACAACATGTAGAAGGTTCATCACATGAAGTTCCATGCATGGGAACATAGGGTTTGGGAATTATTCGATCTTATAGAATGAAAATAAAAATACCAAACTAGAGATGGAGTGGTGTTTAAGAAATATTTTAAAATAAACAAAAGTAGGATAACTTGGCACACACATAAAGGGGCTATAATTAGGAAGAAGTACATGCATGACAAGGATGAGACATGAAGTAGGATAATAATAGGATTAAAGTGGGATAAAATCATTAAAGGTATGATTTAAATATAGCTTAATCTATTTATAACACAAGTTGTAAAAAATAAAGCATGAAATATATTGTTTAGCATGCATATTATTAGGAAGGTACATGAAGGTGGTGAAGGGAAAGTCCCCACCATATATATAGGTTGTGCGTCTTTGTTTTATAGATTTTGAAAGTTAGTGGTATTAAGTGATCTGTTGATGCATGTAGCTTTTGGAGTATGTATATAAGTTTTATATGCATGCATGGTTCAATGTTTATTGCAAGCAATATATGATGTAATCAACAAAATTTTATGTAATCAATTGTGTTTTAAAATAGATAATTGTGTATGGATTGCTAAGGTAACTAGATTTGAATATGGAGTTATGGGAATTCAAATATTATTTATCCTTATTTATGTTGATTAAGCTTCCTTATCATATGTGTTTGTGAATTACTATGAAATATCTCCAATTATCCATGGTTTTATGTTGTTATGGTTGTAATTATCAACATGCTTGCTAACATATTGTCAAGAAATCAAATGAGGGACCTCGTGGTTGTGCGCATTTCAGGTGATATTCCAAAATTATCTAGATGAAGTGCCAACGCACATAGTTAATTATTGGGAAGTAAAAGAATACATTTTTGTTCCATTATTGGGACCTCTTTTTCAATCTTTCTACCAGAATGTTACATGCAGATGGCATTTCGGTTGTCCCTGGATAATATTAAGAACTATATATATGAAATCTAGGACATGTTTTCTCATAGATATAGCACTAGACCTGATTTTAATGTGAAAAAGTGGGTGAAAGATAATGTCTATGACTACTTGTATGAGACATTATTCAAATATTTCCCAATAGAATTGTACTATCCATTAGCAACTTAAGCGTCTAAGAGAGGTTTCTAGATAGGAATAAAAAAATCTTGGAGACAAGAATATGACCAGGCACTCTCTTATTTGGACGCCTCATGGAAAAAAGTTGTGCATCATTAGTTGAAAGGTATGTTGCACAAATATACCTTATAGTACATTATTTTGAAAAACTCATGCCTAGAGGAAGTAGAGTTTTGGTGTTTATATGAGCCAAGAAGATCTTATTTATGCGCAACACCTTTAGCTATCAAGATCTTGATGGTTGAACTTGGAATGGATAACCTACCGATGGATATCTAAAACTCCACCATGTTAAGGGGCAAAAAGCATGTCTGGAATGATGGTGGTGACCCTGGTAGAAGAAATAGAAAGGGAAGAAAATGACTCAAGTATAATGATGTGTGACAAGGGGTAGTTGATGAGGTGTTGAGATCAAGAAGAATGATGACTAGAAGAACTGATGAGAACCCCACAGAACGAAAGGGACCAAAGGATTATGTCCTCTTGACATTAGGGAAACATAGTAGAGAGACCTCTTCAACATATTATGAGAGTGAGTATGAGGAAAAAATAATAACACTGTGCACACACCTGACCCAGCCTAGCCACCTAGCCCTTGTGCAAGGTGATCAAAATCCATAGGATGTTTTATAATAATATCATAGTGAAGGTGAGAAAGAAGGAAATAAAGTATCCCCACATCTGGTAGGAGATACAGGTAGGAATATTTTAATATCATATCGTGAGGCACAACAGATTAAGGATGCACACCTGGATTTTTAGAAGGAACCTGTATTTGGACAAATTCTTTTTTAAGGTAACTTTACATGCACATCATCAAGATAGAGTGTTGGCACGTAGATTATCAGAAGTAATCCCATAAGTACAACTATAACAAAGATAGTTTGTGTCTAGTTTAGCACAACCATTGGGACGTAAGGCAGTTCATCTATGGGGACACATGTCATGAAGTGAAGATTAAGAGATTTCTTGTTAGCCACCATGAAGAGGGAATCCTAGTGGAGGATCAGGTTTAGGATCTAGCCCCACAAAAAGAGAAGGGCCATAACAATAACCATCAAAACAAAAATCTCAACAATAGACACCTTATATCTTCTTTGAGATATCAATTCACTTGCCATAATATAGAGGTATGGAAAATGTGATTGAACATGTGCATAAGTGTAAGTTATTATGGACAACTAAGGGAATAACAACTTCTGATAGGAAGGAAAATCAAATTTCCACCACACATCAAGGATGCACACAAATTTGGTATAGAAAATTTGATCCAAATAAAACTATGATGGATTATGATGCATTGTGCACTACCTTTTTAGCTTAGTTTCATATCGCTAAGATTGAACAGTAGAGTATCGGTACACTTATGGACATTAAAAAATAATTATATGAAAGTGTGAGGGATTATGACTTGCACTTTAAAAATATTTTTCTAAAATTTCCTATGATATCCATCAAAGCCAACATACACAGTGGTTTTTTGGAGGATTTTTGACTCCCTTCCAAAGGGTGTTGTCACATAAACATTTACTGATCTATGCAAGACCTTGGAATAATCTCTACATGCTGAAGAAGTTGATAGTATAGATATAGGTCTATACCCTTTTCTCAAGTTGTAGATAGCAGCAGTGACTACACAATTAGAGAATTTGTATGTTAATTCAACACATGAGATGTAAAATGGGTTATGGTGCACTAATTGTAAAGTAGAAAGACATATAAATGATATTTATCTATGTAGGAATGTGCATGCATTGTTAACATCTTGTGAGATTTTTCTCAAGAATTATGATGTCCAGAATTTTCCACTTTTACAACATGCAACACAAAATAACATCTCCATCTATTGTAATATTTGTGGTGCATATACCCATGATAAAACTGACTTTTATTTTATCAATTATATTTATAATGCATATGAGACTGGATTACACTAGACCACTATAGAAAGTAGTTCTCAAGAACAAGAAGGACATACCAATTAAGGGTGCAATAATAGAAATGGTGGATTTTGAGGTGGATATTGGAGATAACATCATGGTGGTAGAGGAATTTTTGTGTATGGGACATGTTATACTTGTAGATCACCAGATCACTACCAACATGAGTGTCTTAAGAATCAGGTATGTGTATATTGTGGAAATACGCACAAGGTTAAGGACCTTTTGGACCTTTTTTCCAATATGTTTAATAAGAAAAAGAAGGAAAAAGGTGCAAGGATTATTAATGTGAAGAACAAAAAGCATGAGCATTAGGAACCTAATAATATGGTTGATCCAGAGCTTCAACCGAAGTTATTTACTATGCAGACAACGATAGTGCGTGCAAAAGCATATTAAATAAAAACCAATTATTAGGGATGAGGAGGTTATACATGTTAAGTATCCATATGTATCTCATTAGAATGAGGTTTACAAGGAGACCATGGGATTCATCCATGAGCTACAAGGTGAGATCCAATGCTTATGGGAGTAGGCACATGAGACAGAATGCACAAAGAGTACTAAACTTCCTCGAAAGGATATGTATAATTTAAAGAAGTATGCATGATGTTGTCATAGGATAACATCATCCCTTTATTTGGAGATATGTTTTAAGATAAAGTACCATGCATAGAAGTTGAGAGAGAGTGCCAAATCCTTCATGCAAATTTATCACCACGGGACCATAAATTTGATAAGGAGATTATGTTGGATGTGGTCATAGATGGTTATTTGGTGAGTAAAATTCTTATTTACATAGATGTTGAGGTCAATTTTATAACATTGGAAGCTTGGAAATAGAATTTAAGGCTAGCATTTCATCCATCCTATAATGGGTTGTATATGGAAAATAAAATAGGGCCCATGTCCATTGCAGTGTTAAAGGATGCTTCAATCACTATTCAAGGAGCTAAATTTCCAGGAGATTTTGAAGTGGTGGAACTTGCTAAGTTAGATAATTTCCCCACACTACTTGAACATCCTTGGTGCTATGATAATAATGGAAATTTTCACTTCAATAAAAGATATATCAATTTTGAGGATAAGGAGAAACAACTTGTCATACTCTTGGATGATGTATAGATTGTGTAGTAATAGATAATATGTATGAGGAGGATCTTTACATAATATATGTACATATGGAATGTGATTTGGAAAACATCAAATAATAAAATAAAGGCCTACTTAATTTAGAAGACACGAAATTTATTAGTGATACTATCATCGTTTCTTGTGACAATTGGGCCCATGAAATTTTTTAAATGGTAGGTCATGAAGTCAAGGAAAGAGTTTGTAGGATGATCAGGTGATACATGATTAGGTGCTTAGGAGACTCAGTTTCCAAGGTATACTGGAGATGATAAACCTAAATATTTTTTGTGTATGATGCAATACCAGTGGTGAAATGAGGGAGATAAATGTAACATGATGGTCTACACAGTACATGGGACAACAACCCATTGGTGGGTGACACATAGAGATAATTTATTGGGCTGGCGCGAGATAAGAGTAACCTTTCTAAAAAGGTTTACTAAGAGAATTTTTCCTTTAATAGTACATCACTATGATGGTAAGAACCCTAATTTGGTACACATCCATAATTATGAGAGACAATGGGAACAAGAAAATGAAGATACACCAACTTCACTTTAGGTGTAACATTTTTACTCTAGTCTACAGGAATGTGTACATGTTTAGTATGTGTATGCTGAGTTAAAGCAAGAAACTACAAGTTAACATGACATAACAGAAGGTGCTGATCATATTTTGGATTTTTTTCCACTAAACCATCAATACAAGAGCCCTTGCAGATCATAAAGAGCATCACGTAAGGAGATAGTGCAAAATCAAAGGAACTTATGATTATGATCTTAGGATATCCTAATGCTGAGGTCTACAAGGATGTGCTAGAAATAGAAGAGAAACTACTGGGGATTTTATTAAAAGAGAAAGAAAAAGGAAATATGATTTACCTCATAGATGATGAGGAAATGGAGGACATGGATGTTAAACATATAGATGGTACAATCAAATTATTGGATTATGTAAATGATCAGGAACACGCATACCATGTTCTTATGAAGACTAAAAAGGTGAATATTAGAATAGAGGATGTACCTAAAGAAGTGATTATTGTTGATTATTGATCATAACCAGAAGCTACAAAGATCATTGGGCTATTGCGTGACTTCCAAGAATTAATCCCAAGGGGTTATCATGAGTTGAAGGGTGTACATAATTCATTGGGAGAGATGAAAATTAAGTTACAAGATGGTGTGGGACTAGTTAGGAAAATTCCATACATGATGAATCCCAACATGTGCGTAAAAGTAAAAGAAGATATTGAAAAAATTCTAAAGTCAAAGATCATTAAACCTATTAAGGAATCAAAATGGATCAAACCCATGGTAATCAACATCAAGAAGGTTGAGCAATTAAGGATTTTTGTTGAATACATGGTTCTTAATGCTTCATGTGTCATAGATCCTTTCCCTACTCCATTCACTGAATTTTGTTTGGAAGTTGTAATAGGGTGTAAAATATATTCCTTTATAGATGGATTCTCAAGGTACCATTAGGTACATATTACACGTGAGGAAATACCACCTTCGCAATTGAATGGGGAAGTTTTGCATTCATTTTCATTCCCTTTTGATTGAAGAATGCACAAATGATGTTATCATGTATCATTTTTTAGGAAGTCCAGGATTTCATTCATAATTTATTGTAGGTCTACTTGGATGATTGGAACATTTATGGGCTGGTGAAAGATCATTATGATAACCCGAGGATAATGTTTGAAATGTATAGGAAGCTTAACATATATCTCAACATTAATAAGTGTATATTCACCACCCCCTTTAGAATATTGCACGAGAACATTATGTGCAACGATGAATTTTTGATAGACCTAGCTAATATTGCAATGATTTTGGAGCTAGAAGAAACAACTAGTCATAGTGAAGTGCATGGTTTCTTGGGGAAAAATAGTTACTATAGAAATTTCATTAAGGGTTATGTTAAAATATTTTCACCCCTTGAAGAGTTATTTAAGGACAAACAAAATTTTTATTTAGGTGACACTTAACACCATCCTTTTGAGACCTTGAAGGAAATGCTAACTTATGTGCCCATTTTGCACTTTCCTTATTGGACATACCTTTCCATGTACATGTGGATTCCTTTGGCATGGTAATTGGAGAATTTTAGGTGCAAACAGGGGAATAAAATTTTGATCACCCTATTTGTTTTGCAATTAGGAAGTTGACACTGAAAGAGTATAACTAACCACTAGAGATTGCAAAGCGTTATCCATTATCTATGTGCTTCACAAGTTCATATAGTATTTATTGGCCACACCATATTTTATATAGGTCATATGGTATTGAAGCACCTAGTTAATAAATAGGTCTTGTAAGGGCATATTTTTCAGTGGATACTTATTTTTCATGATTTTGATTTTACACTCATAGTAAATCCAGACAAGATTTACTTGGGACAACAATTTTTCAAAGATAAAATTTGGTGAGGGTGTGAAGATCATAGAGGATATAATGCCATATGTATAATTGTTTAGATTGATCTGACTACCACCAGATTTAGAGGACATTGCAGTATTCTTACGCAATAGACTAGCTCTTGAGGGTATGAAAATTTTGGAAAAGAAGAAACTTGATATCTATGTTGCACCCTATAAGTTTATTAGAGGATACATATATAAAATGGGAAGAGATGAGGTCTTGCAAAAACGTTTTCTCATTCATGAGAGTGATTCTATTGTGGAGGAAGATCGTGTAGGAATAATAGGAGGACACTAAGTAGGATATGCCATAGCATTCAAGATCCTTTTAGCAGGTCTATGGTAGGAGACATTATAAAAGGAGACTAATTCTTTTATCAAACCATGTGATCACTTTCAAAGAATTGGAAACTATGGGAATAAATTTGATATTTCATTAAGGCCTATTGCAAGAGCACAACCATTTGAATAATGGTTAATTGATTTTATAGGACCTATTATACCACGTGTATAGGACAACCTGCACTCTATATCATCACATGTATAGATTACTTGATAAGGTGGGAAGAGGTTTCACCTACAAATTATTGTTAGCATGTGTTTCCAATGCTCCCCTTGAATTTTTTGACTTGGACTAATTATCTCTTGTGGATCCTAACTCTAGCAATTGTAGCAGAGATTAACACTAGTAAGTTTGTTTATAACGACAATTGTTGTCTGAAAAATGGTATCAGAGAGAAAATTCTCAAGTTCAAAACTCAACGAGTAACACTGGGGGGATTTTTTACATGTTTCAGTGCTCCGTGTGATTTTTGTGACATGGAATTACCACCTCTTGTGGATCCTAACTCTAGTGATTATACTAGAGATTAATGTTTACAGGTTTTGGTATAACAGAAATCATGGTCCAACAAGGATTGCAAAGTAGCAAGGTTCCTTTGGTAAAACATCATTAGTAGGTATGGATGTCTATTGATCCTTACAAGTGATAGGGGGACCCATTTCTTGAATAAGACAATTAGAATTTTGTTGGCAGATTTTATGGTAGCACACTATAATACTACCCTTTACCACCCCCCAGGCTAATATGAATGTTGAAGCTTTCCACAATATCTTGGTTCAGACACTAACAAATATGTGTGATGTTGGAAGAAAGGATTGGGATGATAAGGCATCATCCGTGCTTTAGGAATATAGAACTACATATAAATGGTTGAATAAGGCCACACCTTTTTAATTGGCGTTTGGCACAAAGGATATCTTAACGGTTAAGTTTTTGTTTCCATCCTTGCATATTACGTGTGTAGGAGGATTAGATTATGAAAAACCAATGTATGAGTGCATTGAAAAATTAATGCAATTGGAGGAGCAGTGTGTCATTACACATTAGAGTCAGAAGAAAGAAACGTAAAGATATAAGACTTAGTGTGATAGGCACATTTAGTAGAAATCCATTGTTGTGGGAAGTATGGTACTTCTATATGACTCCAAGTTCACGTGTTGTCCAGGAAAGTTGAAATTCCATTGGTTGGAACCCTTTTTCATGAACAAGTTACTAGAATAGGGCGCAAGTTAATTTTAGGTGCTAGATGGCACCAGGTTTCCTTGTTACTTCAATGGGAGTAGGATGACTCCCTAATCCAAATAATCTTATTTTGTTTTTTTAATAAGGTAGTATTTCCACTTATATTAGATTTCATTTTCATGTTTGTTTTTCTTTGTTTTGTTATAATAAGTGTGTTTGTGTGCATGAGATGATTACTATCTGATAAGTTGATACATAGAGGACCGTAAATACTTTTAGTGTGGGGTGAAAATAGCTACGAGTGCATGAAAAAGATACCATGTGACACTGGTATTGGAGTTGGTTCAGGGGTGTGCATTGGTATAAAATAGGTGTGCATTGGAAGGATATATTGGTATGCGCAATGGTATGGGGGTTTATGGATAACATAAGAATGCATGAAAGGAAGTATCTCAGGTGCTTATGTATGAAAAAATTTGAAAGTAATGAATATTTCTCATATTAGAAACCATGTGATAGAAATGGTCGTGAAGTGTAACGTGAGGGAGGAAGCAGTAAGCTAGAATACTTGGCAAGTGGCCTAAAGGAAGATGGTGTGTGGTGCAGGGAGATACATAAAAGGATGACTATAGACTGAAAATTAATTTTACGCTAGAAGGTTATGATTGACGCATGTGGAAGAGAAAAGCACAGATGAAAGAAAAAAGTTCCTTTAAAATGAGAAGGTATTTTAAAACAAAAAATGTGGAAAAAAGTGAAAAAATGTTTTAAAGCTAAAAAGTTATTGTTGATGGAGTATTTAAGGTGGAAAAAATATAAATAGGGGACAAACAAATTCATTATTACCTTTCCTTAAGATATTTGTGCAATTGAAGAGCTGAATGACAAAGTACAAATATTTACTTGCAAAGAGTGAAGTTAAGGAAAACCAGAGAAGATCAAAGTGCACAAGGTCATTAGTTTGAGATCTCCTTCAAGGAATTAGAAGTAGTAGCTTGGTGAAATTTCATGAGGGCATGAGTAAGTAAGATTTTGGGTTTGCAGAGCTAGGGTTTTTAATCAAGAAGCTAGGGCATGAAGTTAGGGAAATGCGAGCACAAGAATTAGGGAGTGTATGGATTGAACACAAAGATTGGGTGCATGGTAGAAGGGTAAGTAAGTAGGTGAACTTCATTACATAGGGAATGTTTTAGTGGGTTATATAGTTTCAAATTCATTTGAGAAGAGAGATGGAATCATGAATGGAACCTAAGAATAATAAAATCATGGAAGAACCACTAGATAACTAGTTCTCTGAAATGCAATACCCTCCCTAGGTACTAGTGGGACAACCATGGACGTCACATTTCATAAATTTTAAAATCAATTACGAGAATCACTAAGCACCAGGGCATGAGACCAATATATAAAAAGATTTTTTTAAGGAATTACCCACTATGATGCCAAAAGGGCAGGTGGTCATGGATGATTCAATGTGGAAGGACCTGGAGAAGTTGGGGGTTCTCCAATTGTGTGAATTTTCATTCTTTGGATGACATGCACACCTCTTCTAGTGGATGATGTCATGTGTGCACAAATATTATTTATACTTTACTAGAAGGAGGATAATATTGACAACTAGGTTGATTGCAAGAGAGACAAGGTTACGAGATACCAGTAAAGACATAAACTTAGATCTATGAAATGAGACCAATATTGATGAAATATATACCAAACTATATTATGAAGGGAGAAATAGGGCCATGAGTGTGGATAATAATGTTTAACATGCCACAAGAGTAGTGGCATGCTTGGTCAGTTATAATCTAGGAGCATCTAAGTGATGGGGTTAGGTAAACCAGAAAATAATTTATATTGTGCACAGGATGACACATAAAAATCAATACAATATTGCACAATTCATATCTTAGGGAATTGTAGAAGTGGAAAGGATACATATATAAAAAGGTTAAAAAAAAACTTGGGGATCCATCTTATTGTTGATCAGCTTCTGAGAGATTGATGTACCATATGGCCCAGAATATGATATTTGGATAGACCCTGCTATGAACAAGTCCCCTACAAAATAATTTTCCCATTTTACATGTGAGGGAAAATTTTCAAATCCTTATAAGGTGCACTTGGAAAAGTGGTATAAGAGAACGTGTAGGGAATTTTAGAATGAGTGGGATGTTCCCATGGATTTTCCTGGATTAGTAAGCCAACATGTAAATTTTTTAGTTATGTCACACTTTATCCATGAAAGATTTGCAATGAAGAATGGCGACGTGGAGCCATGATGTGAATTAACATTTTCTTTCACCACTGAGTACTTAAAATGCACTGTGAATAGAATTAAGGATGCACAACCTTTAATGTTTGAAGTAGATAATATTTATTCATACTTGCACACCTTTCACCAAGCATATAAATATGACTCCAGGTCAACATATTTAGACATGATGAAGTCAAATAGTTTAGATCTCAATCCAATTATGGCATTAACAATTGGCAGTATGGTATAGAGTGTATTTTTCAACCTATTACCAATGAAAATATATGGTAAAGATATTTAATTGTGTGACTCCCATATGCCTCTGAAACCGAAGAAAAACACGGTGATAATTCCAAAAGAAGGAGAAAGGGGACTTTTCCTTGGTAGGAAGAGGAGAAAAGAGAATAAAAAAAAGAAGAATACAAATAATATGTTGCACTAGATTAGATCTAGAGAAAGGAAATGTAGAATAAGAGGAGACAAGAAAGTAAGGGTGCAATATATGTTCAATCAGAAAGAGGGTCTCCATTAGTAATGATAGCTAAATTAATCCCATTAAGAAAAAACAAGGCCCATAAGAGGCATCGAGTCATTTCTGACGATGAGGAGACCTTGGAGAGAAGGGGTCCCAAGAGGAAGAATGCAAGGAGTCTTCACATGGAGAGAGTGAAGATATGGAGTAGAAAAAATAGATAAGCATGTGCAAGGAGGAAGTTCTAGTATAAGAAGAAGAGAGGAACAATTCAGAAAAAGATAAGAAGAAGGAAAATTAAGAAAAGGGTTATGATGCATATGTCATCAAAGAGGATGAGAGAACTATTGAGGAAGAAATTGGGGAGCCATTTGATGTTGTTCAGGAAACATCAAGGAAGGCACACACAAAGGAAAAAACAAGAAGACAATAATCTCCCAGTCACCTTTTATGTCATTCATAAATGATTGAACAAAATTACTCAGGGATAGATTTCAGATTTTCTTCCCAAAATAATTTTTTTCCAGATGGGACATGCTTAACAAGGATGGAGGAATATTGTGCACAATAAATATGTTATCATTGATTATGCATACACATGAAGAAGAGCCAAAAATTGAGATGAGTGAAAGGTATTACTCTGAGTTAAGATTGTATAAGGAGCCAGGGGCATAGTACAATGTCATAAACCCAAGGAATCTTATAAAATAACAAGTTTCCAATGCACTGAACAAGATAATAATTAAAGTAGCACACAAAAAAGGAGACAAGAGAATTTTTATGTGGTTGATGAAGGCTGGTAAGGACCCAAAATATGAAGAAATATATAATATTAAATAATAGGTAGGGGATCATAAGAATTTAATAATTGATGCATATGATAAAGATAGAGAAATAATAAAGAGCATCAAAAGAACATGCCCTGAACTGGAAGCATAAGGCCTGTAATGTATATTCAACATATTTTGAGTATTTTGGGGACCTTTTTTGCATGATGCTTGAGTATAGGAAGAGTGGTAAAGGTCTGTTGTCAAAATAATTGGCCGAAGCAAGGAGGAAGTTGAGGTCAAGATAACATAATATGTGGTGTTGATTACCAAGATCAAGGAGGCCACTAAGAAGGTGGAAATGGACTTTGATAAGTGCCAAAATTTTGACCCAATTCTTAGCACATTTATTTCTTATCTCTGCTCTAGATACACAAGGTAACAAGGATCATCTGGAATCCTCTTTCATATTATCTCTTCATAATACCTAAGTTTCTCACATAATGAATAGTAGTTGGCCAAACTTGTACTACCAAGTGGCTTCATCTGACTATGATTTTGAGCTCTCATAATCTATAGCTGATCCCCCAAGATAGAAGTACCTGTCACTCCATAGGCCTTCTGCACGACCTCTTTATCACGTTAATACTTATCTTTTTCAATCATGGCCTATGTAAGCTCCACATGTATAGTGGTGACCTACTAACTCAATCCATCTCTCTAAGATACCAATGTGTCCATCTAATCCTCTAAAAAATCCATTGCAACCTTTAACATTTCCACCCTATCCTCCTCATCTCTGCTCTCACCATCACCACCATCCCCTGGAGGTCCCACATCAACACGGGATGACACTTGCCTCTCAAACCCATAAAATTTCCCCTTCCACCAAGTAACAAAGGTCTAAGTCATACCATCATCATCATACCATGTCAATACTCCCTATGCATCTACCCTCACTCCAACCCCTCCTCATTTTCCATATCTACTTCCTCTCTAATAGTTGGTGATGCCACATGTGTCTTTGCATCATCCCTCTAATAGGACACTGTGACCTCTAGAAATCCTAGAACAAAACAATGTTTTGTTTGATATGGCCAATTTTGATCAAATCCCACTCACCCTCCATCTACCCTCACACCCACCTATCCTACTACATATCCACCAACTCCCTCTCTATATTGGGCCATAGTGGGAAAACTATATAAGGCCTTGAAACAATATTGTTTCCTTGTAAACCAATTAGGATATTCCTATAGTAATCCTCACCCATCACAAGCATCGTAGCCATAAAATCTGATATATATCACATAAAACCAACCACATACTATTTATTCACCCATAAATCCCAAAGAACTCCTTGTGGCCAAGCTACTACAATGTGCTTCTACGCCAAAATCTCTAGAAAAAACTATACATCTACTCTAAATGTCTACCTCATGCTCCATGACCACATCTCCTTATACACCTATGCTAATAACACAAGCGGCCCAAGAAAACATCATCCTATGTACCAAAATATCTACTACCACCCCTATCAATATCCATAAAAACAATCCTTGAATCAAATGTGGTAAGGCGTAACAGCTGATACCCATTATCATTGTTATCACTAAGGCCCTCCCCTCCTCATCATAACCAAATAGGCACAACAACTGATACCCATATCTCCCCCAACATCACCATATAAATTTTACATATATTAACCCATACAAACCTCATCAATCACATAAATATTATCACCATGTATTGGTAAGTGCAATATATAGTGAAAATCCTCGAAAGTGATCGTCATCTCTCCTATAGGCATCCAAAATGTGTCTATCACATGGTCCTAGTGTTCAAATAAATCCAACAATAATCACATGTCACTATGGATGCATATGTAATGACACATCCCACCAAATCCAAGTTCCTCCAAATGAGCCCAATCAACAATAGAAAATAAAACAAAGACATCATCAAGTATCTTCGGGATCATATCCCATGTATTCAATCTCTCTCTATCCTACATCAAAAATAAAACAAACAAAAATATCAATCCAAAATCCATCAACAATCCATCAAAAATCAATAAAAAAACAACGTTTTTAGAATCACCACTGACTTTATATAAATCTCTAACAACCCTATTAAAATCTCCAACAACCCAAACATTGCTAGTAATTTCATATGAAATCGCTAGTGGTTTCTTCGTGGGTCTTGATTTCTTAAAAATCAACTAAAATAATGAAAAAAAACTAAAAATATTAAGTACATTACCCACCTTAGCATGTGTAGTTCAACATCGTCTTTGTGCACCTTTGGAAGCCAAATCACGATCAAATAAACTCAAAAATCACATATTAGGGCTCTCTAGAGGTCTTAATCTCTAAATAATAACTATATCAAATGAGATTTTCATATTACTTTATATAGATTTTTTTGTGGACCAAGTCACCAACAATTCTATCTAAATCGCCATTGATTTTGTCAACCTACCATTAAAATAAAATTTTGGTCCATTGATCTCATAAAACAATCATTTTCATTCTCTCTTGCCAAAATAACACATATTTCTATTATGTGCTTTGTTTTTAGGGCCACAAGCCCCTTTTAAAATTAAAATTAATCAATCAACATCAAGTATGCCTTGTATTTCACAATATTTTCAGAAATACTCATTTCCCTTGTCACCATTAACTCATATGTTTATAGGTTATGAACCCCTTGGTTCCCCTATCACTTGACCTTATGGTCGCGTAAGCCCACCTTTTTGGAAACATAGTTTTTCATGTATCGGTCTCCCGATACACTGTGGATATCATACCATATCAAGATCATTTCCTACAGATGCTACCTATTATTCATAATTCTATAGGTTGCAAACCCATTGATTTCGTAATTACTCGACTCTCTTATTGGAAGTACAATCATTAGGGGGTGAAATATTGTTTTCAAAACTTTTAATTCATTTAAAATATCTTGTATGAACCATAAAAACAATAATTCAAAATTTATTAACCATTGTGAGTTTATTATGCATGAAATAACCATCCATAAAAATATACATCAAGATATAAAACATAATTACAAAACATATGGGTGGGAAACTCTCAAGGGGAAGAAAACCCACTAAAATTTTCTTATATAACAAAATTCAATATTTAGTGAAGTACCAACTCGATAATGAGCACCAACGCCTAATTTACCTAACACTAACTAGACTTTAGCAAGCACCCACTCTCAAGGAAGAAAGAACCTCCTAATCTAGTAAAGCACCATCTCCATAAGGAGCACCAACCCTTAGGGTTTTAGTAAAGAACTAACTCCATAAAGAAGACTTGGTAGAAACTAAGCCACTTATGAATGATTTCCACCTACTTCTTGTTGTTATCTCAATAAATGAAAGACTTCTCTTCTCTTTTATATATTTTTCTCATCTTATTCTTGGTATGATCTATATCTCTTATATATCAACATGTATTCAGGCTTCTAGAAAACACTCTAATCCTTGAACAACAATTCCCCTTCATACACAAGCTCATATCCTCTTGAAGATAGTAAAACCTACCTCATTTTCTCACTCGATCTTCTTCTTTACTAGGTCACAGTCATGCACATACACATCTTCATCACTTATAGGATGATCATCATAAAATAATTTCACTCCTCAAATGGTCTATAAGACATTATCCATTTAAAACATACAACCTCTACCTTCTGATATCTCCATATTCTCCAAAAAATCAAATAGGCATAATTAACCTTTCTTATATATTGATCTCAAGAACACATATCATATAGATCGGTCATGCCCACATGAAGTAATCTAGGTCATGATGTGGATATATTAAAGGTTTTGTTCCATTAATTTACTAAGAGGAGAATTTTAAATGTCAAGAATACTATTCAACATCTCCAAAATTTGGGACAACTGATAAACACTTATAGACAGTGCAAGGATCAAGAATATAAGAAAAGAACGATATGAATGTCTAAGGAAAATCTCATTAGTCTGGGCATTAACATCGAAGCTTTGTCAAAGGAATGGGCCACTTTTCTGGCCAAATACAAGAAGGATTAATTATGCATATTGCTTGTGTGTTGTTTTTTGCTATTAGTTTCATTAGTGTTGTTAGTTTACTAGATGTTGGTTGTTGTATTGTTTTGTTATACCTATATGTTTTATTGACTGTTATTATCATGAATATTTGCTTTTTATGATAGTTTCTTACTATATGGGGTAGGGTCCCCTCAACCCTCTTTTACCTATAATAAAAAAAATTCATCTAGGTCAGCCATACAAAAAAAATCAAAGAGCATAACATAAACATGAAAACATCACATCATAAAATTATTTATATCCAAAGCCACTCCATTAGGCCTAAAACACCATTAAGTCTCAATGAGTCCTAGAACATTAGGTATACTTCATAACAAACCACATTGAGCATCTTAGGCTCACATGTTCATATTAAAATATGTGAAACATTTAAAAAAAATCTAATACATCTTCATAGTTCCTCCATTCAAAAATAGCTCTCCAACATCCATTCTCGTCATGAATCCACCTCAATAACATGACATTCCTATTAGGACTTCATACCCATAAAATTTCCTTTAATAGATGAAGCTTGTACAACCTTGAGAACCTAAAAAATTATGAATAAAACACATGAAAAATTACTGCATGATCTTAGAAACTTCACCAAATGCATTAGACTCATCAAAACAAATCATAAGGGCTCAAGAACATCTCTTTTTCAAGCACACTTAGATTTGCCAAAATTATCGCAATACTAGTCATGAGAGATTAACTTGGTATTAACACTTAGAGATTAAATATTGTCTATAAATAATCATATGAATGTGTATTAGGTCCAATACATCCTCAAACATCCATTTTTCACTTGGTCCTTTGCAAATCTTGACTATAATAGAAAAATCTTCAGAAAAAATCCTTTTTGTGGGGTCCACTCACTCATTTGAAAACACAAAACCATATCAAGAAAGATGAGAGTGTTTAATACATGATATAATCATCATAAAAAAAATCACTTCTGAGCCTATTTGAGCAAAATTTTCCATATTCACTTGAAACTAAGGTTTAAGAATGGATTTATACTTGTTTTTGTGTTAACAATTATTCATAAAGATCTGGCCTTAAAACCCAAAAATAATAAAAACTAATCTTATCTAGGAAACGTAAAAACATATCCCAAATATATTAGGTTCTCACATAGAATGTTCACATACAAACAAGCATAAAAAAATTGACCTTGAACTAGGAAACACCATTTTCAAGAACTTGATTTGACTAAAACTAAAATGTCTTACTTGTTCTTGCAAACTGTGACCTGAAACTTGGTACACACTTTTAAAACAACATGATAACACTCCTCCCATGCTTAAATTTTCATGCTAGTACAAAAAATGATCAATCTACCTTATTAGGCCGTATTTGTTTCACCTTGTTTGGTTTTTAGGCTAGAAATTAACCTTCATACCCCTTTTTATGAACTCTAAACCACATTATCATGCTCAAATAACATCTACATAATTGTGTCCACTCATTTCATCAAGATACCATGCCCATGCCTTCTCACAATACCTCTTTGTCTTAAAATTCTCTCTCTCTTTTTACTCAAAATGACCTCACAAGAAACTGATATTCATCTTATAGACCTTGACATCATCATTAGGCATCATTTTACATAAATTATAACTCACGCCAGAATCTCCACATCATTCTTTGGCATCAAAATGACATGAAAATGAAATCAATGACAACTCACACCAGATTCTCCATATCATTATTTAGCACCAATAAGACAAAACATGACAATTTCATCACTTCAATAGTCTCACCATGACATCAATGACCATGCCATGCTAACACACACACCTTGACATCAATGAACACAACATGACTACCTTAAAATAAATGAAAAATATTCAAAAAATCCCCAATTTTTTATTGATGCCAAAAATATTAATGGAAAACATACTACAAACTAAAATTACTTCAAATTGATACTTTGCACTTGGTCATTCTCCCCATTTTAACATAAATGAAAAATGATCTTCTACAAGAAGAACTTCAACTGAACAAGATGAACTGATCTTCAATGATGAAATGTTGATACTAATTGTTTGAAAAAAAATATTCTCCCCCTTTGTGATCATTCTCCTCTAACCTTAACCCATTTCAATTAGCACTTTTGGATCTGTCAACACTTTTCAACATGTCTTCATGACTTGCATACATTCTTCACACAATTAACCTACTCAAGGAGCTGATATATCCTCATGCTCATCTCCCCCTTAGCTATTTTCTACTTTATATACATCTAGATTGATACCAATTAATTATCCAAGACCTCACTTTGTTTACACAACTGTCACACACCGAACTAATGACATATCCTTCTTTGAATTCATATAATGTTCCCAACCGATCTATACTCAAAACTACCCATGAAATAAATGCAATTATGATAGGAAAAAACTTGAATACCTTGCTCCAATCTAAATAAATCTTAGATCCAACAAAATCTCCACAACATCATACTTTCCTCTTAAGATACTAATAGAAAACTAACTCTTTGTCTCTTCATTAGAACTCTAATCTTAGCAAATTCAAAGCACAACAAAGTATATTATTCCAAGGGAACAACCTAGACCACCATATAATAGAAGAAACATTCATGCTTCATGTTTTGAATCAATATTCCTCAAATTACCTTCTTCATGAGAAACCATGACATAAATCATAAGTCATTCAATTAACTAGGTATGTACATACCTCTATCATCTTCATGATCTACATCACAGGTCTTGGAATTCTTGAGCAAATAGAATGAATTCCTTATACAACAAAAAACACTCAAATATGTAATGAAACACCCTACAATCTTCCTTACACATC
This sequence comes from Taxus chinensis, assembly GCA_019776745.2. NCBI lineage: Eukaryota > Viridiplantae > Streptophyta > Pinopsida > Cupressales > Taxaceae > Taxus > Taxus chinensis. The sequence goes on from CM034154.1 coordinate 305,842,385, forward strand.
ATGATTTCATTGTGCATACTATATACCTAGAATATTGTGAACTCATTCCTGTTATCCTGCCTCTTGTTTAACTTTATAACCTCAAGAGAAATTTAATGAACTTATTAGTATCTGTTATCCAAAATGTGCCCCCCCTGCTCATTTTATGGCTAACTCCTTTCATTCTTCCATCTCTTGTGCCTCAGACATAATTTTTTTCTTTTCAGGCACTCAAAACTTTCTTGAAATGACACCATTGGATAGAGCTCTCTCTCAACTTTCCAGAAAGGTAAAGTTTTCCTCCTAACTCCATGTAGTTTTGAAGTTATGGCTCGACATAGTTTTTGTGGGAAATTTTCCCCTGAAAGTCCCGCAACCAATGAGATGCCGCCACGTGTCCAAGGAAGCGGCAGGGGTCAGAGGAGAACCTGGTTTTTTACAAAGTGTTGTGGTGAAAAATTAAGGAACATTTGTTCACGCAGGCCCGCTAACGAATTAGATGATGCCACGTGTCCAAGGGATAAATTTGAAAAAATTGGCTAAGTGTTGCGCATGGAAAATTTTGGAGGAAAGGTCTGCGCCCAATCGTATTGTGCCATGTGTCCTGTGGCATCGGAGTTTCAGAGGGCAGAGGAGAAGTTGGATTTTTGGTGAAGTGTTTCACCAAATTTCAAAGAAGGAGTTTTTGGTCCACTGCCTCGCCAATCAATCATGTTTTGACACGTGTTCCCGGGGGTCGGAGCTGCGGAGCGCGAAAGGGAATTGGGATCTTTTCCCAAAGTGTTGGCGCAAAAGAAAATATTTGCCCCAAGGGACCGTAGCCAGTTATGTGTTTCCACGTGTTTCATACTGGCGGGAGGCGGGGAGAATTTGGGAAATTTTCCCAAAGGGAAAAATGAAGGAAATTTTCAAAGGGAAAAGCCCGCCCCCAAAATGCGAGCCAATGGAATCTTGCCACATGTCCAGGTGGCGCCAAAAATTAGAATGATTTGGTTTCATCCTTCATTCACCATCAATGGTCCTAAAGTGGCAGGATCATGATCATGTTTGTGTGAGAAAAATGTATCAATTTATCCCATGTGAATGGTTGTTCATAAAGATGTGTAAATGTCTCCATAAATATAAGTATTTTATCAATGAGGGAAGCCATATTTCAGTACTCTTTTCGGTCTACTCAAGTGTTTAGAACTCCTCTTCCCAATGTGTTTAATTGGTATTACAAGGCACATTGTTTCAAGAGTCTTCAAAAGAGGGGAAACATGTTCGAAAGTTCTTCATCATAACTATTTATTAGTGCATCATTATGGAGGGTCATCATGGATAAAAATTTCATCTTTAATATCTTTTAAGTTGATCTTCATCAAGCGTGGTAGAATATTCATCCATGATTTGGAGCATTTCTCTTCTCTCCTCTCTTCATTCTTTCTCCACTTTTTTCCCCTTGATAATTATTCATTATCTTATTCACTTATGTTACTTTATAATTTTGTATTGTAAAAGTCCCTTTCGATTTATAAAAATGGAGCTTATCTACCTACTTCCTAGGAAAATGAAAATTCACAAGTTGAATAAAAACAAGGAAGGTCATGTGGGGGGTAGATGAAGAGTTTTATTGTAAAGATATAAATTGGGAGAGCCTCCTAACTTTAAAGGAGGGTTATTCTTATTTACTGGCTTTCATAATCTCTTTAGGAACAAATGATTAAATTTCCTATATTTCCTCTCCATCTCAACTTCACTCCATGAGTATGTACTTTTTGAAGGTTATGCATTGAGAGTTTTTTCTTTGTGTTTTTTGTTCCTTATTTATTCTCATGGTGTCTTCTCATTGAATTTTAGGATAATCTTATGTAATATGTATTGTGAAAAAAACCCCTTACTATTCTCTTCACACCTCTCCTTCAATATTTTTCCTTCCTTGTAGAACCTACAAGTACTTTTCCACAAGTGTAGGGAAGTACCCCTGTGTGATCCCTAGTTGAAAGAACACACCTAAGTAATTAGAATAATGTAAATATTTCATTATTTTAAATAAATGGAGCTTCCCCATTTAAGTAGAGGGACTTAGTCTCGCACACTTTTAAGTAGAGGGACTTAGTCTTGCACAATTTTGGTGAGAGTTCACTAATTTTCCCACCTAAAAAATTATTTCACCAACAGTTTTTGATGCCCAATATGGAGAAAATTTAGCATATCTCCACCCAATATTAATTCCACAAAATCCAAAAAATATATATTCCAAAAAACCAAAAAATTCAGAAATTTGAATTTCTAAATTCCCATAAAAATAGTGATCATAAAATATGCCTTGAGTTGAATCCAAACTTTCCCAAAACTAGCTGACAAAAGATATACTTGATTGGATATATTGAGAGTAATTTTTTACCCTTCTTTCGAAACTTTACAAACTCAAAAAGAACAAATCAGAGATAATCCATATTAATTCTCTCAATCTTTTCCTCCAGGTGATTCATCAAGTAGTACACCTAGAAATCCTATTCAAAATATTATTGATACTATTACAAATCCTTTTGATTCTCCTATCTTCCACCCACCATTGAAATTTGAATTCCCAGAAGAAGAAGAAGAAGATATAAAACCAAAAGAAGAAATGGTAGCACAAGCACCTGTGGCATGCGGTCAGAACTCTATCCCATTGTCTTTGACTCCACCACTCTATGAAGTTGCAATAGATTTAAGAATAAAAATTCCCATGTTTAGAGGTGATGGAAATTAACATTCAAATGACCATATTGTTGCATTCATAACTCCATGTGGTATTTTGGGATTTTCTCATGAAGATGTATTTTTCCATTTCTTTTTTTAATCTCTTACAGATGATGATTTTGATTGGTTTTATCATTTTCCAAGAGGTTTATTATGGGGTGGGCTCAAATGAAGGATAAATTTGAAGTTGTATTTGAGATGGAAAAATATTATCATACCCTCATTGGTTAGCTAACTCAAATGAATAAATAACCACAAGATTCCGTGAGATACTTCATGGTAAAATTGAATACATTTGTCAATAGGATTCCTATAGTTTCTCTTCCTATTATAGATAATCTTAAAATGTTCTTCATGAATGCCTAGTTACCTGAAGTTAGTTTCTTCCTACAATAAATTCAACCAGTAGATTTGGATCATTCTCAAGAAATTTCAATTGAATTGGAAAATAACGTTATGTTTCCAGAAAAGATCAAGAATCCTTCAATGAAAGATAGGGAAAAGAATCCCAAAGATGAGAGAGAAGAATCTGTAGACACCAAAATTGATTCACACTCCCCTTGGTCCTTTGTCAAATAACCAGCTCAAGCATACTCATATAATCATGGCTCCTTCTACCCCACATCACTATTAATTTAATTAAATTAACATATATCCTCACAATATTTAATATCTAATTACCTTAATTTCTACCCCACCACCACACCTAGACACCTCATCCAGCCGCCTCACAATAGACCTATTCTTGGCATGTTTCCATAACCAACAATAACTAAGTCTCACTTGCATTAATGAGCTAAGATTTGGTCTAACCCTAAAATCAATCCCTAAAATCTTTCTAACCACATTCCTTCTCATTAGAAGGGAATTTTCCATTATAATCCATGAGAATAAACTAACATAGTCAAAAAAATCAGGAAGATCTACCCATTTTAGTAAACCTAGGGAATCCTACCTTAACCAATGTTGGTCACCCCTAAAATGATGTCGGTCAACCTGGAACCATCGTCAGCTACCATTTATTCACCCAAACAACCTTATTTTTGGGTTGGCACATTCTGAGAGCAAGGAAATAAGATCACAGTTGCATACAGGAAGAACCAACAACCCTTCACGTATCTAGAGATCCAAAGCCATCACTAAGATAGATATTGAAGCATTGCACCACAAAATAATTATGGTAATCACTGTTGATGTGTAGAATAATCAACCAATGATATTAGTTCTCATACTCTACTATTCATTAAATGTCGACCCAGGGGCGTAAGATTTTCAAAGGGCCTGCAAAATATATGCTACAGTACTTTGAAATGGGGTCTTTCTAGGCTAGAAATTCATCAAAGAGTATAAAGTAATGCTTGTGGAAATTAGAAAGTAAACTATGGATGTTGTTGATCTGCATATCTAAAACTCAACACACTATGCACTCATTAGCTTTTAGAAATGAAATGAATAACTGATAATCAATCCACATAACATAAATAGGAAATGGAGGAATAGGATCTTCCCTGTAATTCCTTCTAAGGGGGCCCTTCCTCCTACATAAATGAGTTCCGATCCTACCCTAGAAACTCACATAACTGCTTAAGAAAATAAATGATTCATCTATTAAGCTGTAGCAATTAAATATTTCTACAACAAAGAGATTACAATGAACTTAAGAGAAAAAAATCACATTAATATATTTTGTCTTCACACATTCACAATTATGCCTCTCTCATACAACTATCACTTCATTCCTTAATATATTACTCCATATGCATTAAATTTTTATCTGAATATATATATAGACACATCACTAACTTATTCTATTTTAGGAATATGATAAAAAACTACTAAAACAAATTATAGTTGTTCTATTTCATATTTGTTGAGTGGAGACAGTTAATTATTGTCTTATTTTCATGATAAGAATTGATTACAAAAATACTTAACAAAGTAACCATAACATTACATATGATGCATTAGGACAGCTGTTACTTTTTGTCTTATACTTTAGTGTGAGCTAGATAAGTTCTCTTTGGCTACGGGTAGCTGGAGGTGCATACTTCTCTGTTGCTGCAGGTAGTTCTAGAAGATCCTACGGGTAGATTTGGATCTTGTTACGGGTAAGATAAATAACCCAAAGACTTCTCAGACTTTTCCAAACAATGCTGCCACTTAATTGACTCATTTCCCAGCTTCATATTCTCAGCTCCATATACTTCATGATGCCTCATTGTTGTTGGATGTCATGATTCTATTTTATCATTTCCCAACCAGTGGCTATGGGCTGTTGTAGGAGCACAACCAGAGTGCTATGGGCTAGGGCCTACTACTTGAAAAGCTTATGGCATCATGTAATTTGTTCATGGATACATCAGAAACATTAGTTTGCACAAAAGACAAGATTCACCACAGTAAATAAGTATATTAGATATTAATGAATATACAAAACTAAATATATGCAAAATCATAACTTTATCTCATATCAACCATCAAGAGGAGATCAAAGTCTCAAAATTGTATGTGTAAGAGGCTTCAAAAAGGATTTAGATGGGGAAAAAACATGCCAATATGTGGCCTCATCACACCCCCTAACTTAAATTCTTGCTCGTACCTGAGCAAGCTGGCCCATCTCGAGGGCACAATATTTTCTGTAGTCATAGGGATCCTGATTACCTACCTAGCCATATTCATAGAGACCTCACCTTATCCCAAGTTCATGCCATAAGGCTGTTTCTTTTTCTTTATCCAAAGGTACTATTTCCCTCCAATCTGGAATGGGATATTAGAAGATGGGAGGATGAAACCTCAATCCTAACCATCCTTCCTTTTTCATTCTTACCAGTTCTATGCAATCATGAACCTCTTTTAAAGCCTGCTTAAAATTTGCAGGTGAGTTTGGCTCTTTGTTTCTCAATATAGTGGGTAACTCATCCCATCTTGATTTGTAGGATAAATAAGTTGTTTTACCTTATTTTTCTAGGAATATCAAATATCGGTTCTAGACAACTATCTACCTTTTCCTAACCCATGTAGCCAATCTATCCTCTGATACAAACTCTTCCCATTCTTCTATAATGTCCTTAGGGTAACCACTTTCTCCATTTATCATTAAGGTGGACTATTTTTCCATTTCTAGATACTCATCTGCCTCTTTTTTTCTTCTCTTCTCATTTTTAGGTAGGATGTTAAGGCATCTAGAAGTATGTCACCTAGGTACATGTTAGGATTCCACTTTACATTAGAAGGAACAACAAAGTTATGGATATAAAACTCACTCAAATGTGCCTGAGTGTTAGGATAAGATTATATATACATGTTAAAGAATGTTTTGGTGTCATCCATAGCATAGGGAAGGTTATTGTATACTTTCTCATATTTAAAATGGAACCATTTCTCCTATAGATATAGAGCATATACTCATGGTGGACATATGCATTCTAAAATCCTAGTAGAAAGATCATACATATTTTCTACTTTCATCTTGAGTCCCTATATTTTTGCTTCCTATTTTTCCACCTTCTCCACCAATGTGTCATGTTTCTTCCTCGCTTCAACATGCCCTTTAAATCTTTGTACTAGCCTTTGAAAAACATTAAAATCTTCAAGAAAATTTTCTTCTAAGAATGTATATAGGTCATCCTTAGGGCCAACTAAATAGGTATTTTCAAAAGTGAGGTCAAAGTGTATTACCTCAGGTTCTGCTGTAGGCTATTTTTGTGCTCTATATGGGACCATTTAGAGTAAGGACTCATCCTTTCCTCCCTTGTATTTACCTTCATATTTTGGTTCAGGTTCAGGTTTTTCTTTTTCTTCTTCCATGGGAGTCTTTTCCAAAGCTTATGCTACTCCTATCAGGGCATCCAATCCTCTTTTTCCCTCTAGGTTTCTTATAATGCTTCTCAAAATGTTTATTTCCTTCACTACTTGCTCTACAGTTTGGAATTTCGGTTCTTGTTTCCCTTCACTTTTCTCCTCTTCAATTTTTTCATGTTGTGGTATCTCCGGAGGTTTTTTTTATTTCTTCTCCTCTTCTTCTAAACTGTCCATCTCTCTTACTATCTCAAAACCTTGTTTTGTGATAAATACTTCTTTCTTTTTCTTATTTTGAGTTGCTTCTTCACTGATTTATATGGTCTTTGTTTGTGTTGTTATTTTCCTCCTTATCCTATGAGATCCTCTTACAGCTGTTATTTTTCTCTTTTATTCTTTCTTGGGGGTAGCTTCCTTTACTACCTTTTCTTTTCCTTTTTCCTTAGGTGTTTAGGTAGTCTCAGTTTCTTCAAGTACCTCCTCTATTATAGGTGTAGGGGGTTTTTCTTCCTTTTCCTACAAGTTATGCCCCCTAACAGGTGATGTTGCCTCTGCACCTTTCATCTTCTTGGATACAAAGCCCCTTGATTCTACAGAAAGAGAGGCATGAGGGCTGCTTTTCTTACTCCCTACCTCTTCTGTGGTTTCCATTTATGAGGAAATGATGAGCCTCCTTCTTCTTCTGCTCATAGCAGTAGAGCTCCTAGTATTTCTTGCTACAGGTATGATAGACTCCTCTTATCTCTCCCTAGGGACCCTTATGATATGATTTCTTTTGACCTCCTTTCTTGTTGTGGATGTTTCTCGGGTATTTCTTCTTTTTCCACTCTTTCTTTAATTTTTTCTTGACTCTTCTCTTCTTCAAGTGTTGTAGGTTGCTGGTTTGGATTCCCTATTACCTGGTTTAAATCAATCCTAGGTTGGATGTTTTGGAGGCCTTTCTTGGTGATTAGCTAGATCAAACAATGATGAGACAAGGATTTATTCACCCCTTTCTGATATTCTTTTACCATTTTATTTAGGCTATTCAGCAAGTGGTTTGGGAAATTTATTACTATTCCATGCCTCAAGTGATTTAAGTATTTAAATTACATTGTATAGAGTAGGGAATACCTTCCTTCACATGTGAAGTACTTGACGATGAATGTAATAATTTCTCTCCAGGCCTCAGGAAGGCTTCTTGTCTCAATACCCCCTTTTGTTTGATTATATTGCTCCCCTTGGAAGAATTGTTGTCTGATTTACTGTGCATTGGGTTTCTCCTACCAATTGTCTCCATTTTGAGGGAGTCATGTCACTTGCCCAATCAAGTCTTCTATTACTGGAAATGATATGCCAACTACCATGGCTTGTTGTCCATCGAATGTTCTTGTGAATTGCTCTACTCTCTCATTTGAGTATTTAGTTAGCAGTTGGAAGTAATTTTTCCATCCACCTCATTCAAATATATCCCAACAATGAGGGTTATTTCTCAAGGGTGTGACATTGGTGGGATCTCTGCAAACAAATCTTCCTCCCATAGATTCTGCAGACAAGTTTTTTTCTCTCTACGTTGATTTTCATCCTTTTTGTTTTGCTTAATCATATCTCAGGGAAATATTTAATTATCCCTTGTAATTGAGGTGTGCATCATTATTCCCTAGGTCCTCATGTTGTCACTAATTAAATCTACCCGTAGCGAGATCCAATCCTATTTCCTCCCTCGGATAGATGTCACTCGTCCCAAGTGAAAAAAATGTTTCACGCATGCCATTTTTCCTTTGAATTATTGCTGAAGGGACTTATTAATGTACGCTCATGATGGTGATTGAAAAAAAGTAAATTATTAAGGTGTATATTTAATTTTAACATGTATTTTCAAGAAATAAATACTTACTTCTTGTAGATATTACCTTTTTACCTCAATGCCACCTATTTTTCCTTCACGTGACACCTTTTTATGGGAATATTAGTTGTCCAAAAGTTTAGCATGTAACACTTCTTCCAATGAGTAATTTCATTGCAAGGATCATTTGAAAAATGATTACTCTTCTGGAATTTATTTATGCAAATTTTTATGCTTAGGTAGATCAGACATGAGGTTCCTCTTGGAATCAGCTAGAGGTCCTTGTTTCTATTTGTGCATCTGCAACATTTGAAAACTTGCAGATGTAACACCCTTAACTATTGTTATTTTCCTCCTTTGCATTAAAGTGTTGATAGGTGATTTTCCTTATAAGGAAATGATCTTCTGATTTTTGGAAAGCATGCTTGGTATGGATAAGTCTTTTATGCTATTAAGATCCTATGGTAGAGTTGGTGTGACTTTTCTGAATCCAATTTTCAGTTCTGGAAGGTAAATTTCATTCTAGTTTAAGAATTGTAAACTTGTCTTTTGTCCAACTCATCCTTGGATCAATTTTAGTGATCCGAGGAATGTTTTTTGTAATGCTTTGTGAAGTGAATGGTAAAATTGACATTCCATGCATTAGGCTTCACGCTGGATTGAATTTTGTTGTTGCAAGTTCTTTTACTTTTGTATGAATGCACTTCCATTCAGAAGTATGTTGGCTTGGGTCCTTGAAGGTTGACCATGACAAGTCATTGCGGATAAAGATGGGAATGCAGTTGTTCACAACACTAGAGAAAGATAACCCAGAATCCTAAGCTATTTGAAAGTATTACTACCTAGGATATGGTACTTGATATAATTTTATTGCTAACCTAAACTTGATGCAAATGGGTTAGAAGGGTTACTAAGAACTAAAACTTTAACCTAACACTACAAAGTCATTTGGTGACCTAACCTAGTTCTTTAAACTACAGTATTATTGGTTCACTCATTTGAGGTGTTACCTAACCTATTTGCTAAGAACTATGTTAGAGGTTAGTGGTTAGTGTTACATCCTAAGGTACTAATGTAAATCCTACCTAAGATATAACCTAAACAATCTAACCTATCCTAAACTAAAGGACACGAATTAGAAAAAAAAGAGGTCGCATGTACCATGGTGATGGTTTCTAAATAATTAAGAAGGTGATAAGGTCTATTTATTTCCTACGGACTGCTGACTCTGGTAGAGGATAGTTTGGATGACAGAGGCCTAGGTGGCAGTATTACTAGCAATGGAAATTCATGTTTTATTTGATTTGGAAGCTCGCCAGTTTGGGAGGTGGTGGTAAGGAAGATTGGGTGGGAGATCAAGAAATTAATGTAATTAATTACCTTGTTTGATGATCCCAAACCGCTTTGGTAGGTATGCCAAGAAAATTTTTGGTTGAGCTTTTTCACTTGCATGCTTTACGATTTTCATTCTACTCACACTCTAGTTTTTCGAACCAATAGTTAAACTCTATTGCATGGCTATTTATGTGGTAAAAAATCTATTTATGTTTCATGGAGAGTATATGAGGTAATGTGGAGGAAGTATTTTATGTTTTTGCCTTTCGTGGAGAAGAAGAGAAGAAGTGATCTCAGTTAAGAAGTCTTCTTTGATATTTCGGCGACACTATCAAGCATGATATGCCCTAACTGTAAAAATATCTTGCTTTCTTCTAAATGTTTTCACTAAAACAAATTTTCTCTATTAAGATATGTGCAATCATGCTTAGCTGATAAAATGATAGATGGGTTTGTAAGAAAAATTGTTTTCTTTGCATTTGGCATCTATGTCTTCTTAAATTGGAGGAAAGTTTTATTCACACTATATGTTCATAAAGGAACCACAAATACTTAAACAAAAATAGTGACATTGGTTGCTTCTTCAGTGATTTGGAATGTTTGTTGGGTGAACTAGTCATGTCTTGTGTATTTGAACTGGTAAAATTAAGTCTTATTGAACTTGTTTGCCAGTACTAGCTTCGCTTGGGAAGATTGTTTAGTAAGAGGACTGTAATTGAGATTCTAAGGGTTTGTTAGCATACGTTTTCGATCCATAGATAAATAATCTATGAATATAAAATTATGGGAGCTGGGAATAATATTTTTCTTGAATAAGATCGTTGACTGTTAATTGGTTTTGTGTGCACTTTAGGTAAACTTGTATATGTCTTGTTGTTTTGTATTTTACCTTGAGGAAGTTTGAGGGTAAAAAAGTTCGCATACATGTATAAACCATATATAGTTGGTTCTGTGTTTCTCCTTATGAAAACATGGTCGGTTATGGAAACTTACTGTTGGTGTCGAATCACAGCACCCCTGGGACTCTGCAACTCGATGGGTTGAGAATCTCAGTGCGATTGCACAACATGGAGCTTTTCCCAAGTGTGGGACCTTGCAAAATTGGAAAAGCTCTCCGGATGAAGGCCGGCTCCTATTCCTCTGTTCAGATGCACCAATAAAATGCAGAGAGTCTACTAAAACCTAATCTAACTACCAAGGAGACAGGGAGAGAGAAATGCATAAAAACAAACCTAAGCTAAGGAGGTGATGCACCGAGGAATGAAGAACATACGTTTTGCCAATTAAACACAGACCACAGAAATGTAATGCAAAATCATGCATAGATAAACATATTCACAGTGAAAGATCAAGAGGATGCAAAATGAAACACATAGAGGGTTGAGAAACATCCACAGTCATGCATTTATTTGCTCTGAAGGTTGATACAATACACTACAAAAAATGCCCAGAGGCAAAGGTGCATTACAGTTTCAGATGGGAGGTTTGAGCTCCACAACTCTACCTACCAAAGAGAAGAAGGGAGGGGCCAAAACAAGAATGTCCAACCTTTAGAAAGAAGCCCCTCCTTACAATTTATAGGAAGAATGAGAGAGAGAAGAGAGAGAAAGTCCAAATCTACCCCAACCACCTCAGGTTGTATTTAATTCATCTCATTATGGTGGTAGGTGAGGACCATATCAAACCCCAAAAGTGGCAAACTGTATTTTGAATTTTTAAGAACTTGTTCCGACCCAATTAAATATATCCATTCGTAGTTAGGTATAGGACACCGTAGGCTTTCCGAAAAGTCCAACCTTGTGTGAATCGGAGCTCCTAGTCAAAAGTTATGGCCATCTGAATATCTGGGTCAGGGTCTGCTTCTTGTCAGCACTCAGAATGTTGCGCCTCCTGAAGGTGCGCCATAGGTGCATCTGTGTGTGTGTCGAAATCTTCTTACGTGTGCCAAGGATAAAAATTTTCCCCGTTGACACTCATTGTCATGTGCCACTTCTATGCGCCATGGGCGCATTCATTTTGCTATCGACACTCATTGTCGTGCGCCCCTTCTGTGCGCCATGGGCGCATCCATTTTGCTATTGACACTCATTGTCATGCGCCACTTCTGTGTGCCATGGGCGCATCCATTTTTCCATTGACACTCATTGTCATGCGCCACTTCTGTGCGCCATGGGCACATCCATTTTGCTGTCGACACTCATTCTCGTGTGCCCCTTTTGTGCGCCATGGGCGCATCCATTTTGCTGTTGACACTCATTGTCATGCGCCACTTCTGTGCGCCATGGGCGCATCCATTTTTTTGTTGACACTCATTGTCATGCGCCACTTCTATGCGCCATGGGTGCATCCATTTTTCTGTTGACACTCATTGTCATGCGCCACTTCTGTGCGCCATGGGCGCATCCATTTTGCTGTTGACACTCATTGTCATGTGCCACTTCTGTGCGCCATGGGCGCATTCATTTTTCTGTCGACACTCATTTTCGTGCACCCCTTTTGTGTGCCATGGGCTGAGGTTTTAATTTCTTTGGTTTCCATATTCTTCCGCTTGTCTATATCTACCCGAGGGGAAGATATATATAACACTTACATGCGTAGGAAAAGCAATATAAGGGCTGGTTTGTTTTAATTCTACGAACTTGATTGATCTGGGACTTGTGTTTGTTATCATTTTGGATAACCTGACTGTAAATAAAATTGCTTCTATATGTTGCTTGTGGAGTCTTGATCTTCTAACCATGTTAATGGTATTTAGAGATTCTTTGTAAACCTGATTTGAGATTCATCCTTTCTGAGATTTGTCTAAAGCATCTTCACTCCGTTTAGTTCAAAAATAAGGTTGATAGGATGTTAATGGAAAAATGGAAGCATTTCTTCTTATTTCAAACTGTATGCAATACTTTTCACTGCTCTCAGTCTAGTCTTACAGTGCTGGCATATTATATAATTGTGTTGCAGTATTGATATCCTCCACTATACTCACTATTTATTACTTGATGTTCTTAATGGAATCGAAACCTGAACATGGTGTAGTTTTAGGTATTATGGCCTTTTGATCTTGTAATACACATTTTAGCGAACATAGAGTTACCCTAACTTGGTTACATATATTTGAATGGTCTTGATACTACAATAATGTTTATACTTCGTCGTGTATCGGAATTGTAAACCATTCCTGGACTATACATATTATTCTTTGATGTTTGATATTGTCTCTTGATTAGATACCCATTTTATAAATTTGGTAGTGATATGTTGGCATACCGTTAAGATGGTTCTACCTTTCCGAACTATCGGGCAGTCTTAAGTGTTAGCCATTACTTAGATTCCTACTTCTTGTTGGGTTTAATAAGGGTATATCATGTCTTGTAAGATTGATTGTGGTCTTAAACTGGTTCAAAGGTGTCAGACAACATTGTTGAATTTATAATATTCTATAAATAGACATTGATAGCATGATTACTTCTTATCTGTGGCTATCCTGAACCAATGGGAGAATGTTTCATTTTTAAGGAAATATTCTATGAAGCTCAATAATTCTTGAACTTGTAAGAGCTAGAATGTTTTATTATCTCTAAAGGAAAGTAGAAAATTATGTTTTTGAATGAGATGATTTAGAAAGAAATTTAGTTTTGGTACTCTATCTCTTTCTTTGGAATGGTCATTGTTTCCCTTCCTTGAAACTCCTGAATGAGCTTAAACTGTATGAATGCTAGAAGGTAAAAATGTTCTATTGCGTTGAAGGAAATTATTTATGTTTGAGATCATATTTTAGAAGACTCCTTCTATAATGCAGTTGGGCTAAGTACTTTGATTTGCACCTCCTGATTTCTATTCTTAGTGAAATGAGAAAACAACGCTTGTTAATCTTGATTAATTTTCATTTGACTGATATGATTTGGAATTAGATTAAAGTTAGATTGGAAAAAGAAATTTAAACTAATAGACGACTGCCAATCTATTACTTCTCATTGGATTTCTTTTGTTTGGATATGTTGATAAATATATTATATTGTTTTTTCTTAAAGTAGAATTACTTAAAAGGAACAATTTAAATCATGGCCTACTCTGGTTTCGGCCTTGCTGATGATTATGTACTATGGCAATGGAACTTTATCTTTTCCTCTTTACTTGAAATATTATGTTGTAAACATTTATGAATCTTATAGTAAAGATATGTGTTGTACTTTATTGAAAACTTTAAAACAATGATATATTATGTTTTGTTGTTTAGTAAAGATATTTGATGAAATCAATTATACTTTAATTTATAGGGCAAGTATTAGAGTTTATATCTTGTTCCTCCATATGTTAAAATTTGTTTTGTGTTGCTTTTATTTTATTGAAATTACTTACACTTGGGAGTATGAATGACTGATTGTTCATTAAGGTAGGGTTGTTTTATGAAAAAAATTAGTGGAATGCACTTCGTTATAAGGCTTAGTGCTTATCATGCTTAGCTCATTGAACTGACCCGTGCTAACAATTTTTTCAGATGGACTTCGTAAGTGACAAGAGAAGGCAAAAACTAATACGATGCATTGGCTGATCTATGTTGCTTTTTGAGAAGAATTCTTATTTGTTCTTAAGTTGTATTGAAAAAAAATTTACCTCCTTTTGAATAAAGGCTGATGTCCTGCAGTATGCTTGTAATTAATAAGTTTGAAAATGAGTTGAAAGATGGAAATTTACTTGTGTAGATTGTGTAAATTATCCGGTTTTAAGAATAATCTTCTTGGTTATCTTTATGATTGGATGTGTATTCACGATGGTATTATAAAAAGGAATTTAGATAAGTATCCTAAGTAAGCTACAGATTAAACAAGTGGTATAATACGTCATTCTCATCTAAGTTATTCATTGAATCTTGTGATGTGAAATAAAACTATAATATGAATTATTGTAAGCATAAATGACATTATAGGGTATGTTAAACCCTAGAATGTGACTACAAAGAGGAAGGTATGATGGTTAATCATTAAGAGTTAAGAATAATTAGTCTGATATGTTTTAGCCTAGTAGGTTGTTGCACTTCCTTAATTAGTTAAGTTAATTAGAATAAAGGAACATAAGTTGATGTTGTTCTATTTTTGGATAATGGGTTGATAGGTCAAATCTGTCGAATCAGGAACAATCTTAAGTTAATTAAAATTTCTTAAGATTACATGAACATGAAATGTGAGAAGAATTATAAGAGTGTTGAGCTCGAAGTTGGTTAGGTTACCATATTCTATCGTCCTTTAATGAAAATTTAACTTAACATGAATAAATTCGTGGAGGTATGTACATCTTCATGAGTTTGTTCTATAGGATGTTGACACACGTCAACCGTAAGGTTGTATCTTCCGAGAAGATTAAGATCTTCTCAAGGATACAACAATGGAGTTAACATGTGGCAACACCCTTCTGCATTGATCATCCAGATCTACACACCTTTGAACTTGGACCAAGATTTTCCTCCAAGGCTTGGTTAGTATCATAGCCAGGATATGAAGTAGCTCATTTGAGGACTCAGGGTACCTTGGACATACGGTGTTAACTTAGGTTGGCCCAGTATACCAATTTACCCTAAGTCTTTACGAGCCTTTTTATATCATGACCTATGTTGTTAACCTAAACTAGAGTTAAACCTTAAGCAAGGGGACTGACTGAAGTCAGTATAAGACATTCTAGATAATAGTGGAGTGGGGGTGAAGGACGTATTCTGGTTTGACAAGTATGTTATCAAGGAATAAGTAATACGAAATAGTATGTTAGAAATATTTGGGAAAAGTATCGCAAGTTGCTAATTGCGTTGTCCTATGTCACCTAGTCTAAGGATTGTGATGCCGATGAATATTGGTAACAATTATTCAATTAATTTCCTTAGGTAGATCACTTAGAACCCAGAATAGGGTAAGAGAACTAAGAACATGAAGTATTCAGAAGAATACTCAAAACTCAATGTTACCCATGAATATATCAATAGTTACCGAGTCATGGAACGAATAGATCGGTTGCTCACCTATTCATTGTAGCTGCATATGGTTATCTATTAAATGAATGGTTGTTATGAAATTTGTGTTCTAAATTACGTATTTAGAAAAAAGAACATTAATCATGCAGAAAACAAAATTCCTTGTTTCTAAAGTCTTAAAATTGGGAATGTTACATCTTGGTATTAGACCTGAAGGTTGTAGCTCTTGGACCTATTGTGTCCATAATCTGATAAAAAATTGAATTTTCTTGTAACAGAAAATGGTTAGGACAAGAGGAAACGTTGCTCGAATAATGCTCCACCTGAGGAAGGAGTAGCAACATCCTAAAATCTTGATGAGATCCTTGCTTTCCTTGTTGGACACAAGAGATCATTTGACTGTGCTTGAACAACAAGTGATGGGTAATTAGGAGGAAGAAGAATATGGTAATAACAATCAGCCACCTCTTAAGGACAACCCTGATTTGGGTGTTGATAATAACAATGTTATTGCACCTGTTTAACTAGAAAACAAAAAGGCAAGGTTGGCAACTGAACTCACTAATGATATAAAAAGGATAAGTCCACCTAAGTTTGATGGCACCACATTAGGTGATGGGGCTGAGAACTGGCTCAATGAGATGGAGAAGTACTTTTCAATAAGGAACTTCTCTGAAGAGACCAAAGCTATTTGGGGAGCATATCAGCTTTCCCATGAAGCATCTTCTTGGTGGGACAACCAGAAGGCTGAGCTGAACATTGATGAAACTAACATCACTTGGGATCAATTTAAAGGTTATTTTAGGCAATGATGGCCGCCACAAATTTATTATGATAAGAAAATGACTAAATTTCAGAACTTAGCTCAAGGAAATTTAATTGTAACTGATTATTGGGAAGGGTTTACGAAACTACTCAAGTATGTACCTCAATATCAAACTAATGAGAAGTTTAGGATACGGAAATTCATCATGGGGCTGAATCCCATCATTGGGGGAGAGGTTGATGTTCACATCCCAACCACTATGGAAGTGTTTGTTTAAAAATCTATAAGGTAGGAACAGAAGTTAAAGGCTATTTATGCTCATAAAGAGGAAGTGTGGAAGAAAATTCCAAACTATTCTTCAGCTTCTCTTGCACCTAAGAAAGGACCATGGAAAAAGTTTGGTAAAAAAATTAAGTTTCCGACTGATAATAATAAGAAAACAACAATGAATAAGATTATTGGTAATACACGAGAACAATTTTTCCAAAAATAGCAATAATGGACATAAGTCCTATGGAGGTCAACATAACAACTTCAAGACTAGAATTAATTCTGAACCAAAAAATGGTACCGGTAGGAGGCTGTTATAACTATGGCAAAGATCATTACCCATGAATCAATGTCCTTTGAAGAAGGATGATCGTAATCAGCAGCACAAGATACATATTACAGTAGCTGACAAGCAAGCTAAAAAGCAAGTTACACCTATTGAAGTTCCTGGTAAGTTATTTGACATACCATGTAACTATTATATTTGATACGGGAGCTACTGAATATTTTATTTCTAGTAAACTTGCTTCAAAACTTAAAATAAAAGTGGGAAAAATGGACAAATCATGTATTGTACAATATGATAATAATTTTGTTTATATAGTTAGTATGTGTCTTTTCGGGGCATTCCTTGACTTACCTAGCTTTTCCACTAAAGTTGATCTCTATATAGCACCTTTGGGATCTTATGATATAGTCATAGGTGTAATTTGGCTAGCAGAACATAAAGTAAAGGTAGACTATTTTGAAAAACATATTAGTTTTTTGGATGATCTGTAGAAAATGACAAATATTCAAGGTGCAAAATGAGAAATTTCAGTTAGGAAATTATCAGCTATGTAACTTTAAAAGGCCAAAAATAAAGGTTGTACCTTATATGTGGTAAAGATTTTTGAATCTATGGAAGAAAACAATGATTTCATGGAACGTTATCCATGCTGTTATAGAGCTTCGGTGATGTGTTTCCAGAAGAATTACCAGGACTACCACCTAAAAGGGAGTTTGAATTCACGATTGAAATCAAACTAGGAACTGAACCAATTTCTGAAGCACCATATTGGATGACTACCATAGAATTAGATGAGCTTAAAGCTCAGTTACAAGAAATTTTGTATAAGGGTTTGATTAGACCAAGTGTTTCACCTTGGGGAGCACTAATGATATTTGTGAATAAGAAGGATGGAACACTTAGATTGTGCATTGATTACAGGATGTTAAACAAAGTAACAATCAAGAATAGATACCCACTTCCTAGAATTAAAGATCTATTTGATCAGATGCATGGAGCATTAGTATATTCTAAGATATAATTTCAGTCTGGATATCACCAACTACGAATTAAGGAAGAGGACATTCATAAAACGGCCTTTAGGACAAGGTATGGACATTATGAATTCACGGTATTACCCTTTGGATTAACGAATGCACCTACAGTCTTTCATGAACTTAATGACTAATATCTTTCAAGAATACTTGGACAAGTTTGTGTCTTGTATTCTTGGATGACATTCTCATATATTCTAAAAGTGTGGAGGAGCACCATGAACACTTACAAATAGTTTTGGAAATTTTGAGAAAAAGATACGGTTATATGGTAAGTTGTCTAAATGTTCTTTCTATGACACTAAAGTTCACTATTTGGGTCATGTCATAAGTAAAGAAGGGATTGCTGTGGATCCTTCTAAAATTGTAGCTATAGTCAAGTGTCCTGTACCCAAGAATGTACATGAGGTTAGAAGCTTCATGGGCCTTGCAGGTTATTATAGAAAATTTGTTAAGGATTTTTCTAAGATGGCTGCACCAATAACTTCATTACAGAAGAAGGATAAGAAATTTGTCTGGGATGATAGATGTGAATTTGCATTTAAAAACTTAAAAGGTTAGTTGACTTCAACACCTATTTTAGTTGTATCTGATCTAAATGGAGACTTCATAGTTGTAATGGATGCATATAGGGAGGGTGTTGGAGGTATTTTGTTACAAAATGATCATGTCATAGCTTATGAAAGTAGAAAACTTAAGTTACATGAGTTGAATTATGCTCCACATGATTTAGATCTTGCTGCCATAGTTCATGCACTCCAAATTTGGAGGAATTCTCTGCTTGGTAAACCATTTGAGCTGAAAACTGATCATCTTGGACTGAAGTACATTTTCACTCAGCCAAATCTGAATGCAAGACTACGAAGGTGGTTATATGTTTTGTTCAATATGATTTTGATATAAGCTACATTAAGGGAAAAGAGAATAGAGTATCTGATGCTCCAAGTCGTAGGAAGAACATTTCTACTCTTATAACATTAAGAACTTAGTTTAAGGATGAAGTAAAAAGAGCTATGGAATCTGATTCATACTTTTAGCAAGTCAAAGAAACGCTTGTTATAGATCCAAAAGATGAAAGGTATAAAGGTTTTCACTTTGATAATGAAGGAATCTTACGTTATGAAAACAAAGTATACATACCTTTACTTAATGAATTGAGAAAGAAATTGTTAACAGAGTTTCACAACTCACCTTTTTCTGGGCACCTAGGTATTACAAAAAATTCTTGCTAATATAAAACAACAATATTTCTGGAAGGGGATGAAAAAAAGATGTTATAGATTTCGTGACTCATTGTCTGGAATGTCAATGAGTGAAAGCAGAACATATGCATCCAGCTGGTTTGTTATATCCTCATAGCATACCGTAGTACAAATGGCAAGGAATAAGCATGGATTTTGTGCAAGGATTACCTATTTCAAGAAATAAACACGATGTTATTGTGGTAGTAGTTGAAAAAATAACGAAAGTAGATCATTTTATTATTAGAAATCTAAAGGATGATTCTCTTATTTTGGCTAAAATATTTTTACATGAAATTTTCAGATTACATGGAGTACCTGAATTAATCATATCTGATAGAGACCCTAGAATTACGTCAAGGTTTTGGCAAATGCTTAATACAGCTCTTGACACTAAATATAACTTTAGTTTTGCATATCATTTGGAAACAAATGGACAAACTAAAAGAGTAAATCAAGTTTTAGAAGATATGTTATGAATGTATTATATGGATCAGTTGCATAAGTGGGAGGAGTATCTCCCATTAGTTGAGTTTGCATACAATAATAAATATCATGCTTCTCTTAAGATGGCACCTTTCGAGGCAATTTATGGAAGAAAATGCAAAACCCTTGTTAGGTTAGATAGCATTGAGGATAGAGAAGTAATTGAACCTAAAATCCTTACGGAAATGGAACAACAAGTTAAAATGGTTCATGAATGATTCAAAGAAGCAGTACACAAGTAAAAGAGTTATGCTGATTTAAAGTGGGTTGATATGAAAATAGAACTTGGTGAGAAAGTTTTTCTTCGGGTTAAACTGAAAAAGTGTTCCATAACTTTTGGCAAGGCTACCAAGTTATCACCTCATTATGTGGGACCATTTGAAATAGTTGAATTAATCAACCCTGTAGCTTATCGATTAGAACTACCACCTACTTTGTCACAAATGCATGATGTTTTCCATATTTCTTTGCTTAAGAAATACGTTTCAGATTTATCACATGTGTTAAATTGGAATTTCTTGCGGGTCCAAGACCCAGGAATAATCACGGTTAAACACACTTGAGTGTTGGAAACTCACTAGTTGCATTTATGAAATCATGAAATAAGACAATGTAAAGTCCAGTGGGACCAGTTTAGCGAAGAAAGTGAAACTTGGGAAAATCTGGAGGATATGAAAACTACTTTTCCATATCTATTTGAAAAAAATTGAATTTGTTGACTGAAAAATTATATGAAATTATTCTTTAAATGACGATAAGAAAGCCAATTTTGGAAAAATAATTACTTGAATTGAATAAAAGGTTATTTATTACTGACTTCTATAACTATGAGGTTTGGAAATACTAGACTTAGGATAAGAGAAGAGAATGAATTGATTGTCCATGATGTAAATTGTTAAAAGAGGTAATCATTGGGATGATGATACTTTTTAGGAGGGAAGCATGTAACACCCTTGACTATTGTTATTTTCCTCCTTTGCATTCAAGTGTTGATAGGTGATTTTCCTTATAAGGATACGATCTTCTGATTTTTGGAAATCATGCTTGGTATGGATAAGTACTTTCTGCTCTTAAGATCCTATGGTCAAATTGATGTGACTTTTCTGAATCCAATTTTCAGTTCTGGAAGGTAAATTTCATTCTTGTTTAAGAATTGTAAACTTGTCTTTTTTCTGACTCATCCTTGGATCAATTTCAGTGATCCAAGGAATGTTTTTAGTAATTCTCTATGAAGTGAATGGTAAAACTGACATTCCATGCATTAGGCTTCACGTTGGACTGAAATTTGTTCTTGCAAGTTCTTTTAATTTTGTGTGAATGCACTTCCATTCAATAGGATGTTGGCTTGGGTCCTTGAAGGTCGAACATGACATGTCATTGTGGATAATGATGGGAATGAAATTGTTCACAACATTGCAGAAAGATACCTCAGAATCCTAAGCTAGGTGAAAGTATTACTACCTAAGCTATGTTACTTGATATAATTTTGTTGCTAACCTAAACTTGATGCAAATGGGTTAGAAGGGTTGCTAAGTACTAAAACTTTAAAGTAACACTACAAATTCATTTGGTGACATAACCTAGTTCTTTAAACTATAGTATTATTGGTTCACTCATTTGAGGGGTTACCTAACCTATTTGCTAATAACTATGTTAGAGGTTAGTGGTTAGTGTTACATCCTAAGGTACTAATGTAAATCCTACCTAAGATCTAACCTAAGCAATCTAACCTATCCTAAACTAAATGATATGAATTGGAACACAAAGGGGTCACATGTACCATGGCGATGGTTTCTAAACAATTAAGAATTTGATAAGGTTTATTTATTTCCTACGGACTGCCGACTTTGGCAGAGGCTAGTTTGGATGGCAGAGGCCTAGGTGGCAGTATTAGTAGTAATCAAAATTCATGTTTTATTTGATTTAGAAGCTCTCCAGTTTGGCAGGTGGTGGCAAGGAAGATTGGACGGGAGATCTGGAAATTAATGGAATTAATTGCCTTGTTTGATGAGCCTGAACCACTTTAGTAGGTATGCCAAACGGATTTTTGGTTGAGCTATTTCACTTGCATGCTTTCTAATTTTCATTCTACTCACACTCTGGTTATTCGAACCAGTAGTTAAACTGTGTTGCATGGCTGTTTATGTGGTTAGAAATCTATTTCTATTTCATAAAGAGTATATGAGGCAATATGGAGGAAGTATTTTGATGTTTTGGTCTTTCGTGGAGAACAATGGAAGAAGCGAGCTTAGCTAAGAAGTCTTCTTCAATATTTCAATGACACTATTAGGCATGATAGGCCCTAACTGTTGAAATATCTTGCTTTCTTCTAACTATTTTTATTAAAAAAAAAAATCTCTATTAAGATCTGTGCATTCATGCTTAGCTGATAAAATGATAGATGGGTTTGTAAGAAAACCTGTTTTCTTTGCATTTGGCATCTATGTGTTCTTAAATCGGTGGAAATTTTTATTCGCACTATATCCTCATAAAGGAACCACAAATACTTAAACAAAAATAGTGACACTAGTTGCTTCTTCAGTGATTTGGAATGTTTGTTGGGTGAAGTGGTTGTGTCTTGTGTATTCAAACTGGTAAAATTAAGTCTTATTGAACTTGTTTTCCAGTACTAGCTTCAGTTGGGAAATTTTTTTAGTAAGATGACTGTAATTGAGATTATTAGGGTTTGTTAGCATACGTTTTCAATCCATAGATAAATAATCTATGAATATAAACTTATGGGAGCTAGGAATAATATTCTTCTTGAATAAGATCGTTGACTGTTAACTGGTTTTG
Organism: Taxus chinensis; assembly: GCA_019776745.2. Classification (NCBI taxonomy): domain Eukaryota; kingdom Viridiplantae; phylum Streptophyta; class Pinopsida; order Cupressales; family Taxaceae; genus Taxus; species Taxus chinensis. The sequence continues at coordinate 305,864,887 of CM034154.1, forward strand.
TGTGCACTTTAGGTAAACTTGTATATGTCTTGTTGTTTTGTATTTTACCTTGAGGAACTTTGAGGGTAGAAAATTTTTCATACATGTATACACCATATATAGTTGGTTCTATGTTTCTCCTTGTGAAAACATGGTCAGTTATGGAAACTTACATGCACAGGAAAAGCAATATAAGGGTTGGTTTGTTTTAATTCTACGAACTTGATTGATCTGAGACTTGTGTTTTTTATCATTTTGGATAACCTAACTGTAAATCAAGTTGCTTCTGTATGTTGCTTGTGGAGTCTTGATCTTCTAACCATGTTAATGGTATTTAGAGATTCTTTGTAAACCTGATTTGAGATTCATCCTTTCTGAGCTTTGTCTAAAGCATCTTCACTCCGTTTTGTTCAGAAATAAGGTCGATAGGATGTTAATGGAAAAATGGAAGCATTTCTACTTTATTTTGAACTGTATGCAATACTTTTCACTGCTCTCAGTCTAGTCTTACAATGCTGGCATATTGTATAATTGTGTTGTGGTATTGATATCCTCCACTATATTCACCATTTATTACTTGATGTTCTTAATGGAATCGAAACCTGAACATGGTGTAGTTTCAGGTATTATGGCCTTTTGATCTTGTAATACACTTTTTAGGGAACATATAGTTACCCTAACTTGGTTACATATATTTGAATGGTCTTGATTCTTCAATAACATTTATACTTGGTCGTGTGCTGTAATTGTAAACCATTCCTAGACTGTACATATTATTCTTTGATGTTTGATATTGTCTCTTGATTGGATACCCATTTTATAAATTTGGTAGTGATGTGTTGGCATACCGTTAAGATGGTTCTACCTTTCCGAATTGTTGGGTAGTCTTAAGTGTTAGCCATTACTTAGATTCCTACTTCTTGTTGGGTCTAATAAGGGTATATCATGTTTTATAAGATTTATTAAGGTCTTAAAATGGTTCAAAGGAGTCGAATGACACTGTTGAATTTATAAGATTCTATAAATAGACATTGATAGCATGATTACTTCTTATCTATGGCTATCCTGAACCAATGGGAGAATGTTTTGTTTTTAAGGAAATATTCTGTGAAGATCAATAATTCTTGAACTTGTAAGAGCTAGACTATTTTATTATCTCTAATAGAAAGTAGAAATTTATGCTTTTGAATGAGATGATATAGAAAGAAAGTTAGTTTTGGTACTCTATCTCTTTCTTTGGAATGGTCATTGTTTCCCTTCCTTGAAACTCCTGAATGAGCTTAAACTGTATGAATGCTAGAAGGTAAAATTGTTATATTGCGTTGAAGGAAATTATTTGATTTTGAGATCATATTTTAGAAGAATCCTTCTATAATGTAGTTGGGCTAAGGACTTTTATTTGCACCTCCTAATTTCTATTCTTAGTGAAATGAGAAAACAGTGCTTGTTAATCTTGATTAATTTTCATTTGACTGATGTGATTTGGAATTAGATTAAAGTTAGATTGGAAAATGAAATTGAAACTAAGAGACAAATGCCAATCTATAACTTCTCCTTGGATTTATTTTGTTTGGATATGTTGATAAATATATTATATTGTTCTATCTTAAAGTAGAATTACTTGAAAGGAACAGTTTATATCATGGCCTACTCCAGTTTTGGCCTTGCTGATGATTACGTACTATGACAATGGAACTTTATCTTTTCCTCTTTACTTGAAATATTATGTTGTAAACATTTATGAATCTTATAGTAAAGATATGTGTTGTACTTTATTGAAAACTTTAAAACAATGATATATTATGTTTTGTTGTTTAGTAAAGATATTTGATGAAATCAATTATACTTTAATTTATAGGGCAGGTATTATAGTTTATATCTTGTTCATCCATATGTTAAAATTTGTTTTGTGTTGCTTTTATTTTATTCAAATTACTTACGCTTGAGAGTATGAATGACTGATTGTTCATTAAAGTAGGGTTGTTTTATTAAAATAATTAGTGGAATGCACTTCATTTTAAGGCTTAGTGTTTATCATGCTTAGTTCATTAAACTGACCTGTGCTAGCAATTTTTGCAGATGGACTTCGTAAGTGATAAGAGAAGGAAAAAACTAATATGATGCGTTGGCTGATCTATGTTGCTTTTCAAGAAGAATTCTTATTTGTTCTTAAGTTGTATTGAAAAAAAAGTTACCTCCTTTTGAATAAAGGTTGATTCCCTATAGTATGCTTGTAATTAATAAGTTTGAAAATGAATTGAAAGATGGAAATTTACTTGTGTAGATTGTGTAAATTATCCGGTTTTGAGAATAATCTTCTTGGTTATCTTTATGATTGGATGTGTATTCATGATGGTATTATAAAAAGGAATTTAGATAATTATCCTAAGTAAGCTGCAAATTAAACAAGTGGCAGAACACATCATTCTCATCTAAGTTATTCATTGAATCTTGTGATGTGAAATAAAACTATAATATGAATTATTGTAGGCATAAATGACATTATAGGGTATGTTAAGCCCTAGAATGTAACTATGAAGAGGAAGGTATGATGGTTAATCATTAAGACTTAAGAATAATAAGTCTGATATGTTTCAGCCTAGTAGGCCGTTGCACTTCCTTAATTAGTTAAGTTAATTAGAAGAAAGCAACATAAGTTGATGTTGTTCTATTTTTGGATAACGGGTTGATAGGTCAAATCTATCGAATCTGGAACAATCTTAAGTTAATTAAAAGTTCTTAATATTACATGAACATGCAATGTGAGAAGAACTATAAGAGTGTTGAGCTCAGAGTTAGTTAAGCTACCATATTTTGTCATCCTTTGATGCAAATTTAACTTAACATGAGTAAATTCTTGGAGGTATGTACATCTTCACAAGGATTTTTTGTAGGATGTTGACACACATCAACTGCAAGGTTGTACTCCTAAGAAGATTAGGATCTTCTTGAGTATACAACAATGTAGTTAACATGTGGCAACACCCTTCCGCATTGATTGTCCAGATCTACACACCTTTAAACTTGACTAAGATTTTCCTCAAGGGCTGGTTAGTATCATAGCCAGGATATGAAGTAGCCCTTTTAGGACTTAGGGTACCTTGGCACATGGGATTAACCTAGGTTGGCCCAGTATGCTAATTTACCCTAAGTCTTTATAATCCTTTTTATATCATGACCTATGTTGTTAACCTAAACTAGAGTTAAACCTTGAGTGATGGGACTGATTAAAGTTGGTATAAGACATTCTAGGTAACAGTGGAGTGGGGGTGAAGGACGTATTCTAGTTTGACGAGTATTCCATCAAGGAATAAGTAATACAAACAATATGTTATAAATATTTGGCTAAAGTATCGCAAGCTGTTGATTGCATTTTCCTATGTCACCTAGTCTAAGGATCGTGATGCCGATGAATATTGGTAACAAATATTCAGTAGGTTCCTTAGGTAGATCACTTAGAACCCATAATAGGGTAAGAGAACCAAGAACATGAAGTATTTAGAAGAATACTCAAAAATCAATGTTACCCATGAATAGATCGGTTTCTCACCGAGTCATTGCAACTACATATGGTTATCTATTAAATGAATGGTTATTATGAAATGTGTGTTCTAAATTATGTATTTAGAACAAAGAACATTAATCATTAAAAAAATATCCTTGTTTCTAAAGTCTTAAAATTGGGACTTTTACAATAGAAATTATACCTCCTTGCATGATGGTTGTGATTTTTAGAAACTTACATTCCTGCTCTTCTTTTGTATGATGCCTGCAAGTTATGGAGTGGATTTTTGCATCTTTTTTCTTGACTACCCATAGCACTAATTTTTTGCAGCACTCTGAAATTGTGCCCATGGTGACCATGAGGTGGCCCGTAGCAATGAACAAGTAGCCTTATTTAACCAAGGGGTTTCCCGTAGCAAGCAAGGAATGTTTACAGGAAGGGAAAGAGTACCTACAACATGAATTCTACTTTGTGTAATTGTTTTTGATTCATATTTTGTCTTACCTTCTTCTAAATATGCCTGTAGCTAACCAAAAATCTACCCATAGCATATTTAGAAAGTTCCTGTAGCAAATGTTTGAGGAGCCCACAACAACTGCAAGGTTTTCCATAACAACTAGAAGTGGAAAAATAAATGTGTTAAGTAGGTTTGGATGAGGTGTTTTTATTTCCATCATTCTTAACAAATACACATTTTTTCTTCTCCTTTTATTTTTTTTAGTTTTTACCCATGAATGGCTAGCGAGATGGTTTTCCATTCAGGCCCTTTTTCACAGTTTTGAGTAGCTAGGAAGCTGGTTTTCTACCCAGAATCTACCAACAATGCCCAAAAAGGGTTTTCATTGTTGGTTTTTTTTTCTTTTTTTGTGGATCTTGCTATTTCCTGTAGCATAATGTTTATTATGTCCCTATTAAGGTCCATATACAACATTTCAATCTTGTCCCTATTTGTCTACATGGATTGTTGCACTTGCTACATGAAAATTGCTCCTTTGATTAGGGTTTCTTGTATACTTTGATTTTGTGACCGTTAACCAGGAGTTTGAATCTTACTGGATCAATTGTTCATAGTTGAACTACACCATTGTCATAGAAATGTGTGATCTCGTATGGCCCAAGCCATCTTGTTTGTAATTTCCCTTTGTGGTATTTGTATTTTGAATCAAATAGTAGGGCCCAATCTCCATGTGTGAACTGCCTAGGCTTGATGTATCTAGTATGCCATCCTATTCATTGTTGTTGTATCAATTCTATGTTTTGAAGTGCTTGTTGTCTGTACTCATCTAAAGCATTGAGATGCATCAATATTTTCTTGTGTGCTTTGGAAATATCAATTCCCAGCTCTACTGCAGTCCTCAGAGTTTTTTGATCAAATTCAATTGGTAGCATTGGTTTCTTCCCATATACCATCTCATATGGTGTGAAGCCAGTAGTTGTTTTCCATATGATTCTATATGCTGATACAACCTCGTGGATTCTGGACTCCCAATCCTTTCTTGAGAGATTGACTATTTTGGTTAGGATATTTTCTAATTCTTTGTTCGTGACTGCAACCTAGCCATTGGAATATGCATGGTATGGTGTGGACTCCTTGTGTCTTATCGTCTATTCTTCCACTAGGTTAGCAATAAACTGTGGCCCTTGATATGTAAGTATTTCCTTTGGTACATTGTATCTTGTGAATATCTCTTTGTATAAGAAGGTTACTACTTTCTCATCTCGATCATGTGTCATTGGTTTTACTTCATCCCATTTGGTGACATAATATGTACATACAAGGATGTAATCTTTGTTATTCGATTTGGGGTCTATGGGCCCAACAAAGTCCAACCCCCATTTATCAAAAGGTTCTAGTTGCAGTTGAGGCTATAATGGCATCTCATATAACCTTGTAGGCCTCCCCATACATTGGCATTTATCAAAATGGTTTGTTTATCTATTTGCATCCTTATGCAACATAGGCCAGTAGTATCCTACAGTCAGGATTTTGACTGTTGTTCTTTTGGCTGCAAAGTTTCCTCCACATGGCTCGTCATAACATGCTTTGAGAATTTCAACTACTTTATATTTTTGTAGACATATTCATATTACACAATCAGGTCTATTATAGAAGAGAAAACTAGAAATCTAAGAGTACTTTCCACTTTTCCATATCAAGGCACACTTCTCTTTTGAGGAAAAGTGATGTGGCAGTTGTCTGGAAACGAGGTAGTTTACTATATCAGAAAACCAGGGTGTAGAGATAGTGAGGGTGAAGAGGTGCTCATCAGGAAATGAGTCATCCACTATGCCATCCTCTTGATTGATTTGTAATCTTGAAAGGAAGTCAGCTATAACGTTGTCCTTCCCTAGTTTATCTAGTATGGTAATGTCAAATTCTTGCAACAAGAGAAGCCATCTTACCACTCTTCCAGATACTGATGGTTTATTCATGAGGTACTTGATGGCAGCATGATCTATGTGTATGAAATTTTGATAGCCTATGATGTAATGTTTGAACTTTTTTATTGCATATACAACTACGAATAATTCTTTCTCCATCACCGTGTAGTTTGGCTTGCATATTTTTTCTTACAAAGTAAATAGCATAGCAGAGGCATCTGCATGTATGTGAAAATGTAATGCCTAGTCTGGTCCACATAATATGGGGGTTGATATGAGCAACTGCTTCAGTAGATTGAATGCTTCATTACAGGAAGGAGTCCATACAAACTCAACATCTTTGTTTAGCAATGTGAATAATGGGGCTGTCATTTTGTTGAAATTGTTGATGAACCTCTGATAATAACCAACATGACCCAGGAAACTACGTACATATTTTTTTTTGCGGTATTGGTAGGTCCTTGATGATAGCAATCTTGGTTGGGTCCACTCTAATCCCCTTTTTAGAGGCATGGTGTCCTAGCACTATCCCTTCCTCCATGAGAATGAAACATTTATTATGACTTAGGGACAAATTATTTTCTTGACAGCGTATTAATACTTTTTCCAAGTTATTTAAACATACCTCAAATGTGTCTCCGTAGACGGTGAAGTCATCCATATATATCTCTACACAGTCATGCGAGAGATCTGAAAATATGCTAAGGATTGCCCGCTGAAATGTGACAGGTGCGTTGCATAATCCAAATGGTAGGACAACATATGAAAATGTTCCCCATGGGCATGTGAACATGGTCTTTTCTTGATCCTCAAGAGTAATGTGGATCTGATTGTATCCACTGAAACCATCTAAGAATGCAAAGTATTTCTTCCCTATAAGTTTATCTAGCACTTGATCAATAAATGGTAGAGGGAAATGGTCCTTCCTTGTAGTTGTGTTCAATTCTCTATAGTCTATACATATACGCCACTCACCTCCTTTCTTAGGTACAACGACTAATGGAGAAACCCAATGGCTGTCAGAGATTGGATAAATGAATCCCGCATCTAAGAGTTTATGTATTTCAGCCTTGACTATTTTCTTTCACTGTTGGGTTCATCCACCTTTGTGGTTGGCGTATGGGTTTGCATTCCTCTTTGATGTAAATGTGGTGTGTACAATTTTCTAGGCTGATGCCTTGCATGTCTTCATAGTCCCATGCAAAGGATCCTTTGTTTACATGCAATATGGCTATCAATTTTCTTTCTTCCTCCACACTAAATTTGTTATTTATTCGTAGTGTCTTGCTTGGCATTATTTCTATGGATTTTGTGGCTTTCGTCATTTTCTATATGCTGTTGATTGATCATGTGTGGCTGCATCTGTGTGGCAGCAGCTGATGGAAGATCCTTTGATCACTATTAGCTAGTTCTTCTCTTGACCATAGATTAGAAAAAGGACAATGAATACAAGTTTATTATTCAAGAGTGGGTTGTTCTACCTAATATTTGTTTTACAACAAGTTGGATATGATTGTATCCTCTTTTAGATTTTCCAGTGTGCATACATGATCGATTGTTAAAGCAGGGTAGACGGGTACTTCTTCTTCTTCTTCAATCCAGACAAGCTAGTCCTTGTCTTGTGATACCTGTGCCGGTGGGTACAAAACTAGTTTCTTGGTGATGTTCCCATTTGAAATATGCATGTTGCTAGATCTACAACTGATTAATACATCTACAGTGGCCAACCATGGCCTTCCCAAGATCAAAGGATATCCTAGAAGTTTTGTTTTTGGCTGTAATATAACAAAATCTGCATGGTACTCCCAGGAATATACTGATATGACCAGATTTTCTATGATTCCTTTTGGTCGTACTTTGGATCTATCTGCCATTTGAAACATTGTATATGTGGGATGAATATGTTGCAGGTCTAATTTATGCGTTGTTTCGATTGTTATGACATTGATGGCAACTCCTAGGTTGATCAAGGTATTATGGACTTGTTGTCCATTGATATGAACAGTGACAACTGGACAGCCTGGGTCTGCATATTTCTATGGTAGCATTCTTCCCAACATGATTTCCACCAATTTTCCAATGAAATGCATTGTATTAGGATCCTTCTTCTTCCTTTTAGGTTTTCAAAGGCACAAATATCTGAATGCCTTGGAATAAATGGGGACATCTTTAATGGCCTGAAATAAAGGGATATTTACACGAACATTCTTTAGCTGCCCTAGGATATCAAACTTAGGTTTATTAGGAGTACATTGAAGGTTCAGAAATTCTAGGAAGGGTGGTGATATTGTTTCTACATTCTGTTTATTGGCTGGTTCAAGATCCTCCTGTGGTTGTGGTGTAGAATGTGGAATGGATATTGTGGGGTTTTTCATTATGCATAGACTTGGAGGTGGTAGAGTTATTCCTAAATGCAAGTGGACTTCATTGATGTCCATTGTATAAGTGGGATACTATGTTATTTCTGTAGTACATGTTGGTTGAGCCAACTTATTGGCAAGATTTGGCACAGGTGGAGCAGGTATTTGAGCCGGTCTTATTGGTTGTGTGTTCAAAATTATTGCAAGATGTTTTGGTTGTTGTGGGAACCCACCTTGCTATTTTCCCCAAGGTTTCTTCCCTCTCTATGGATGCTTTCATGGGTTTGTAAGATTTTTTGGACCTTGGGTTGGATGGTTTTTCCATTGATTGTGTGGGGGCTTCCATGGTTGACTTTTCCAAGGTGGAGTAGGATACTGCTGCCATTGATTGGGATTATATAGTTTTCGCATAGGCCAATGTGGGTTAGGAGGGGCTGGGGGCATCCAAGGATTAATCCAGCTGGGCATGTTATTTGCATTTTGATTGAAAAATGATGATTGTGAAAATGGTGAATTTGATCCCATACCTAGATAGTTTGTCCTTGACTACCAAGGTTTCCTTTGTGCCACGTAGAAAAAGTTGTCTTCATTTCCTCCTATGGCGTGCAGCGCTATGGAATCTGGTTCTTCAGATGTAATGCTTGCTACCTTCATATTTATAACTTGACACTTATAATCAGCTTGCTTCTTCCAAAAATTTGGGCAGTAGACTGTAAGGACTTGGTCCATTTCTTATTGTTTCTGTCTGGTGTGCAGCGTATGCAGCTGTATGGCCATGTGGCTCATTATATCCATCTTCATGTCTTGTAGTAGATTACTTACATCAGCTGTAGAGATCCCATTGGCTGATGCTAGAAGTATATTCTTATTCTGAATTTTACCCAATGTTGATCTCGAATAATTATTTCCCAAATGTTACATCTCCTTAAAGGTTAGCTAAGATGCATCTCCTCCACTCATGATGTCTAAGGCTTCTAAGTAGTCATCTTAGATTCCTTTCAAAAATACTAGCTTAAGCATGTCTGGGTTGAGATTAGTTTGTTTGTGCTTCTGTAAAGTGATGGTGAACCTCTCTGTGTAGTCTTCCAAAGATTCATCCTTGTCTTGAGTCATGCGGAATGTGTCATTTCTTCTGAAGTTTCTGCCTTTGCCATATTCTTGATATTTGGTTAGAAAATTTTCCTTCACCTCCTCCCAACTACTGACTGTGTTCCCCCTAGTCCCATGAACCATCTTAGTGTTACATCCTTCAGTGTGGCTGGAAAGAGCCTGAGCATTTGTTCATCCATTCTATAGTCATAGCATCAGCATAACACATCATACTCAAATAGGAATGTATCTGGATCCTCATTGGACATCCCCTTGAAGTGTGGGAGGGCTAAGGGTGGAATATTATTCATAGGAGTATCTTTTGTGGTTTCTACAATTGGGAATTCAAAAGTGGAGGAAACATGTTCTCTACCTTCAACTTCATTTCCTAATTCTCGATCCATGGCGTATTTCTTTGTTATACAGATCCTAAGAGATTTTAGAATAATGTCCTCAAGTTCCTGATCAACCTCCCCCTTAGTATGATAATGTATAGATACTTGAGGTGTTGTATGGTGGGTGGCAGTAGTTGTAACAAAACTTGCTAAATTGAGTAGGTATTTTGGTGTTCTTTCTCCTCGTGGAGTATGGGATTCGTTCAAATCCTCCTCTTGTATTTCTTTCACTAGCATGGCTAAGGTCTTCTCTGCTTCTTATTATTCTTCTTGAATACGTTGCATCTCCTCTGCCACTCTTCTTCTTTGTGTGGAAGTATATTCCTTGTCTTGGGAGATAAGTAACTCCTCTATTGCAGCAGTTTGTTTTTGCTTTGGCAAAAATATTTCAAACGAGTCTCGTTCTTTATGCATAAATTTTCTAGCTCTCTCTCTTGCTTTTTCCTGTATATTTTCACTTTTTTTTTGCTTTTTTTTTTCAAATATAGGATGGGGTTGATTCTTAATGCTATTTTCAGAAATTGAGCAATGCGGTAATGAAAAATTTATCCTAGAAAGCGGGAATTCTAGCTCTTAGAAAGATTTTGAAATAATAGGAAGGAAAGCTGATCTAAAAATAAAGATGACTTATTCTAGAAAGCATGAATTGTTATTATAGAAAGCGGGAAATGAAAGCATGAATTTACTGAAAGAGGGAAATTGAATCACTTCTATGGTACTCTCTAGACACCTTCCTCGACAACAACACCAAAATGATGTGCAAAATAATCAACTAATGATATTAGGTCTCATACTATGCTATTTATTAAATGTCAACCTAGGGGCATAAGATTTTCAAAGGGCATGCAAAATATATGCTACAGTACTTTTGAGTGAGGCATTTCTAGGTTAGAAATTAATCAAAGAGTATAAAGTAATGCTTGTGCAAATTGGAAAGTAAACTATGGATGTTGTTGATCTACAGATCTAAAACTCAACACTGTATGCACTCATTAGCTTTTAGAAATAAAATGAATAACTGATAATCAACCCACACAACATAAATAGGAAACGGAGGAATAGAATCTTCCCTACAATTCCTTTCGAGGGGGCCCTTCCTCCTATAGAAGTGAGTTCCAATCCTACCCTAGAAACTCACAAAACTAATTAAGAGGATAAACGATTCATCTATTAAGTTATAGCAATTAAAGATTGCTACAACAAAGAGATTACAATGAACTTAAGAGCACAAACTCACATTAATATATTTTGTCTTCACACATTCACAATTCTACCTCTCTCATACAACTATCACTTCATTCCTTAATCTATTACTCCCTATCCATTAAATTTCTATCTGAACATATATATAGGCACATCACTAACTTATTCTATTCTAGGAATATGATCAAAAACTACTCAAATAGATTATAGTTGTTCTATTTCATATATGTTGAGTGGAGATAGGTAATTCATGTCTTATTCACATGATAAGAACTGATTACAAAACTACTTAAAAAGGTAACCATAACATTACATACGATGTGTTAGGACAGCTGGTAATTTTTGTCTTATACTTCAGTGTGAGCTAGATAAGTTCTCTTTGGCTATGGGTAGCTGGAGGTGTATACTACTATGTTGCTGTAGGTAGTTTTGGAAGATGCTACGGGCAGGTCTAGAGATTTATACGGGTAATATAAATCACCCAAAGACTTCTGAAACTTTTCCAAATAATGTTTCCACTTAATTAACTCATTTCCCAACTTCATATGCTCAGCTCCATATAATTTGCGATGCCTCATTGTTGTTGGATGTCATGATTCTATTTTATCATTACCCAGCCAATGGCTACAGGCTAGGGCCTACTATTTCAAAATATTATGGCATCTTGTAATTTTTTCATGTAGACATCAAAAACATCAATTTGCACAAAATACAAGATTCACCAAATTAAATAAATATATTAGATCTTAATGAACATAAAAAACTAAATATATGCAAAATCATAACTTTATCTCATATTAACCACCAAGAGGAGATAAAAGTCTCAAAATTATATGTGTAAGAGGCTTCAGAAAGGATTTATATGGGGCCAAAACATGCCAATATGTGGCCTTATCAACTACTACGATATCCAACACTATTCTTTTGATCAACAACCACCTCCATTCAGCCATCAAAATATGCACCACAGTAATTATATCGCTACCAACATTGTCTATTTCAGCATAGCTAACTTTTTTCATTCTTTTCATTAGTTTATACTTTGCATGTTCATTGCTTCATTGTTTACTAGCTTGTAATCCCACCATTTACCTTACCCACACAACCAAATTTCCATTCCAACCTAATATCCATCTCTGATTGTGCTTGATATCTCCACAAACTTCTCATCCACTCTCCTAACCTTATTTGACCTCAGATCAGCCCCTTCCATTTGATCTATTGGAGTTTCTTTTACCTCAACAATACCAACACCGATTATCTGCAACCACCTTTGGTTCTACCTAAACTGGCATTGGTCACACCCAGCTGATTTCGATCTCTATGTTTTATACCTTGACCAAGAACAAACCCAACAATCATCCTACCAATTGACCTAAATAACGTAGAATCAGACCCTGACTAGTCTTAGTACCTTGACAGACACCTCATCTCTCAGATCCAACTATAGCCTGGCCTATTGTGATTGGATTTTCTTATTCTACTTAAATGAAATACCTAAATCATATCAACCATAGTAGGAATTTAGTTGTCTCTCACATTAATTTGTTTTAAACAGTGGATTGACATCCATTTAGGGAGTATCATACTTCCTAGAACTAGCATTCACTAGGCATTCCACTATCATATATCATTTAACTATCCTCTTGTGGTCTTGTTTTCTATTACAGGTAGTTCCTCCTAGCCAAAAGTAAGTTCTCATATTCATCTATGGATTAATAAGTCATAACATGTGCAACAACCATCAATCAACCAACATTTAACAGGTATTCCTCCTTGGCCCTTACCCTTATCTGTTTCGTCATTTCAAAAAGGTAAAGAAAATGGTGAAACATTTAGGCATGCCGGTGGGACCCATCAGGGGTTCTTTTGCATTTATTCATTCCTAGGTAAAATTTGTGTGTTATTTCCCTTCAAAAATCTTCCACATTAATTTTCTTCTTTGGAATCATTCTCCTTCTTTCTATTGTCTAAAAAAAATAATCGTATTTTTGGTGCTTTAAAAAGAATACATCTTCCTTTATTTTGCATTACATTAGTGAAAGAGCATCCCTCTTCCTATTCATCTCTTTCTACATCGAATATCACAATTCAATTTGGGTTTAAAACACTTGAATTACATTCTAATTTGTTTCATTATCAGCTCACATTAAAACTGAGGGCAACTTATATGCTAGAAGTCATGACCAGCTGATGGTTGACAAAAAGATTCATAGAAAGCACATTTTTATCTCTCTGTGTGTCTTACCAAACTTGCACAAAATCAAAATATACACGTATTTATTAAACAACACCTTACCCGGGAACATCTATTTGTGATGACATGATCCAGTTGGTAGGTACTCCCCAACTCGTTGCCTCTATCGATTCATCATCTCAGAACATAGCCTGCCCCCACCATAACATACCTAAAACCTCTCCTTTTAGATATCATTTTTCATAGGATGCCTTCCTAACCAAAACATTCCATTCTAAATACACAAAGTCAGTCATAAATAGCATAAGATAAATAAAATCAAGAAAATCACTGTTAGGATTGTGATTTTTCTTAGCATTCTTCTTGACTTGTGTTTTGAGGCGTGAGACTACGAATCCCTATTTTTCTTCTTCCTTGCATAGTCCACCATCGTATTTAGAGAATTCTAACATTTCCTGAGTGTGTCAGGGCCCCATCTCTTCATTCTCAAGTTTCTGAGTTTGATTCTTCACTTAATTTAATTCACAAAACCAATTTTCATCATTTCTTTCTAATTTCACATTCACCGACATTGGTCCAATAACCATCGCTGGTACACATCTGACCATCATCGGTTAAACCCTAACCAGTGCAGGATTCTAGATTTCTAGTTACTTTACCTAGAATATCCTTCATCATGGTTTATGTTATGTTTCCTACCCTTAGGGCATCATCATACTTCTCCCCTATTGATACCTACTGTCATACATAGTTTTTGCAAATACACATCCAACATTCATGTTTCATTCTTTGAGACTAGTTTATTCCACAGTGACTGGTATCAGTTTTAGAAACCATCACCAATTAGCCTAACCATCATTAGTTTTCCCTCAACCATCACTGGTCAACCTGACCATCATCGGTTTCTTGTGTTTGATTTTCAAATCTAGACATTTACTAGATTCACCTCCTAGAACCCATTATTCTCTATTTCTACTATTTTCTATGTCATCTACAGAATACATTCTTACCAGGTCAGCACTTATTCAATTAGTACTGACTCACGGCTAGAATAACACCCTCATATTCCATGCTAGTCATCAACCACCCCCACCTAGTCCCTCATTGCCTTCTGTCTTATCACCCATGGATCCAACCTTACCTGCCACCATTGTTGCAGGTGATGAAGAGTTTTCATGACTCCTTGATCAGAATCCCGCAGCCTTACAGTTCTACCTTTCCCACTCTTCCACCTGAGACTCCTCAGGTCTATTGATATATGACATGCATGTATCCATCTCTCCTTCCCTTATTCCTACTACTGCATCAACCCCTAATAATTTAGTGTTCCCCTCACCTTCTTCACCTCTGATAGTTTCGTAGCTAGGCTCCATACCTGCAATATTGTTACATCTGTAGTTTCACTCGCGCATGTTGTATCTGTTATCCCCTTGTCGACCACCAAGACCATAACACAGTCCACACCCATTGTCTCAAAAATTCCCATTGCAACACAATGCCTGTGGTATCGGTGGCATATAATCCATTCCTTAATCTTGTCCTCTCCATCCCGCAAACACTTCCCCCAATTTCTACCAGAGTCACGATGACCATCCCACCTACATACACCTACTATCAATAACACCCTATCTTGTTTGTCACCCATTCTAGATATGTTCCTTCTATGTTGGTTCCTTATTCTCAACCTCCCTACCAGGTTAAATATCTACCCCCTTATGCCATAAGAGGTTTCCCTCCATCACAAACTACCAATGACCTCATAAAGTTGATGATGGAAAATATGCAGACACTAGAAGCATCAGTTTCTGGATTGTACAATTTCCTCACCTATGATGAAATTTGTAATGATCCTATTCACCCGTCCATTCTTATTCGACCATACCCCATACATTGGGAAATGCCAAAATTAAACCACTTCAATAACAAATAATATCCGCAACAACATTTGTGGTCCATTAAGCATCGGTGTTACTTGATTTCCCACAATGATGCTTTAATTTTGAGGACTTTCCCAATGTCTCTGATAGGTTCTGCATTGGACTGGTACAGTGGACTATCAAGACACTCCATTTACTCGTTTAATCAAGTACCCCAAGCCTTCCTAGATCACTTCTCCATCAACATTTTCAAGAAGGTTACTATGTGTGATCTTTATTCCACATGACAGTATGATGATGAGTCTATCGCTAACTTTGTCACTCGATGGCACAACCTTATTAACTAGCTCACATTCCAATTACCTCAAATTGAGATTATAGAACTATTTACTTGGGCATGTGCTAGAAACATCTCACCAACCTTACAGGTGAAATTTTTTTTCACTTTCGATGATGCATTCACCATGGCACTGAAACTAAAAATTTGTGCTATTAAAGAAAAGAAGATTCAACTTCATAACAAGAACATCATGTTTAAATCAAATAATACTTATTCATATTTGAAACCCTAAAAAAACTATTCAAAGCCCAAAGGTTTTGCTAATGTCATAGTTCTCAAAGTTGGTCCCCCTCATCAATTGAACCTAGCCAAACCCCCTTCTAATATCTCTCATGTCCAAGATTTGTACTTCAAATGAGAATAATGAAAGTACACTTCCATAGGAGAATATTATTTTATCATTTTGGAAAAGCTTGTTAAGGCTAGTGTCATTACCCTTCCACCTATAAGACCACATATTGGTCTCAATCCTGAGCGACCCATGCCTATGTAGTATAAGGAACATGAATTTTACAAATATCATCGTGTCAGAGGTCACAATGACAATAACTGCATTACCTTCAAGAATATCGGCCAATAAATGTTAGACAATGGAGATCTAGTCTTGGATATCCTGAATGCACTCACTAACCAAAACTTTCATATCTTTAAGAAGTCATTCCCTAATCATTCCCCATCTTCCAACCAAGCTGGTGATACCTCAAACAATGATAGCAATGTACGCGAGGTCCACGCTATTTTTAATGACACACCATTTGCTTCCCAATTGCCTCATGTTCATTCCATAGATGAAATCTTATCCTGCGATCCCTTATCTGCACCAGAATCTATTTCATCTACTCCTCTATCCATAGAGGAACCCCTTCATGTTCCCCTTCACCCATGGAAGAAGCTAAAATCAGCATGCCACCTTTGACCCCTCAAAATTATGATAAGTTGTCAGTGGCACCTCTCCTACTCATAGAAGATGCAATTCCACCACCTACACTAACACAAGGAGAGTCCACTTTGGCCAGCCCCTCCTCCGCTCTACCCATGGAGGGTACTATAGAAGTACCACCACCTGTAGATGACCATTCACCATCAAACCTTCAAGATCCCACTGATCTACTTTTAACTCTCTTACCCACAAAGTCTGAGGCTAGCCATTTCCCTGTATCTCAAATACATTTTAGGGGGATTGCCACTCGATCCACATCGACCCCGCTTATAACAACACCATTCTCATGCTTGGTCGATCACCTAGACTATGTCAATAGAGCATTACTTTGGGGATGCCTTCTACTTCCTAATTCAACACAAATGCAATTGTCACTCACTAACACCTCCACTATCTATCCCAAAGTGTTTCTAGTGACCAAACCAAACACAACCACAACTATTAAAATACCTTCCATGGCACCACTCATGGCCCAACTCACACCTCTACCCATATCCTATCATACATCTACACTTAAACCCATGCCTATATCATCTCCCTTACCTAAACCTTTCACTACCGTAGGGGTCATACCAACAACTAGCCTTACTCACCCACCATTAAATTACATTTAGCTACATCTTCCAAAAATAACACCAAACTTAAACTAGCCCCTAAAATGAAGATCCAATCTCCTAAATCTCATACCCCAACCTCACCTACCATGCCCTTATCACCTTCACCCCTTCCGTCTGTCCTAGGACATCACCCCTCGACCCTGGCCAAGAAACCCCCATCCACTGGTAAACCAAGAATGCAGCAACCAATTTCCCCATTGTATACCTCTAATATACCCAAACAACCCACATAACCTCCGCCCTCACCTGTAACCTTCTTACCACCCATACCACCAATACCATTAATAACTTCTTCACTACCCATGACACTTCCTTCTCTTTCACTCACACCTCCTACCCAACCCACACCACCTACCTCCATAGCACCTTGATTACCCCCATGGGTAACTAGCCCTCTTCAACCAGATATTTTTCCCTCCACATCTCATACACCCATATCACCTTTACCAAAAAATATGCAACCTAAATCTAAAAATCCTCTACCCTCTAATAAGGTAGTAAAACCAACCAAAGCTTCCATTTCTAGTTCATCTACCATGCGCCTACCCAAGAAGATATGACCAACACCTAAGACCACATCACACACCAAACTAGTAGCCTAACCTACTTCCCCTCTTATAAAGACACTTCCTCCACAGTCAGCCACACCTCTACCCAAACCCAAATTCACCTCCCATTATGATCCATTAGCAGGGTCCTATGCCAAAATTGTAACCAATCTCCTCAAAAATTTTACCATTGCATTACCACCTCTTAGACCTTACGACCCACTCAAACTCAAACCAAAAGGGTTTGACGAAACAAAAATTTACACCTACCATCATGTGCCAAGACACGATGTAGAGAACTATAAGGCTTTAAAAAATACTCTTGTCCAATTGTGTCCTCCTGAATAAAAATTTGACAATGATGATCTTCTTGATGAGGACCCCATTTCACCTTCACCAATTTCCATAGATCTTCTCTCGTCACCTACTCAACAACAAATATCTCCACCCCCAAAACTATTTGATCCATCCCTGGGATTTGAAATTAACATGCTTTACATAAGAGATTTAGCCAAACCACCACCCAAATGCCAATTCACCCTACTCATCTCACAAGGCTCATATCCACCACTAGGGTTTTGTCCCTCTTGCCACTATACCTTCCATGACACACCCTCTTCATCCACCTCCCCTCATATTAACATGATAAGCATTGTCACCCGTGCTCAGAAAGACAAGGGAATGGAGAAAGAAAGTGGCCCATCAACCAACCATGTACCCAATATACCATCCGTGCCCGCACCCACATTCATCAATCGAGGTCCTACATATCCCATTTGTGATGGGGTCACACATTGCACAATTCTAAAACAACTACACTAATCGCCTCTCAAAAAGTCTTTATAAGACATCATCTATACCTCGGAGTCACATCATCAGCCCCTCATGGAGGTCCTTCAATCTATTAAAGTCTTACCAAATGACCCAACACCTGTGGCCTCCATCATTACCCCTAGCCACATAGCCTCTCTCACCAGGTCTTCACCTTCATCTACACATCCATCCACTTGCCAAGTGGCCACCCTCAGCTTTGTAGATGAAGCAATTGCTCTATTCCAGTCCGATGACCATGACCCCACTCTTTTTGTCTCTGTCTTTATCGATAATATACGCATACGATGCATTATGATCGATGCTTGCACTAACATTAACATCATCTCCTCCCATGTGTATGAACAAATGAAAATACCTACCAATTGCATGCATGGTAACCCTATTATGTTGTGTTCCTTCAATGATGCCATGACCTCTACACTAGGTGTCATTTTTCTCCATGTCTACGTAGGTCTCCGCACCATCCTGTAACTTTTGTATGTCTTAGAAGGGGAGTTCTAGTATAACTTACTACTTGGCTGACCTTGGATCCGTGTTATGGGTTGTGTCCCTTTGACGTTACATCAATGCCTCAAATTTGAACATAAGGGACATAATTACACCATCCCCACTAACCCCTCACCTTTTAAGACCTTTAACATGCTATATCAACCCAATGATGTGCTTGTACTGGTCAAGGAATCCGCCACCACAACCACTTCACCTTCACCCACGAGCCCATCCACCAAAATTTCCACTACTTTTGTTGTGTCTAACCTCGCTATCCCTACTGTAGTTGTAGCCTCTACCAATGACACCCCTATTTCCCCTTCATCTAGTGAGCTATCTATACCCGCTAACTACATACTATCTACTGATCCCTTAGAAGGTGCTTTTCAATGCCTCACTCTAGGGGAATACCACCTATATAATATCGATACCCTCCTCACCCCAAAAGATTACATGAATCTACAGGGTAAGTGCAGGAAGTTGATGGACAAATATAGGGTCATCCGTGGACATCATATTGCAAATAACAACATAATATCAACTTGTAGGGATTATTAGCAATACATACACTCAAAATTAGACAAAATTATATTAATATGAATCGTAGCATCCAGAATATAGTTTCTAAAATACTAATTTTTTGTAAAAAATGGACAAGATTAGCTATATTAAACACTCAAAATTCAATGACTTGGTTTTTTTTTTAAAACGCCGATAAGATTATAGTCCGTTTGCCCACAATTTGGATGACCAAAAATTGATATATATTTTTTTCCTTTGGTGAGAAGTTATATACCACTATCTATCTTGGGATGGATTTTATTTTGTATTTTTTTGAGTAATATTTTATTTTTTATGATTTTTTCCGTGAAAGTGGTATGAAAACATAAAGAAAACAGAGCACTTTCCGTTTGCCCGCCATAACTCTATCAAAAAATATTGAAATCAAATAAATTTTTTTTTGAACATGTATATAATTTCACCATGATTGGGATGGTATGATTTTTATCACATTCTGATAAGTGAAACAAATTTTGCAGTCTTAAACGTAGACATAAACATTCACAGGAAAAAGTGTCTTAAAGACATACTATTAGTAAAAAATTATAAAATGATATTTATCCTCTTCTATGCACTTTAAAATCAATATTTCTACAAAGCTAATAGTCTCCCCTATGCAATGGTACCATTTTTATGACATAGTTTTTACTTTTCGGCATGGTTCAAGTCCGCGGAAGACTAAATTTGATGTTTTGCTGTTTTTAATGTAAAATTCAGGATTTGATGTCCACTTAATTGTCCCCCAACTTGGTGCACTTACCCTACATCAACACCCTAGTTATGACATTCACATCGGTGACGTTTTCCCTTATGGCCCTCCCCACCTTCATGCCAATCTAACATGTGGGGGACTTTATATGGCAATGTATAAACCTGAACCTCCTTCCAGAACCCAACCATTTTCATCTGACCTACGCTCCCTCACTAACCACCATTTATCTCACACTTTCCTCCACTAGTGTACATGGAAAGGATTTGTCTTTGTTTTTTATGAACAAGGCTACCACACTGTCATCTCGTGTACCTCTCATTAACACAATGAACATAGTGGCATTGGTTTTGACACTCCATCCTCTAAGAAGGTTCGCATTGACCTTATCTAGAATGAGAAATCTTCCCCCTCTCATTCAACCACATTACCATCCTCACCCACGGAGTCCATATATCTTGAATCTATACCTCCTGACTTTTTTTTGTAAACTCCATTTCCATGAGACCACTGACCTATCAACGCGATGGCAAGGCTCCCTCTTCTCTCTCATTCCTGTATCCTGACATGACCGATGATGATACACCTTTAATTTATGTCATTTAATGTCAGGATGATGAGTCCACCCTCACCTACCTTGGTGCAAAAGACTCTTATATTCATTGGTCATTACCCTCTAAGAAACAAACCATGTTGATCGAATCAACCATCAAAATCAACATTAATACATAGGATCACCTAGACATTCTAAAGATCAAACAATCCTTAGACATTATTGAACAAGAATCCTTCACCTCTATCCTTTAAGACCATAGCAATGCATTTTCTTGCTCCTATGTCGAAATGCCCGATATCGACCCAAAAATCATGGTTCAAAATATCATAACCATTCCTGATGCTAAACCCATCAAACAAAAGCTACAAAAAATGCATCCTCGCATTGCTCTACTGGTCAAATAAGAGATTCGATGCCTTCTCTCAATTTCCTTCATTCTACCCATTGATTATCCCCAATGGATTTCTAACATAATTCCTATCATGAAAGCAACAGGGGGACTTTGCATTTACATGGATTTCCATGACCTCAACCTTGTGTGTCCCAAACATGATTTCCCACTACCAGGAATTGACCAATTAGTTAATCTCAATGCTTTCCATGAAATGTTATCACTCATGGACAGTTTCTCGAGATACAATCAAATATTACTAGCCCCTAAGGATCAACACAAGACTGCCTTCATCACCCCTTGGGGGAATTTCTGCTATCAAATCATGCCTTTCGTCCTCAAAAATTCTTGTGCTATATATCAGTGAGTCATGACTTACAGCTTCCATGACATCATGCATCACATATTGGATGATTACGTAGATGATATGCTTTCTAAATCCAAGCATATAACCGAACACCTTCCCGTTCTTAAAGTCATCTTTAACAGCCTCATCAAATATTGTGTTTACCTTCAACTGAAAAAGTGTGTCTTTATGGTACTTTCCAAGAAACTCCTAGGTTTCATCATTTCTTTGTGTGGTATAGAAGTTGATCCTGCTAAATTCAAAGCTATCCTTTAAATGCCTCCACCCTCTAATCTCTATCAACTTTGTAGCCTATAGGGAAAGTTGCAATCAATTCGTCGTTCTATCTCCCATCTTTCTGACCACTATCAACCATTCCATCATCTTCTCAAGAAATAAATTTCATTTAAATGTGATGATGAATGCCATAAGGCCTTTGAAGCCTTGAAACAATACCTCATTCAACCACCAGTGCTCATCCCTCCTAAGGAAGACCATCCCTTCTACCTATACATTTCTACCACTAACCATTCTCTAGGTGTCATGCTCACTCATCGTGATGACCAACACCAAGAGAAAGTGGTTTATTACATAATTCGTACCCTTCTTGACTACGAAAATAGATATATCCACACCAAAAAACTTTTCCTAGCCTTAGTTTTCATCGCCACCAAACTCCACCATTACCTACTCAACCACAAAACCTTTTTCATTACTAATACTAACCCATTACTCTACATGTATGCCAAACCTTATCAAAATCAACGTGCCACATGCTAGCTTATGCTTCTGGCTGACCTCGACCTCAAATTCATCCATCAAAAGTCCATCAAGGTCCAAACTATAGCTGACTAATTGGTCAACGCACCTATTTCCGAGGATTAACACTCTAAATTCAACTTTCCAGATGAGTCTATTGCTACCCTTTCCCTAGACGAACCCACTTACTAAATGAAACTCTTCTTCGATGGCTCCAAGTGTCAACGTGGGGATGGGGCTAGTGTTATCCTCATTCCACTTGATGGTGAACCTATGCCTTTGTCTTTCAAACTTGATTTTGATTGTACAAACAATATTGCTAAATACGAAGCACTCGTGTTGGGTCTCCAGGATGTTTATGCCTTAGATGTTAAGTCAATCAACACCTTTAGTGATTCTCAGTTGGTCATAAACGAAGTCAATAGTATAAACCAGTGTCATAATGAGATACTTCAAAAGTATAAGCATCACGTGGACATAATTTTGACCACCTTTGACCATTATGCACTTCAAACCACCCCACGTTCTACCAATAAATTTACAGATACCATGGTCTACTTGGGTTCTCAGATACCTGCTTCACCCGCTGACTCTAAAATATTTGTCACCATACAAAAACTACATTCACCCTCTTATTTTCCTTGTGAAGTCTACTCTATCAGAACCATTGCTCCTAACCCAAGTGACCTTTGGTATAAGAAATATACAGACTATCTTTCCCTTTCCATTTTACCCAACGATCTCACTTGTAATGGACAACGTGACTTTCTTAAAAGTGTATCCTGTTATGTCATCATGGGTGGTCTTCTGTACAAATGTGGTTTTGAAAACATTCTCTTATGATCCCTTACAAGTTATGAAATTCCTTACACCACTAAGGAAGTCCATGATGGAATTTGTGGAGGTCACTTTAGTGGTCTCACCGTCACAAAACATATTCTTTGCCTAAGCTATTACTGACCAACCCTAAATGGTGACTGTTGTGATTATTCCAAATGCTACGTAAAATGCCAACATCATGCTAATCTCCATCACACCCTTAGTCATGCCTTACAAGTCACGCGAGACCTTTGGCCTTTTTCTCAATGGGTTTTGGATCTTGTCAGTGAGATCAACCCCCATTCTTCACAATGCCACCAACAGATCATAACCACTACTGAATATTAAACTAAATGGGTAGAATCTATTCCCCTCATTTCCACCAAATCTGAGAAAATATGTGAATTCATCAACCATCACATCATCGATCACTTTGGTGTCCCTCACCGCATTATCACAGATAATGGAAAATAATTGAAAAACAAAACCCTACACAAAATATGTGATGCTTTTAGCATCCAACTTAGTTTCTCATCACCTTATTACTTGCAAACCAATGGTCAAGTTAAATCAACCGATAAAACCTTGAAAAAAATTCTTATGAAGGTATTCAACGATACTGGGAAGGATTGGCATATGGACATTTCTTTTTCCTTGTGGGCTTATCACAATAGTAATTACACTTCAACTACTGCCACCCCTTTTTCTCTAGTCTACGATATTGAGGTTGTCTTACCTCTCAAAGTCTAGATTCCATCCCTCTGCATCTCACTACAAGAAATTCTCAATGATGATGAATTTTTCCAGGATCATTTGGCACAACTTGAATTGTTAGATGAATGTTGTCTCAACACTTTTGACCATCTCCAAATCTACCAAAAATGTATCAAATGTTCCTATGAAAATAATGTTCATGAACAAACCTTTCAGGCCAGTGACCTTGTCCTGAAGTAAAATCAACATGTAACCAAAGAGGAGAAAAGAAAACAGGGAAAATTTACTCCTAATTGGCTTGGACCCTATATTGTTACCCATTCCTATAGATCAGTTGCTTATCGTTTGTCTTCACTCAAAGGTAAACCTGAACCTGATCTCCTTAATGCCTTGCATATTCAACCATTTTATTGTTGATATCAAGTCCTATATCACTTTCTATCAATTTATCACTCATCCCTTAAGCATTGTTCACCTTCCATAATTACCCATTTTGAGGATCCGTGACTAAACAAGAATCATGTGATTACTCATCACCTTTTAGCCTTGTCTTCAATATGAGTACCACAATTATGCTCATAGCATGATTCTCTTGGATAATTTTTGTCTTCTTCAAGATGGAATCCCATGGTTTTTCTTCACTCAAAACCACCTCTTTCACAGTTAATATTTGTGTACTATGATCTTGTCTTCTAAAACAAGAACCTAATTATCCTCTATAGTCTTGTTCATGACTTAAACATCTAAAAACAAAAAGGGATACAACTCCTTGAGTCAAACTTCCAACAAAATATGACTCCCTCAAAAGGGACATCTCTTCTTTATATTCTACCACTATTAATAGACTACTCCCTTGAAGGACAACTATATACAGTCATTACAAAAATATAATATCTATTCATAAGCTTCGCGCATCGATCATCTTCACAAAGACCTCAAGGAGATAATATACCCATCCCAAATAGAATTCCCACATTGATCAATCTATTAAAAAAATTGAAAAAGATGAAATTTTCGTCATGGACTTTCCTATTTTAGATTATGGGTTTCTTGTTCTAAAATACACATCGTCATACACTAAGTTACGCTAAACCTCCCATTCTCACCTCCTTGACTTTTTCTCCTAAATTCCTCGTTACTCAAGGGACTTGCCATAAACACAACATTTCATGATCATGTGAATTTTCTTCACCCTTAGAATAGTTGATTATAAAAGGCCTGTAGGGTATTACGTTCATAATCCCATCTATGCTATGGTAGACTCATTAGGTTTCTTATCAATTAAGCAGCTCATTTACCATCTCTTACCATTTTCCTTCCTCATTAATTATTGATTATCCTTTACAGTACAATATCCTCAAAGCCAGTATTTAAAAATAAATCCACCATGCCTATAACCTAAACTCAATACTGCCTATGACTTACATCACCCATGCCTAGCACCTATCAACCCATTCCACTATTTCACCCTAATCTTTCCTAGCTTATGGGAGAACTACATTGGCCTGAGGTCCCTTTTCACTAGGACTATGTAGGAAGCACTCTGAGGGCATGGGTGTAACACCTTTGAAAAACAGTTTATACTTCTCTTTTGCATTGCAAGACTTGGCATGTGATTTTCTTGAATGAGGTTTGTTTCTTTGATTATTGAAAATCATGCTCGTTGTGGATAAATCATTTCTACTCTTGGATTCATTGGATTGAAATGATATGGCTTACAAGAATCCATTTTCTCTTCTTGTAGGTAAGTTATAATCTGGTTTTGAGAGTTGCAAAAATTATCTCTTTTAACTGACTCATCCTTGGATCAATTCCAGTGATCCAAGGAATGTTTTAAATCTCCTTACCTGACTGAATGGTAAAATTTACATTCATAGGTGGAGAGACGTAGCAGAATGAATTTTGTATGTTACAAATTCTTTGGTCTTATATGAACGTGCCTTCATTCGGTTGTATGATTGCGCTTGGATCTTTGGGATTGATCTCTTCAAGAAATTTAATGGTGTAAGAAAAATAAAGTCTTCTTCACAACTATGAAGGGGAACTAAATCCTAAACCTAAAGAATTATCCTAATGGTATCCTAAACTAAGTAAATACACCTACTTCCTAGCTATATCTACTTATTTGGGTTGTAGTCTAACCTAAGCTTCTTATTTTATTTTGTTGGAATGGAATCCTAATTTAAGATCTTGTGCTAAATGAATAAGGAAGAAATTACTAAGGTAGTGCTTGGCTATTTTAACCTAATACCTAATACTATATGGTTGAGAATTTGATCTAACCTAAGGTGGAAATTACTTATGAAATGATTTTGATTAAATCTAAGGTTATAACCTAAGTTTTGGGAAATATATCCTAAACTATTGAAAGGGAACCTAGGGTTGCATGGAATTATGGAGATGGTTCCAATGGCATTTATTTTATTTTATTTGGTTAAATGAATGGAGGTACAACTAGTTTGGAAAAGGCAAGTAAACTTTAGTGGAAGAATGCGTGGATGCTTCACTAAAGTTGGAAATGCATGCTGAAGTGGAAATAACATTCACTTAGTTTTAGGAGGTAGTGGAAAGGAGACATCGGTGGGAGATTTGGGAGTAATTACGTTAATGAACCTCGGTTTTTACATGCAAACCGTATTGGAAACAAGGAAAGAGGATTTGTTGGAGGTTTTTTTTAATCTTACATGCATTGTGATTTTTTCTCTGCATGGAGCTATCTGGTTCTTTGAACCAGCATTTCCACTTTTACTTTGTGGCTATTTTTGGTTTCTCTGGTCTATTTTCAATCCAAGGAAAGTATATGAGGAATTATAAGAAAATATGTTTTGTTGTTGATCTTTTGTGGAGGAGAAAAAGAGTTGGAATCTCAGGTTATAAGTATCATTCGAATTGGCAGAATCACTATCAGACATGATAGTCTCTACCCACTAAGATTTCTTACTTTCTTCTAAATGATTCATTAAAACAATTCTGCTCTCATGAGATAAATGTTTGCATGTTTTGTCTAGTTATTTACTTTTTGGGTTGTAAGAATCTTTGTGGTTTTCGGATATAAATCCATTGCATGTTAATGTTAGCCTTTAGAAACTCTCTCTGTGCAAGTTTGAGTAGTGATATTCATATGGAACTTGTGTCTGAAGCTATATGTTTAGTACTGAACTAGTATCCTAATCTTGTGTGTTATGAACTTGCATTTGAAGCATTGTGTATGGTTTTGTACTTGTATTTTGAGCTTGTCATTTTTACTCATATTCAAGGTTTTGAGTCTCTTATAACTCATATATGGGACTGTCTACTCGAAAATGCTGGAGAGAATAGTTCTGGGTTTGAGTTGATATGGTAATATCTTTTGAGATCTTCTCCTTGAAGCTTCTTGAGTTTGGAATGGTTTTGGTACTTCTGTTTTTGAGATTGTACCACCTTCTTTGAACTTGTAAGGGCTTGTAAATATGGAGGATATTATTCTCTCCTCTACTCTGAGAAAACCCACGTCTTGTTTGAAGGCTTGACTGTTTTGTTTGAAGGTTAATGGACCTTTTATGCGAACTATATCTTGTTGTGGGACTGATGGAACCTCTAGTTTGATACTATTACTATTATTTTCTCTTTGGGTTGAAATAGAAATCATTCGAAACAGTTGTTAATGGGGTTTTTGAAGTTTTATGGAATTGTGGTATGCATTCTCCTTCTTGTGATCAATGTTTAGAATGAATACCTTCTCTATCACAATCTTTATAGATGGAGTTGTGCAAGTCTTTTTGTTGTGAAATATGTTTCAATCAAGTTTGAGGTAATGTTGGGACCTTGCTTGACTTAATGTGTATTGGGTTTTCTTACTCTCTTTCAGATCATTTTAATTTATTTCTACATTTTAAAAGAAAGATGAGTTGAATACTCTCGTGTATTAAATCTTGTATGGAAGGATTTATTACCTCTAGTTCAGGATTGTTACATATAATATTTCTTACTTGGATCACAAACTTATGTTCTTTTCTTTTTAGCTGTTTAAGCCCTTATGTTGGGATTTCAATTACTTTTGAGTTCGTGAGTATTTTGGATACCTTGCTTAAGCTTAATATTGTTGTTGAGTTTTAGTTACCCTCTTATATATTCATTTGGATGAATTTCTAGTCTTTAAAAGAAGATAAGAATGGATTTCTCTTGTGGAAAATATTGTGTTTTCTATTCAGCGTTGGGACGGTACTATGTACTCCTTTTTCTGAAAAATAATTCAAAATTGTATTTAAATAAAAGTGGAATAGGTGAAACATGTCATTATTGATTTTGTATCTTCAATAAATTCTGAATCCTTAGGGAAACTAAAAGCGTTGATGTTCTATAAGTTGTGTGTTTGATTATATTGTTAAGTCTCTTAGGAAACTAGTAAAAGAACTTCTTAGTTTGAAATAGAGATGGGAATTCATTTGATAGTCTAAATGAAATGAATTCTTGATTGGATATTTTCTATTTGAGATTCTTTAACTTTTGTAAAGATAAGTTCACTTGATTAAGCTTCTCTATAGCATGACTCTCTTCTTGGCTGTAGAGTGATTGTTCTCTTAGAACTACTCAACTTCTTGGGTTTGGCATTCTATCCTTTCTGTCTTGTAGGAAATAGTGAGAAACCACTCTTCTAAGATGGAAATTTCCTTGTGGATTATTTCGTATACTTTGTACTAAGTCAATTGTTGTAATGGTGTGGAAAGAGAATAGCTAAGTCAGTTCTGTAGAAGAGAAAGTGTAAGAAATGTTTGATGACTGACTTTTTTGTTTGACTGAGTCATAATCCATTTGGATTTGTTAATGGAAGGATTTATCTTATTACACTTTATCTTATTATGAATCCTCCTTGGATGGACATGAGAAGAGATTAAACTCTTGTGATTCTTGCTTTGATTTGTGGAACGTTTGGTTTTAGAACTTTGAATGATATCTTCTAACATGTAGAGGTTAGTTAAGACCTATGCAGGTAGACTGTTTTGATTACTCTATCCCTTCTTCAGTATTGATTTAGGATTCTTTGTTTAGATGTTGTCTCTTTAATGTTGAATCCTTATATTGTTATCCTTGAACTGAAGAAGTTATGTGTGTAATCAATTTGATACTTTCTAAACCTTTTCTATCTTTAAGACAATTAGTGAATGGTGGATAGTATGTATTGATTCTTTTTCTTTTTGCTTAAGTTGTAGGATGAATCATTCTAAATATGTAGCTATGTTGTAAATAATTTCTTTTTGCTACATAGTAAAAATAAATACTATATTTCTATTTAGTTATGAATTATTAAACAATTGGATGACAAGATCTGTTGTTTGTTTAAAAGTAATTGATTCTGATCAATTAAACTATATGTTATCAGGCAGATGTAGTTGATTATATTATGATCTTTTCTTAAAAAGTGAATTCAGACTCATTATTTGTACATCTTTTCTAGTTTTTATTACTTATGCTTATTTGTATGATATAATAATTGTTTCATTAAAGAAGAGTTTTTTTACTAGAACAATTAGAGGAATGCACTTCGTTTTAATGCTTAGTGCTTATCATGCTCAGTTCCATGAACTGACCCATGTTAGCAATTTTTGTAGATGGACTTCGTAAGTGATAAAAGAAGGAAAAACTTTTTTGATGCATATGCTTATTTAATTCTTGATCTTAAGTAAGGGAATTTCAATTCATTCTTGAGTTGTATTGGAAAAGAAAAGTTATGTTCTTTTATGATCTTAATGTTGATCGACATACAGTATGTCTGAAATGCATAGTCTTGTAAATGTATATTTTATCATGATGAATTGAAAGTTTTGGAGTCTGACTCAAATTTGTTACGTGTAAATTCTCTTGTACTTTCTATGACAGGAAATAGTAGTGATATCTTATCGATATTCTTTATATCTGTTTGTATACTATTGTTGGTATCAATTAATAAGTTGGATTAAGGGGATAGTATAATCTCCCTTACTATAATGAAACTTGTTAAATTGTAAAAGATGTTTTTGTCTAACTAACAAAAATATTGTTTAATAATGAAATATGCATTGGATCATACAATTAAACTATATGAGAAAAGAATGATAAAAAGGTTATGTTAACCCTAACATCTAACCATGTAGAGGAAGACTGCTTCCTCTCTCAAAAGAATGAAAAATAAATGGTATTGTCATTATGATCTTTAATCCTTGTGCTTCATTTATAAAAAGTAAACACTAGCTAAATCTAGGTGAATGATACACCTTCTTTGGATAGCTAGGTTACATTAAAAATTAACCGTTTGATGTTTGTTGTCCTATTTTTAGGGATAACTGCTTGCTAGGCCACGTTAATGAACATCGATGCAAGCATGAGTTAATGAAGTTCTTAATATCAAATCAGATTAATTATGCATAAAGAACTTAATGAATGTTGGAATTAGGGTTAGACATGGTTGTTGCAATTTGAATCTTAATCCAATTTAAATTATGAATTTAATGACCACCAAGGGGTATGTACATCATGATGAATCAGTTCTAACAAATGTTAGCACATGCCAATAGTAGGACTGTACCTTTAAGAAGACCAAGGGATTCTCGAGGATACATTGTTGTAGTTGACATGCGGAAACACCCTTCTGTATTTTTTCATCTAGATCTACACACATCTTGACTTGAACTTAGTTTCTCTCTAGGTTAGGTTAGTAGCATGTTTAGGATAGGTAGTAGCTTTCTACGACTCAGGGTACCTTGGCACATTTGGTTGACTTAGGTTGATCGAGTATGCCCATATACCCTAAGTCATCATGAGCATCTTCCTATAACAAATTATGTTGCTAATATGGGCTAGGGTCAAATCTTGGGCAAGATGGACTGACAGATAATCAGTAAAGACCATTCTAGATAATAAAAAAGTGATGTGAAGGATGTATTTCTGAAATGATGAGTATGTTGTCTAGGAAAAGTAACATGAATAGTATGCTAGAAACCTTTGGCCAAAGTATCACAAGCTATTAGTTGCATTGTCCTATGTCACCTAGTTTAAAGAAACATGATGTCATATGAATATTGGTAACAAATATTCAAATAGGTTCTTTAAATAGATCACTCAGTACCCAGAATAGGGTAGGAAAACCAAGTATACGTTGTATACATAAATTATTCTATACTTTAAGACAAATGTGAGAGATCGGTTGGTAACCGAGTCATGGAATGAGAGATCGGTAAATTACCAAGTCATTACAGCTTCATATGGTTATTTGTTATGAGATTGATTGGCATGGAATGTGTGTTCTAAATGATGTTTTTTTTAGAAAAGAGAACATTGTGTTAAAAAAATCCCTTGTTTCTAAAGCCTTAAAATGGGAATGTTACATCTTGGTATTAGAGTTGAAGGTTACAGCTCTTGGACCTATTGGGTCCATAATCTGATGAAACTTAAATTTTCTTGTTAACAGAAAATGGTTAGAATAAGAGGAAATGTTGCAAATAATCCTCCACCTAAGGAAGGAGCAACAACTACCCAGAAAATCAATGATAAGATCCTTACTTCCCTATTGGACAAAAGGTATCATTTGGCTGTATTTGAATAACAAGTAATGGGAAATGAGGAGGAAGAAGATGTTGGTAATAATAATCAGCCACCTCCTGAGGATAACGTCAATTTAGGTGATGATAACTAAAGACCATGGAAGAAATTTGGAATGAAGAGTAAGCTTTCTGTTGATAATAATAAAAAAACAAAAAATAAGTTTTTTGGTAATGCATGGAACAACTTTGTCAAGAATAATAATAACAAACAGAAGTCCTATGGAGGTCAGAATGATAATTCTAGGGCAAGAAATAAATATGAGCCTAGAACAAGACTTGTAAGAGACTATTATAACTGTGGCAAAGATCATTACACAAATCAATGTCCTTTGAAAAAGGATGATTGTAATCAGCAGCACAAGATACATGTTGCAGTAGCTGACAAGTAGGCTAAAAAACAAGCCATGGCCATAGAGGTTTTGGGTAAGTTATTTAGCATACCTATAACTATTATTTTTGATACCAGAGCTACTGAATGTTTTATTTCTAATAAATTAGCATAAAAAATAAAAAGAAAAGTTGGACACATGGACTTTACATTATGGAAACAATGTTTCTCATATAGTTAGTATGTGTCTTTTTGGAGCAGTCCTTAACTAGCCTAATTTTTCCACTGAAGTTGATATTTATGTTGCACCTTTGGGGTCTTATGATGTAATCATAGGTGTTAAATTGGTTACCTGAACATAATGCAAAAGTGGATTGTTTTGAAAAACATATTAGTTGTTTAGATGATCTGCAGAAAACAATAGAGATTCAGGGTGTGAAACGTGAGATTTCTGTTAGAAAAATGTCAGCTGTGCAACTTAAAAATGCAAAAAATAAAGGCTGTGCCTTATATGCAATAAAGATTGCAGAAAAAATTGAAGAAAACAGCGATGTCATGGAACGATATCCACTATTACGAAACTTCAGTGACATGTTTTTGGAAGAGTTACCAAGTCTTCCACCCAAAAGGGAATTTGACTTCACAATTGAAATCGAGCCTAGAACCGAGCCTATTTCTAAGGCACCATATTGAATGACTACTATAAAATTAGTAGAGCTTAAGGATCAATTGCAAGAACTTTTGTCTAAAGTTTTGATTATACCAAGTGTTTCACCTTAGGGAGCACCAGTAATTTTTGTGAAAAATAAGATGGAACACTTAGATTGTGCATTAATTACATAATGTTAAACAAAGAAACAATCAAGAATAGATACCAAATCCCTAGAATTAATGATCTATTTGATCAGATGCATGGAGCATTGGTATATTATAAGCTAGATCTTTGATCTGGATATCATCAATTATAGATTAAGGATGAGGAAATTCATAGGACAACTTTCAGAAAAAGGTATGAACATTATGAGTTCATAGTTTTACCTTTTGGATTAATAAATGCCCCTGCAACTTTTATGAATTTAATGAATAATATCTTTCAAGAATAATAGGCAAAAAAAATTATCGTATTCTTGGACGACATTCTCATATATTTTAAAAGTATAGAGGAACACCATGAACATTTGAAGATAGTTTTGGAAATTTTGAGAAGGAGAAGGTTATATGGTAAGTTATCTAAATGTTCTTTCTATGACACAGAAGTGCACTATTTGGGACATGTAATAAGCAAGAATGGAATTGTTGTAGATCCTTCTAAAATTGTAGCAATAACTAAGTGCCCTGCACTAAAGAATGTACATGAAGTTAGAAGCTTCATGGGACTTGTAGGTTACTATAGAAAGTTTGTAAAAGATTTTTCTAAGGTGGCTGCACCAATAACTTCATTACAAAAAAAGGATAAGAAATTTTTTTGGAATGAGAAATGTGAATATGAATTTAGAACTTTGAAGGAACAGTTAACTTCAAAACATATTCTAGTGGTACCGGACCCTAATGGATATTTTACTGCTGTAACGGATTCATCTAGGGAAGGGCTAGGATGTATTTTGTTACAAAATGATCATGTCATAGCTTACAAAAGTAGAAAACTAAAGTTACATGAGTTAAATTATGCTCCACATGATTTAGATCTTGTTGCCGTTGTCCATGCACTATAAGTTTGGAGGCATTACCTACTTAATAAACCTTTTGAATTAAAAAATGATCATCTTTGGCTTAAGTATATTTTCACTCAGCCAAATCTAAATGCAAGACAACTATGATGGTTAGATTTTTTGTCTCAATATGATTTTGACATCAATTATATCAAAGGTAAGGAAAATAGAGTGGCTAATTCTCTAAGTCATAGGAAGCACATTTTTGCTCTTATGACATTGAGAAATCAGTTTAAGGATGAAGTAAAAAGTATCATGGAATCTGATTCTTACTTTCAACATGTAAAAACAACACTTACGGCAGATTCAAATGATGTGAGGTATAAATATTTTCACTTTGACAATGAAGGATTCTTAAGATTTGGAAACAAAGTATACATACCTTCGCTAAATGATTTAAGAAATAAATTGTTAGAAGAATTTCAAAATTCACCTTTTTCTTGACGCCCTGGTATTACAAAGATGCTTGCTGATATAAGATAACAATACTTCTAGAAGGGGATGAAAAAGGATGTTATTGATTTTGTGACACATTGCCTTGAATGTCAACGAGTTAAAGCTGAACATATGCACCCAGTCAATTTATTATATCCTCATAGCATACCACAATAAAAATGGCAAGTAATAAGCATGGATTTTGTACAAGGGTTGCCTACGTCAGGAAATAAACATGACACTGTTTTGGTAGTTGTTTATAAACTAAAAAAGGTAGCACACTTTATTGGTGGTAATCTGAAGGATGATTCTCCTGTATTGGCTAAGAGATTTGTATATGAAAGTTTCAGATTACATGGAGTACCTAAATTAATCATATCTAATAGATATCCTAGAATGACATCAAAGTTTTGGAAAACACTTAATGCAACTCTAGGAACTAAGCTGAATTTCAGTTCTGCGTATCATCGGAAAATGGATGGATAGACTAAAAGAGTTAATAAATTTTTAAAGGATATGTTACAAATGTATTTTATGGATCAACAGTATAAGTGGGAAGAGTACCTTCCACTAGTTGATTTTTCTTATAATAACACATATCATGCCTCTCTTAAGATGGCACCTTTCAAAGCACTATACGGAAGAAAATGCAGAACCCCCGTTAGTTGGGACAACATTGAGGATAGAGAGGTAATTGGACCTGAAATCCTTATAGAAATGCAACAAGAAGTTAAAATTATTTGTGAATTCTTGAAAGAAGCAGCAAATAAGAAAAAGAGTTATGCTGATTTAAAGTCGGTTGACAAGAAATTTGAACTTTGTGAGAATGTATTTCTTCAGGTTAAACCGAAAAATATCTCTATAAATTTTAGCAAGGCTGCCAAGTTATCACCTCGTTATGTGGGACCCTTTGAGATAGTTGAAGTAATCAACCTTGTAGCTTACCGTTTAGCATTACCTCCTACTTTATCATGAATGCATGATGTTTTCCATATTTCTTTGATTAATAAATATGTTTCAAATTTATCACATGTATTAAATTAGAATTCCTTGCAGGTCCAAGACCTAGGAATAATCATGGTTAAACCCATACGAGTGCTGGAAACTTGCCAGTTACATTTAAGAAATCATGAAATAAGTCAATGTAAGGTCCAATGGGACTAGTTTAATGAAGAAAGTGCAACCTGGGAAAATTTGGAAGATATGAAAACTAATTTTCCATATTTATTTGATCATAATTGACTATGATGACAAATAAAAATTTGTGATTTTATCTTTATATGTCAATAAGTCTACCAGTTTTGGGCAGATAATTATTTATTTTTAAATAAAAAGCTATATGAATGCTAATTTCTAGAACTTTAAATTTTGATATTGTTGCAAACATATGTTAAGTAAGTTAATAAATTGAGTATCCTAAATGCAATTTTCAAACATAATAAAATCATCGGGACGATGATTCTTTTTAGGAGGGAAGTATGTAACACCTTTGATAAACAATTATATTTCTCTTTTGCATTGCAAGTGTTATCATGTGATTTTCTTGAATGAGGTGTGTTTCCTCAAGTGTTGAAAATCATGCTTGTTATGGATATATAATTTTTGATCTTGGATTCATTAGACTAAAATGATATGACTTGCAAGAATACATTTTCACTTCTTGTAGGTGAGTTGCAATTTGGTTTTGATAGTTGCAAACTTATCTCTTTTAACTGACTCATCCTTGGATCCATTGCAGTGATCCAAGGAATGTTTTAAATATCCTTACCAAATTGAATGGTAAATTGACATTCATAAGCTTGAGAGACATAGTAGAATAGTGTCTTATATGAACGTTCCTTCATTCGGCTATATGATTGTGTTTAAATCTTTGGGATTGATCTCTTTAAGAAATTTAATGGCGTAAGAGAAATAAAGTTTGCTTCATGACTATGAAGGGAATATAAATCCTAAACCTAAATGATTATCGTAACGGTATTCTAAACTAGGTAAATACACCTACTTTCTAGCTATGTCTACTTATTTGGGTTACAATCTAACCTAACCTTCATATTCTATTTTGTTGGGATGGCATCCTAACCTAAGTTGATGTGCTAAATGGAATAAGGGGGAAATAACTAAGGAAATGCTAGGCTATTTTTAACATATTACCTAATACTATTTAGATGTGATTTTGATCTAACCTAAGGTGGAAATTACTTATGAAATGATTATGACTAACCTAAGGTTATAACCTAAGTTTTGGGAAATCTATCCTAAACTATTGAAAGGGAACCTAGGGTTGCATGGAATTATGGTGACGGTTCTAATGGAATTTATTTGATTTGATTTGGTTGAATGAATGGGAGCTACAACCATTTTTGGAAAAGGAAATTAAACATTAGTGGAAGCATACGTGGAAGGCTTCAATAAATTTAAAAATGCATGCTGAAGTGGAAATAACATTCTCCAGTTTTAGGAGGCGGTGGCAAGGAGAGATAGGTGGGATATTGAGGAGTAATTGCATTAATGAACCTCAGTTTTTACATGTAAACCATCTTGAAAACAAGGAAGATTTTTTGGAGGTTTTTATTCTTGCATGCCTTGTGATTTTTTCTTTGCATGGAGCTATCTGGTTCTTCGAACCAGCAGTTTGACTTTTAATTTATAGTTATTTTTGGTTTATCTAGTCTATTTTCAACTGAAGGAAATTATATGAGGCATTGGAAGAAAAGATATTTGGTTTTTGATCTTTCGTGGAGGAGAAAAAGAGTTGGAAGCTTGACTGGAAGTATCCTTTGAATTGGAAGAAGTATTATCAGGCATGATATGTTCTACCCATTAATTTTTCTTGCTTTCTTCTAAATGATTCCTTAAAACAATTCTGATCTCATGAGATAAATGTTTGCATGTTTTTTCTGGTTATTTACTTTCTTTGTTGTATGAAACTCTGTGATTTTTGGATATGAATCCATTGCATGATAATGTTTACATTTGGAAAATCTCTCTCTCTGTGAAATTTTTTTGGTGATAAGCTTTTTGTTTGTTCTGAACTAGTGTTTTGCACTGAAATCATGTTCATAACTTTGTGTTCATGCTGAACTTGTAATCGAGACTTTTGTCTACTTTGAACTCGTTTTCATGACTTTTTGTTTAGTACTGAACTTGTAATCTAATAATGTTAGTTCTTAAATTTAATCCAAAGCATTGTGTTTGGTTCTGTACTTGTATTCTAAGCTTTTTTTTTTACTCGTATTTAAGGTTTTGTGTTGCTTAGAAATTATATATAGGACTATTTTCTCGAAAAAGCTTGAGAGAATAGTTTTGGTTTGAGTTGATCTGGTAATCTCTTTTGAGATCTTCTCCTTAATGCTTCTTGAGTTTAGAATGGTTGTGGTGCTTTTGTCCCAGAATGTACCACTTTATTTGAACTTGTAATGGCATGTAATATGAGAGGATATTCTTCTCTCCTCTGCTATGATAAAACCTGTGTCTTGTTTTAAGGCTTGACTATTTTGTTTGAAGGTTAATGGACCTTTTATGGAATTGTATCTTTTTATGGGGCTATAGAACCTCTGGTTAGATACTGTATTGTTATTTGTTCATTGGTATGAATAAGAGGTCATTGAAACAATAGATAACAGGGTTTTTGAAGTTTTAGAAAATGCACAATTCGTATTTCTTCTTGTGTTAGATGATTGGAACGAATACATTCTCAATCTCAGTCTTTATGTACTAGACGAAGCAGTGAAAATAAATTGTTGTGATTCTGTTTCAGTCACTCTTGAGGGTAATGTTGAGACCTTGCTTGAATTAAACACATGTTGGGTTTTCATACTCTCTTTCTAATCATTTTTAAATGACATATGGGTTTTTTATTCTCTTTAGTTTCACTTAAATGGAACTCTAGGTCTTTAAAAAGGAGAAATGAATAAATTTCTCTTGTGGACTGTATAATGTTTCATCCAGAATTTTTACTTCCACCTAGGGATTGTACTATGTACTCATTATTGTGAATATAATTAAAACTTGTGTTTAAATAAATTGGAATAGATAAACCAAGTTGTATTGATTTTGTAAGGGAAACTAAAAGTGTTGCTTTCTATAAACTGTGTGTTTGGTTTTGTGTTCTCTCTTGGGAACTAGTAAAATAAATTCTCAATTTGAAATAGAAATGGGAGTTCATTTGATGGTATAAAAGAAATGAATTCTTGATTGGATATTTTCTATTTGAGATCCTTTAACTTTTGTAAAGATAAGTTCATTTGATCGAACTTCTCTGAAGCACGACTCTCTTCTTGGTTGTAGAGTGATTGTTCTCTTAGGTATGCTTGACTTTTTGGGTTCAGCTCTTCTTTCCTTTCTATCTTGTAGGAAATAGAGGAAACTCACTCTTCTAAGATGGAATTTCCTTGAGGATTTTTTAGTCTAATTTGTACTAAGTCATTTGTTGTAATGATGTGGAAAGATAACAACTGAGTCAGTTCTATAGAAGAGGAAATGTATTCATGTTATAACTGACGGCTTTGTTTGACTGAGTCATACTCCATTTGGATTTGTTATTGGAAGGATTTCTCTTTTTACACTTTGTCTTATTATGAATCCTCCTTGGTTGGACATGAGAAGAGATTAACCTTGTGTGAGTCTTGCTTTGATTTTTGGAACATATGGTTTCAGATCTTTTAATGATATCTTCTAACATATAGAAGTTATTTAAGACTTGCAGGTGGACTTTTTTTATTCTCTATCCCTCCTTGGATTGATTTGGGATTCTTGTTCTAGTTGTTGTCTCTTTAATGTTGAATCCTTTTATTAGTTTCCTTGAACTAAACCAGTTATATGGGTAATATGTACTTTCTGAACCTATTTTTGTCTTTTAGAGGATTAGTGAATGGTGGATAGTATGTATTGATTTGTAGTGCCCACATTTTACACACCCAAATACAATAGGAAAATACCAGGATAATTTTTTTTTTGACTTACATTGCTCACTAAACACAACACAATAAGGGCTCCAAGTACAAAACTTGAATCACATGCGATAATCACATAAGTCATCAACTCACATAGACACATGTAGATGACATCAACATTTTGATGCCACACTTTTCCCAGTGAACGAATACTAGCAATAACACAACCACAATAAACAGGGACTTAAGGATAGGACAACCCAAAACACAACATTACCATGGTTGTATCTTTAGTTACGTTAAACATCCAAGAACATTATTATGTAAGCATAATTTTCTCCCTTTTTCCACCTACATGTTCTGAAAATTCGTTTCACATTTCACTTATTGTTCAA
The DNA here is from genome assembly GCA_019776745.2 of Taxus chinensis. Lineage (NCBI taxonomy): Eukaryota > Viridiplantae > Streptophyta > Pinopsida > Cupressales > Taxaceae > Taxus > Taxus chinensis. The sequence continues at coordinate 305,903,812 of CM034154.1, forward strand.
CCAGTAAATTTTACTCTTTACCCTTCCGACAATCTTCATAACTTACATAAGTTTTTTCCTTATTTCAAATTTCATACAAAATTCTAATTCTCTCATTCTTATGTTAAGATTATGCTTCCCAAAATTCTTATTCAATGTTTAAAATTTAACCTTGCTACACAAGTGAACCTAACATGATGTCAAGGTGAAATCTTGGGATTGAGGAAGACATAGATTCGAAATAGTTTTTTCCCAAGAAAATCCTTCGATCATGGAATAGTTATTTCGTTACCATTATCATTGTAGTACAATAAATTGTTGAATTCCAAATTTGATTTATATATATATATATATATATATATATATTCTCGAAGTTTGATCACACCAAAGCAATACATATTCTTGAAACACATAAAGATGTTTAAATTAAGTTATAAGGACTTCAAGAGTGACCTTAATCCTAATCTCCAATTCTCATGTGCAGTATTATATGATATGCTCTTACATCGCACTAAGGTCTCCTTCTTAGCATTGTCTCAAAACAAAAGAGATACAAAAGCACTTGTTTGACATCTTAAAGAAGTACATGGCTAGGAGCATTATAAACTACACATGAACACAAGTGATATATGTTCACGAGGATCCCATATCTTTGCATTTCACGATTCCGCATAAGAAATTTTCTTTATTACTTAAGCCATAAAATGACATAACAAGGGATTAAGGGACAAGATTACAATTTCTAAGGTTCTCTAGAATCAACATCTTTCAACTCAATTTCGTATGCAAGGAGTTAAATTATAGTTTTCTACCCACAAGCTAACTTCCTAATCCACTAGGGTTTAGTTAAATTCCATTTTTTTTTACTTAGGGATTTACGCTCTATTATAGATTAGAATAATATTCAAAACATATCCGCCCTAAAACTCTCCGTAAAATATCAAAACACTATATTGTCACTAGCCAAGGATAAGACATTTATCTATGAGGGACAAAAGAGTTTACTAACAAGAACACCAGACATAGAGAAACTATATCACGATCTCTAATTATATTGTTTGGATTTAATAGGGATTTCATTCGATGGGGGAAGAGTTTACTTTTAAATCTATCCTCAGAAAAAACAAGGTAATCCACTAGGATACGGAGAGAGGGTTAGCTCTACTTACTCCAGGTCGAGTTTGGCTGTGTTGCTTCTATATGTCTGGTCTATGTCGATGTCACTAAACGTACCTACTAATACATTCAACCCATTCTTGGGATCTTATTTTCCTAACACTAGGATGTTCCATTGAGTGTAAAGGTTCGTTTGAAGGTCATAGTTTTCTATGCTAAGGAATTAACATCTGCAGGTTAGTTATATATACAAATTTTGAACTAGGGTTAACTGTTGTGGTTAGGTTCCTTTATTACATTTTCAAGGTAAGAAACACAACACCAATTATTAGACCAATAATAGCACAATGAAAGTTCACTACAAGGTATAAATTTCAATTCCTTTTGACAATTGTATTCCACTTTTACCATAACAGTTTTGGGATCAAAATAACATCCATAAAAGAAATAAATTTCTCAAGCACTTATTAATATAGCGAATTTCACATACTACCAATTTCAATAATAAGTCTTTCAATATAATACCAAAAATAAACAATGAATTACTCAACGCCTTTACGTCATCATTCTTTCATCCTGCAAAAACCACGTGAGCAAGATATCAGTGATAAATCGCTGGCATGGCATCCACCCTAATCAATCATAATTATCATTTTTTCAGTTTCCCATTTACATAAGATAAAAATTACAATTTGCAATCAAAATAAAAGGGTTTAGAGACATGTATTCATTACATTTCATTTTGCTTCTTTTTTTGTAACCTAGGAGAGAGAAAGAGAAGGGTAGAGAGAGAAAACACCGTTTTTTCAAAAGTTATAATGCACACAAGTTACATTATAGTGTTTTAAACAGTTATTTACATGTGTTAAAAGTTTTCAGGGTGATTTGGCAACCCTACGAGGGTCCTGCAGCTTTCTATTTTTACATTTTTTTTACTAGTTACAAAACGTTCACAACGGGCTCAGAGGCTAAGAAACTACTTCCAAAAGTTATCTTCCGATGAGAATGCACACCATGATTAACTTTACATGTGTCCCCAGATATACCAAGAATTCATAGCAGCTGATGGAATTGAAAAAGAGTGAACGGTTTGCGTTTGGCGGCTAGTTTTCTGGGGCCACTGGTTGTAGTTCACCCTGTTGTAAAATGACAAAAGTTAGCTCGAGGGCCCAGAAAATTACGTCCATAACTGACGTTCGATGGAGGAGCACACAACGAGACATCTCCTAATAGTTCCCATATATAAGGATAATTCATCAGAGTTGACAGGACTGAGAACTAGAAAACTATTTCCAAACAGTGACAAGTCGAAATTGGTCTAGTTTGACTTCGTCAAATTGCAACCGGAGGCCTACAAAATGGATTTTCCAAACTATCCCAAAAATTTCTCCTTCCTATACTAAATTTTCCATGTAATTTTATAGTATAAACACTAGAGGTTTGTGAAGACGAGAGGTAATTTCTCCCTCCAGGCTTTAAATGATAGTTCCAAACGAAAGCCAACTTTCTAGATTTGGCAGCTTTCTACTGTTGTAAACCAGTGTAACAAGGCTCCTATAAGAGCGTCAAAAGGATGTCATATGTTCATTTTGGGTCAAACCAAAGGTCAAGGTGACTCCTCGTATACCAAGGTACACGAATGAAACTTCACATCTCATTTCCAGAGTTGCGAAGGGTACTTAGTGAGTCTCTAAAAATTGCAAAATTTAACTATTTAAAACAAGGTGAAGGTGAACTTTATCAATGGGGAGTCAAATTCATCTAGTCGATAAAACAATATTGAAGCAATCAAGATGTGTAAGAGTTTTCTAAATCATCTTGAAGTGAGGGTGATAGTTCATGGTTTAAAAGAGATGAGTTATAATGAATTTGTGAGTTATGACACGACAATTTATTGTTTTGCGATGAGTTGAAGGGACATTTAACTGTATTAAAAATCATAATAATTTAAAATTCTATTTAGTTACAAGAGATAACTAAAACATGAGAATTATGAGAGGTGAGGGAAGAAGAACCATGCCTGGAAACGATGAGTGAAACAGTACAAGGGGCTCCAAGTAGTTTACACTCGCGATCCGTCGAGACCACCATTGTTGCCACATGATGCCAGGTAGTCACGTGCAAACCAAGCCATTCGTTGTGCACCCATGTCTCATAAAAAATAACCATTTTGTGTTTTCAAGTAATCATCCTGATCCAAGAGACCACATTTTCTATGCCAAACAGATCACATGCCTTTTCAACAAAATCTATTTTTGTGCATACAAATACTCTGAGGAACAACTTTCAAATACAATGCATAGGAAGCACTAATTAGTGGTTCTAACAAAATAGTCCAAAAGATTGGACTTGGAAGAGGTGAGGCAATAATTCTTGGCAAGATTCTACAAGAGGCACTCATACCATCGAAGTATTTACAACCCTCATGCACTGAACCTGCTTGGCTAAATGCTAATTAAACAAAAATGAAGCTTACATGGTCAGGGTATGTTCCATAAGACCACATCTCTTTGAGGCATTCTTGTCAAACAGTTCATATTCCTTTTTAACAGACCCATTTTGTGCATATCCCAATTTCCCACAACAGTCCATGTGACACTACATCTCTGCCCCTGCATTTCAAATCTAAAGTTCACATGCTTCCACATCCCACATATGCCCTGATTTAAAATAGCGCTTGGAACTAGTGCATGCCAAACATACCATATCTCCCTAACGCATGGGCAGACAAGGCCTAAACTCTAAAGCTCAGATTTGGAAAATTGCTTTGTTGTATGGTGGAAACAGGCTGTGGAGTCTGCCTTAAGAGGGAAAACCCATGCATCTTCTTGGAAGTTTCCAAGGCCTTTGCAACAGAACTCAATGCATAACCTCCATCGTGAGAGTTGCATGAGCCCACATTTCTTTGAGGCATTCTGGTCAAACAATTTTATGCACCTTGTACACAGCGTGCATAGAGCATCAACCAAGGTAGCAACTACAACATCTGACAAAGTCCATCTATCTCTTTATGCTCTGTCCAAAGGCCCACGCAGGTTCTAAAACATGTTTTTTGACACAGGCTGGGGAGGATGCTGGCACGGGCCAATCCCATTCCATGAGAAGCTGTCATGTTCTTTCATTTGGTGAACATTTCTAAACAACGACCCCCAAGTATTTGCGACTACAACAACTGACATAAATCCTCCCTCCATTATGCTTTTATGGAAGTCCACGTAAGTACCTTTGGAGCAGTTGGGAGGATTGCCACAAAACACTAGATTGCAGCTTCCATGAGATGACATCTGGTTTAGATCTACTCTACCACCTCTCCCCCCAAATGATCGCCCCCATAGTCCCCATTTTTGCCTAAAAGACAAAACCCTAATAGCAAACATTTTCACGAGATTTTTTCCCTAGCCTTCATATTAGTTTTATTTTATTTTATATTAAATTATATATGTATTATTATTATTTTATTTTTATTTTTTCAAAAAATTTGTGGGGCACTACAAGTATGATATCAATCTTAGCTAGATTTTTTGAACAAAAACATATTTTTTTATTAGATAAGATAATAAATAGGGATTGAATCCCAGAGTCCTTACAAGAAAATATACATCGTGATAGCACCCAAATAGAAACAAAAATTGAGACAGGACCAAAAAAGAGTTAAACAAGAGTAAATCAAGAGGAAACATGTCCACAACGCCAAAAAACAAAGAAAACAAAAACTAACAGTCTGCAGTCTAGGTAGACACAATTCACATTCTGTCAGCAAAAATACCTAACCAATAAAAAAACAAACTAATTCTTCTTTTGACACTTGGGGGGGCCGCCCAGGGTATTGGTAAAATTCTCCTATTGATGATCTTGAGTTGAATCCTTCTGAGTCATTATCCCACCTTCATCATACTTGGAACTTCTCGGGCTAAGTTGGTACTTTCTCTTCTTAAAACTCGATTCCATAGTATCTAGTCTCTTATGCATTTCCTTAACCAAATTATCTAACTATATAACCTCCCCTCTCATCATTTTCTAAGAAATGCATATCTTTATGGAAGCACCGATGCATTCAATCATTCCATCCCTCTTATCCAAGCTAGCTTCTTCCAGTGTTTGCATAATCATTTCCAGTTACTGAATTCTACCATTTAGTTTCTCATAATTATTCCCCCTTTCCTATTGAAATTTTTCTTTCCCGTTAGAGAAGCCTTAACTTCTACTTTCCTATAAAACCCTAATTAGCGAGATTTACTACCCCTCAACCCGGTTTTGGGGTACCCTTCCCATTCGTATCTTGGCCAAACACTCAGCCTAGGATATGTCATCCTCCGACTCATTCCCCATAGAAGTAACCTTTTTTTTCATAATGGGTTTTCCATTTTGATAAAGTTTTTTTTCATAATGGGTTTTCCATTTTGATAAAGGAGGAGAATAAGAACTTCATGAATGGGAGAATCTAGCTTCCAATTTTGAAAATATTTTATAGAGGTAGAGAGTGACATATACAAGAAGAAAGGAATTCTCATCATAACATGATGCCTAAAAATATTCATTAGGGATAGGTGATGTGTGTATATCTTTTGACAATTTCCTTCAAGATTGATATAACACATGATATGATAACAAACATCTTTCCAAACACCATGAATATAGGATCTCACAATGCCATCAGTAAGGAAATAGAATTTTTGCTTACCTTTAATGAAAGTATGGATTTTACAATCCCTATGATTCCAATCCTTGAAAATATTTAATCCTTCCATTTCCATGCCCATAACCTGAGAAATAAATTGCTCTGAGACTTCTAAATCCATCTCCCACACCACAACCCTTCCTTTATCTCAAACCTTAGCAAATTCCATGGTGAGAGAGGGATCATGACCTTTAATCTTTGAAATGTACTCCCTGAAACCCCCAATTTAGAGGATGTGCCAAAGAGATCATGACCTTTAATCTTTCTAATGTACTCCCTGAAACCCCCAATTTAGAGGATGTGCCAAAGAGAAGGATTCTAAACAATGTCCCCATGTCTAGAAATTTCAACATGAACTCTGTCGCCACCCATGGCCTCTCTGTTTTCCATCAAAAAGGCAGCCCGAATGAAATACAATATGAAAAAGGCCTAAAATGAATGAAAATCCCCATAGTGATTTCACGACACTTAACCTCCCTACCTTGGCAAGCACTAAAAATGATATCCCTCGTGTGAAAAATGAAACAAAATTATGACATGTCATGGTTAATAAGATTATTAATTAAGAATCGGAGTTCATCGCCCTTAACCCAAACTTTTAAATCATTACAGGAAACCCCTAGATTAGCCAAACCATCAATGCATTTATTTCCATTAGGGGGAGTGTGTGTGATACTATATTTATCAAATTCTTTAATACGTTCCCTTACATCTTGTAGAATGTTTCCAAGTTTCCAGTTGTGGATGAGGTTCCTTTTAAGGGCATATAGTATATAGCTGTCATTATGAAAAGAAACAAATTATCAGCATTAATTAATAATGTCATATGAAAAGAACAAATTATCAGCATTAATTAATAATTTTTCCCTTTTCTCCCACTCTTTTAGCTTATTTATACTAGGAATAATAGCTTCTTTGACTTGGGCATCATAATCATTACTTGTGAAGCTATCCAAAGAAATTGTAGTATACTTGTCATTTTTAGAAGAGGATGGATAGGATGGGGGGTTGAAGGATCAAAATTTGGGGATATTTGTGTATCTATGTGCCCTCCTCTTCTTTTCACTATGTTCCCTAATCCTATTTATGCGTTAAAATAAATTTAGATATTAAAATCGATTGAAAAATTAAAAAATGATAAGAAATTGATATAGAAGAATGTTAAAATAATTACTTCAAAACATACTTTTGTTCCCTAAATCATACCATAGGTATAAAAAAAAAATGTCAGGTCATCGCTATCAATTCCCAAATTTAATCTTCATCCAAATAAATTTGATTTAAAATATATTTTCTTGTTGTACTAGGCATGCCCACCAAAAGAGAGATTGATAAATTCAGACGCAATGTTGAGTGTCCCACTACGACTACGTGTTATGATTTTTCGAAAGTGTTATGATTTTTAGTTTTTCCTCTTGTTAGAATTCAGATTTGGAATGGTGGTGGAGGAGGCGCCATTATTTGAATTGAGGGTGACACACACACTGTAAAAAAAACATTACTAAAATATATAAAAATCATTAAAATTTTACAAAAGTAACAATTTTATACCTTGTTTAACATGTAACATCTGCAACTGAAATGATTATGCAGGTGATCAGAGTGGTGGTGGAACATGTTATAGTGATTGAATAGATGGTGAGGCATGCATTGTAAGAATAATCATTACAAACTTACAAAAGGAATTTTAAAAAAATATAAAATGTAACAAATTTTAAGCTTTTATACCTTCCTGATTCTTATGCGGCTGCTATTTAATTGATTGTGTGGGTGATAATTATTGTTGAGGATGTAAATTATGTTAATTCAAAGTCCATGTAAAATGGTAAATTGTAATGGAAGATGAAAAATCTTAAAAATTAAAAAAAACAATAATTTTAGTAACATGATTAATGTTAGTGGTATTACGTCTCTATTGTTTTACTTATTGAAATTGAGGACCTAGGATGATTAATAATCTATGTTGGACTATGAATCTCCCAAAGCCTTGGCATGTTATTGAAATCTTCCTCTTGATGTTGTTGTTCTTCGTGGAATGGAGGTGATTTTTTTTTCATAAGGTAATGAAACAAACAAAAGTGAGTAATCGGAAAAACATCAAAAATTAATTTGTAATATTTGTATAATTTACTAACCTGTTGTTTTTCAATTGAAAGGGAAAATTCCTTCAAATTTTTGCTCATGCAAGTAGGAGTGGGTTCATCTTGTACATTATAAAAATGAATCAAAATAAAGAGCAAGGACATAACTTTTGTAGAAGAAAAAATAGGTTTTTCAACAACTCAAACATTGGAAATATCAACCTTTATCCTATTTGATATGAACGTGCACCGATAAATTTTTCTATTTTTGATGGTTATGAGAATGTAGATAACAACCCAATGATGAATATCTTCCTACCTACCCTACAATAAAATTATGGCTTAAAAAATGTGATCATGGCACAAAGAAAATTGTTTTTGATTCCTTGTTCATCGACTCCTCATCTTGATTTCTTAAGATTTTTTGCACAAAAAAATCATTATTGAAAAAATATTAAGTAAAATGTATATCAAAATTAAAGTGTTAAATAAAACTAATAAACTCATAAAAATTACAACACATACCATCTACATGGAACTTATAATAGGAATTTAGGAAAATTGTATCAGCTTAAAACAAAGTGGCTTTGGTTATAACAACATCACAATTTTTGAAACAAAGGCCTGTCAATCGATGAATATCCTGAGGATCAACATTGAATTTGAATGCATGTTCTGGAAAAATCACAATGGATTTTCCGTCTACTATATTTTATGATGAAAGGAGGTAGTTCAGGACATGGACATATATCTCAAACTATGGCATGTTAACAATTCCTTCAAACTCATAATATTGGACCCAATCCATGTACATTTCTATCAATTAATTATGGGTAAAGAACTTAACGAATGTTGGAATTAGGGTTAGGATTGGTTGATGCAATATGAATCTTAATCCAATTTAATTATGAATTTAATGACCACCAAGGGGTATGTACATCATGATGAATTAGTTCTAATAGATGTTGGCACATGTAAATTACAGGATTGTACCTTCAAGAATTCTAAGGGATTCTCAAGGATACAATGTTGCATTTGACATGTGGTAACACCCTTCCATATTTTTTCACCTGGATCTATGCACATCTTGACTTGATCTTATTTTCTCTATAGTTTAAGTTAGTAGCATGCTTATAATATGGAGTAGCTTTCAATCACTCAGGGTACCTTGGCACATTCAATCGACTTAGGTCAAATGAGTATGCCCATATACCCTAAGTCATCATGAGCACATTCCTATAACAAATTATGTTTCCAACATGGGCTAGGGTTAAACCTTGGGCAAGTGGACTGACAAAATTCAGTAAAGACCATTCTAGATAATAGAAGAGTGAGGTGTAGGATGTATTCCAAAATGATGAGTATGTCGTCTAGGAATAGTAACATCAATAGTATGTTGAAAATATTTGGCCAAAGTATGGCAAGTTATTGGTTGCATTGTCCTATGTCACCTACTTTGAAGAAACTTGATGTTAGATGAATATTGGTAACAAATATTCAGATAGGTTCTTTAAAAAGATCACTCAGTACCCAGAATAGGGTAGGAAAACCAAGTATATGTTGTATACATAAAGTATTCTATACTTTAAGATAAACATGAGAGATCAGTTGGTAACCAAGTCATGGAATGAGAGATTGGTAAATTACCAAGTCATTACAACTGCATATGGTTATCTATTATGAGATTGATTGGCATGGAATGTGTGTTCTAAATGATGTTTTATTTAGAACAGAGAACATTGTGTTAAATTTCTTTTCCCTTGTTTCTAAAGTCTTAAAATGGGAATGTTACAATGGGGCCCTTAGAGGTTAGTTTGACCACTCTCTATCCTAACCAATTCCCTCTACTCCTTTCCTATTCACTTTCTACCCTCATTAGTTTCCTTTTATATTTGTTGTCATGAGAATGTGTAACAGGGAAATTCATTCCTAAGAAACCCTGGATCTATTCAGTCAGTACAAATGAATTTCCAACCAATTTCATGATATTATCCTAGGTGATTTAGGAAATTCCATTCATTCCCCCTAGGTGATTTTAGGAGTTCATTGAAAATGTTATCTTTTGGCAGTATAGGGAAGGGCTATCGTTGGCCTTCCCAGGATTGGATCAACCCCCTAGAGGAGAGCAAAAGGGAAAAATTCAACACGGAGTTGAATGGAAGACCTTATAACATCATGGAAATGATTTTGGAAGGATTTGGGAAGTTCTGAAAGACTTCGAGTAGTCTAAGTGAAAATAGGGTTCACAAGCCTAGGTAGTACACAGGCCTAAAATAGTTGTTGAGCTTCAAATGAAGATTCTGGGAGCTCCAGATGGAGTTGGAAGTAAAATGAAACATCTTCGAAAAGAGGATTCCAAGACCTACATGATGGTGAAATAATAATTTTCACAAAACCTTGGTGCATATGATTGGAATAAATTTTTTCTCAGGTATAAGTGGAGTCCCAGATCAAAACTCTGATTTTTCAGGGATCATATGATCGAATCAAGACATGATACCCACATCATTGGATTAAAAATTCCATTTAAAGCTAGGATAATATAAATTTTCACCAAGAAATCCACCAAAAGCTCAAGTTATCTGCATTCCATGTTACCCTCTCAACGGCAGTTTAGGACTTAGTCATTTTTTCGAGAGGACACGTGTCAGCACCAGGATCCTGGCGGGATTTCATGTCCCACACATCCCTAAGGTCAGGTACATCACCCCTTGGAAAATTTTCCCAGCCCTCATGTGACCCTTGGGACCCTCATATGACCTCCAGACCTGGCAGTTCAGCCCTCAAGTGCTTATTTGGAGTATGCATTCCCTGCCGTTGGATCAGTCGCCACGTGTCAGCTCCAAGACCACCGTGGAATTTGGTGTACCTTATGAACCTGATTTGGGGTACATAATACCTTGAAAAATGTGCCCACCCCCTATGGGGAGTCATTTGGACACCCACATGACCGTTGTTTAGCCCCTAAGTGTAGTTTTGGAGCATCCATTCCCTATCGTTGGATTGGGCGCCATGTGTCACCTCTAAGACCACTGTGAAAACTGATGTACCTTATGTACCTGAGTTAGGGGACATAAGACATTGAAAAATGCACCCAGCCCCTAGGAGAAGTCTTTTGGACACCCACGTGACCTCCTTTCAGCTCCCAGTGCTTCAAATCAACTTTTTCCTCCTTCATTCCCTACCGTTGGATCTAGTGCCACGTGTCACCATCTTGCTCATTGTGGAAATTGATGTCCCTCACATCCCTGAGGTTAGGGAAATAAAGCATAAATTTTTTTCCCAAGCCCTACCTATGCACATATTTTTGATAAATTTTCAAGTGTTGCTTTTGCCGCTTCTAACTTCTAACAGTTTTATTTACACTCCTTTCCTCCATTCTTCCTCTGTAACATTCTACCATCACTCTGCCATTGAAAATTCTCAGACCAGATCAAAAAAGGAACTGAAATACATTTCTCATCATGATTTGTAAGTCTCAGAAGGATCTTTCATCAAAACAAGGAGAAACGAAGAGCAAGAAGGAGAGAACAGTGAAAATCCCCATAGCCTAAAAATGAAGATCTAAAGAAATGTTGCAAACCAGTGCATGAAACAAAACACCATTTTCTTCTGTTTATTCCTCTATCCAAGACCACCTGAAAGAAACCTTCAAACTACCCCTCATGTAATAGAGTAGCCATAATGAAGAAATCTCATTTCCAGCTCAACGAAGAAAGAAGTAAGCTTTCCCATCAAACTAGTTGCTGGATTGAAGTAAGATCACACGTGAAGAACCAAAAGAAAAGACCCACATCAAAAATATAAATTTAATTGTAAATGGAGGAGAAAAATAGACCTGTAATTTTTAGGTCCATTAATGGCTACCGTACCTAGAAGCACTGCCAGGTCTGAAAATTAAAACTTAAAAATCTCCTGGATTATTCAGCGGGCGGGCCCGGAATTTTAGAGGGAGGATATTGGGAAAAAACCCATATAAAAAAAATTCATTCCATGTCAATATGAATCCCAAAGGCCAACTTTCTAAAAATAGTAGGTCTACTACATAGGAACTGCTATTTTAGGAAAGTCATTAACAGAAGAACCTGCGAAGGAGATGAAGATATTAGAGGTGCACTACAGCTGAGAATCCACCAGAATGGACATTTTTGGCACTTACTAAAAATAGTAAGTGGGCCCTTGAGCACCTGCTAAAAATAGAAATTTGATCCAAAGGAGTGAGGAACATAGGGAGAAAGGGGAATCAAGGTCACAACACTCAACAAAGGATCAAGAGAGTTGCCTTTTTCACACTTACTAAAAATAGTAAGTTACACTCAAAGAGAATTTTTGGCACAATGGGATGTACAAGGATAATCATTCAAGGGGACATCATTTTTTGGGAGCATCCTATTCATCTTTCATAGGGCATTCAAGATCCACTTTAGTTCAATCAACTTAGTGAGCGTTCGTGAGATAATTTGGAGGAATATCACAGTGTGCAAGGAGTTCAAAGATTCAGAGTTTCACTGCATTTGGAGCTTTCCATCAACGAGGATAAACGGAATTCATCAGGAATGACATATCCTCTTCTTCTTCTCCCCCTCTTTCTCTCTCCTCTTCCCCCTAACTTTCTATCACTTTCCAATATTCTAATTTTGCGTTGGGGTTTGCACTTTTAATATGAATTAAGAGACTTTAGAAACATAATGTAAATTAATTTGCCTTGTTATTATAAAATGGACTTAAATATTTGAAGTGGAATATGAACAGTCTTAAGTCATATTAAGGTATTTGAAAGGTCATGAGGAAGATGAAGATTCATATTCTATTCTATAAATTGTAAAGCCATTCCCATTTCAAAGGGTTGGCGATTGATCTTGTAGACTCAAGAGTGCATTCTACCTTGAGAGAAAGCAAAGGAGATAGCCATTTTCTTCTACTCTCTTCCCCTCTCAAATTTCTTCCATTCCTACACTATGTACAACTTTTTTTCAAGCATCAATACAAGAAGAAGGAGTTTCTAGCTTTCTTTGACCAATGGATTTCATGACACTTTGTTCTCATCAAATTCTATTTGGTCTTGTTGTCATTTATAGGGTTGTTTCTTCTCATAAATACATGTGATGAAGTTTTTAACTAGTGTGTGTGTAGGAATCTAATTTTCTACCTGCAACATTAGTTCTCCTACCTCCATTCTCACTCCCTTTCCCACTTCCAGACAAATTCATCTCTTGCAGGTATATACAAGCATTTTCCATAGGGTCAGTGGAGTGCCCCTGTTGGATCCCTGGTCGAAATTCCACCATAGAAATTCACCTTTTCATGTGCATGCACATACGACAACTGCACTGGTTAAGTAGAGGGACTTAGATTCCCAGAGTGTTGGTAATAAATCCACAAGTTTTTCCACCTGAAAAATTTTCTTGCCAACAATATCAATAATTGGAAATTTAACCACACAAACATCAATTGCTTAACATCTTTACCATCATCACCCATACATTCATTTCATATTATCTACCATTTCTTTACCATTATCATACATTTTCCTAGAAAACATCTTAACATAATCCATATCATCATTAATTGCATAAATTAATGAATTATAAACTCAACCGTACCTAAACCAACCTAAAATCAACCATACCTAAACCAACCTAACTCAACAATACCTATAACCTAAACTCAATCATGCCTAAGTCAACCTGACTCAATTTATGCCTATGACCTAACTCCATCATGCCTGAATTGACCTGACTCCACCATGCCTACACGACCTTGAATCTAGCATGCCTAATCCACCTTCTTTCCACCTATATATGCATAATAATGAAAATTAAAACATGTACACAATTCATATTATAAACACCATCATCTATAAATCAAAAATTCTATATAAAAATACATGTGAACATATATTCCAATAATAATCACAATCATCTCAAATAGCTAAGATACATCCTCACCATCTTCAGCACGTAGGTCAGAATATCATCAAGAATCTCTAAAACTCTCATGTACATCCTCACTCTCTTCGGCACGCAGGTTGGAATCTATAAAAAATTAATAGCTATAAAAAATAGGAGGTACATACGACTATCAGATATCACCCTTATAGATATCCTCCATATCTATCTCACCTATCTACTCCTCCTCTTCCCCCGTATGACATATAGCTAGCATCTCACCACCCATCATCAGTTCTGGCTGAATCTCTGCCGGTACCTCACCTGGGGCTGGCCTCCATGAATTGGTGGCCTCACCCTGACCCTGTCTTAGGGCTCGATGGTCCCATGTTCTCTCCACACTGTGGTTGTGTGACCTTATCATCTCACTTGAGGCTTGTTGTGCTCTATACTCCTCATAGGTTAGAAAATATATCCCCACAGCCATCAAAGTATCTTGATAATACTGGACCTCACCTAAAGCATCTCTCAACAGACCTAAAGGTACTATCTATGGTGGTGCTATCAACCTCAGCCCCTATACTTGTCTTGCAGAACCCTATCCTACTAGTACCTATAAAGAGGGACCATGTCCCTACCCGTGTGCCTGTACCTGTCCTGACAGACCCTGTCCTGCCCCTACCTGTATCTGGGTCTGATGAGTCGCTACCTGCATTTGTGTAGTGGCCAGCTGGCCCTGCAAACCTATAATATGTGCTTGTAGGGTGGCCACCTATACCCCATCTCCATCTCCACCCTGTGTTGATACTTGTCCCTGCACTACCTGGGCCTTTAGAGTGGCCACTTGTGCCTGCAAAATAGTAACATGTGCCTCTAAGCCTATCAACTACCCCTGTACTATACCCAAGTGTGTAATCAAATTCACCTCCTACCCCTATAGGGAATCCCTCTACACTGTGATAGTGGATAAATCTGGCTACTCCAGCCTTAGCAGTATTGCTCGTAAGTGTGTAGCCCACCACTGTCTGTATCTATCTGTAACCTCGACATAAGCAATCTGCCAGTCTCTCACCTACTCCTACCTTATCAACACTGTCGGTCGTGGTAGAGGCAGAGGCCTCTCCATGTCATCCCTCCTGTACTATGGGAAAGGTGGTGGTATATCCTGAAGTAGCCTAAACAATCATCTAACCCTGTCCACGGGTATCATCTCATGCTCTCCTACACGATGACCCTCTATCTATCTAAGTAGCTGTAATCCATCTAACTCATCAGCCATCTATCTGTATGAGAGAAAACCCACATACGGTCTCTAAATGATGTCCACACTGGATAACCCCTCTAATAAATGCTTGTAGTAGGTGACATCATGAGTCACCCTTGTCGCTCGATACTCTCAAAAAATATGCACCCATCATATGTAACCCACTCAAACCAAACCTAGCTCTAATGCATTAGCTTGGGGCATACCAACTAGACACACACACACAATGTGCTCATATGCCCAACAATGAAGTAGGAAAGTGCAACATAAGCTAAACATCTATAGCCACCCATACCCCCATAACTCCCTGTATAGCTACACCAGAAATGCTGGCACCCACATAAAACAAGTCTGGTCTATCACAACATCATGCAAGACCCCCATCAATGATCATGGGAATCTCCCACCCTTTACATCTGGCAGTGCAAAATAGAAGACTGCCTCCATCAACAACACAACAAGCCTAGTCTCCTCTGGATGGGCCTAGTACATCTCTTCGTAAGTCAAGTTGGCACTGTGGAACTTTAACTCTGCCAACCCCTTACCAAAGACTGTTAGTATCAACTCTTCATATGCCTCTGAGGAGATCGAATATACTTATGGCCCCACTATCAGAAATTACAGGATCCTGTACACATCCTCTAGGGTGAACGTGATCTCACCCGTTAGTAGATGGAATGTGTTGGTCGCTAAATCCCATCTATCGATGAGGGTGACCATCAAACTCAGCTTCCGGACTACATGCCGGTAGTATCTAACTCTAATAAGGCCAACCTCTACAACATGCCACCAATTCTAGACTATCGCACCTCCTTGAACCATCATGAGCATGGGAGGTACTCTATCTCGCATCTGCAGATGATCTCTCACCTGCATCCAACAAGAAATCACATTAATACACCTTGATCATACAGATCATAATTTTTGACATTTCACCTACACCTATTACCCTCCATCTTTTCCCCCTCACAACTTACCTTCTTATCACATATTCTATCTACCCACCCCAAACCTCACCCACTATCAATCAAACCATACCTATTTCAACCTCTTACACATGCTATGTTTTTCATCAACAACATCTTATTTGCCCACTATCTATCTCACCCACCCACACTAGGGATTTTTTGGACCCTTTTTCTCCACATGATGACTGGTACTGGTTACTCCTAACTGACCATGGTCTCTCCCAAACCAGCATTGGTCACCTTATCTATGACCAATACCATCTTGACACCACTAACGTCGGCCACCCATTGACCAATGCCAGTCACTGTCTTACCAAAATCCACAACACCCAAACCCATTTCTTCCTAATAAATCCCTTCTTCTACCTTTCTACCCACCCATTCCTACGTAAATCTACCCTCAACTCCTCCCCACCCCTTATTCACCTAACCACACCTCTCCCCATTCCTATTTTACCAAATTTGCCTTCCCAAATTCAAAATCCCCTTTTCCCCCAAAAAATTGTTTTCCTTACCTAACCTATATACCCAATCTACCTCACAAAACAAGGAAAGGGATTAAATCTTACCTCATCGCGCTGACATCTCTGTGGTGGCACATTAGGCCGCTACACTGGTGGTCCATCTGATTGCGCTCCCACCCCTGTCATGTCCAATCACCAAATCCAATCCTCCTGACCTCTACCCAATCACAATCGATCCCCCTATGCTCGTGGAACCATCTAGCTGGCTCCTCTAACCAACCAGATCTCTCCACCTTAGCAGGATATCATCCATTGTCCTTTCCTCCCAACAAAGCACAACTCATTTAGCACTCTTTCATTTTCACAAAAGCCAAAATATACAAATGAATCCATATTATACGGGTTTTTTCTTTTTATATACCCACGTTGACTTGACCGACATTGGTTATACCTAAACCAACATCAATCATGTGCCCTAGAACACCATGGTAAGTTATTCCCAGACCCACATTGATCATGTGCCCGAGAAAACCATGGTCAGTTTATCTAGACCGTCAATGGTTACATATGACTGACATCGGTTACCTGTCATGCTCTTGTTAACTACCTTTTCCCCATTTCTAACCTAGCTTAACCAACCCAACCACTGTTTGGCCTTACCCACCCTTATCGCAATCTACCTCTAAGCCTACATTACATATAATTGTCTTTAATTTCATTTAGAGACTTGTTATTTTACCCATACCTCATCCCTACCTGTGTCGTGACCTTGCTATGTGAACTCAAAACATTGTTAATGACCTATGACCTCATGTTCTTGCTATACCTTACGACATTGTTACCTGTTCTTTTTTACCTAATGACCTTACCTTGCCTATTGTCATTCCCTTTATCCTGACCCAACCTCTGGTGTATTGGAACATACCTAAACGTTCCTACACCTGACCTGTGATGTGCTTCCGCACCATATCCTATACCTTGGATACCAGAATCACCTCAACCTTGTTGGGATAAACCTATCGACCTTAGACGATGTAGAGTTTGCATGTTCTTCAACCTAGTACCATGTCACAGTTTATACATGTGTGTGCATTTGACCGTTGCTACCTTTGACCCTGGCCAATTACCTTGATTACCCGATTGGAACTTTACCCCATTATCCCCACTGTCCACCTTCCTCTTCATCACATCCACCTTTATCAAACCGCTCACAAATTTAGTCTTCTACCTCATCCATTGCTAGTTTGAGGGGGATCACCTTCACTCACACATGGGGCAACCACATCTTATTTTTGTCAACATCACTTACTAATACAAGCTACACAACAAAAAAGGGGCAAAATGTAGACACCAAAATTAGGTCACACTCCCCTTGGTCCCTAGTCAAATAACTGGCTCAAACATACTCACCTAACCAAGGCCCCTTCCACCCCACATCGTTATTAATTTAATTAATTTAATTACATTAATATATATATCCCCACAATATTTATTATCTAAATTTCTACCCCACCACATCACCTAGACACCTCATCGAGCTACCTCACCCTAGACCTATTCTTGGCATGTTTCCATAACCAACAATAACTGAGTCTTACTTGCCTTAATGAGCTAAGATTTGGTCTAACCCTAAAATCTCTCTAACCACATTCCCGCTCATTAGAAGGGAAGTTTTCATTCTAATCCGCGAGAACAAAACTGACTGGGCCCAAGAAATTAGAAAGATCTGGCCATTTTAGTAAACTTAAGGAATCCCGCCTTAACTAATGCCGGTCACCCCTAAACCAACGCCGGTCAACTCGAAACTATCGTCGGTTACCATTTATTCACCTAAACAACCTTATTTTTGGGTTGGCACATTCTGAGAGCAAGAGGAAGAGAAGAGAGCTACATTCAAGCAGAACCATAGTCTTTTCATGCACCCAAACATCCATAGCCAGCACCAGAACAAATCCAGAAACATTGGCACTCATGGTAACATTTCGGGAAGCATCACTATTGCACTAAGGTCCATTCCATCAACTGATCATCACCACTACCCAACCATTGGACCTGCAACATTGGTAAGTGTTTTATCATTAATCATTTACATTCCTATTTTGTTCATAGAGTTGTTATCACCTCTGTTACCATTCTTTTATTAACATTCCCATTCCTTTATAGCCATCTTTCTGAGAAACCCAAAAACCTCACCCACCCGTAAAATATCAGACTACCTATCCTAGCCCTTCCACCTCTCTGAGTGTTCTCAGCATTCCCATAGACCTCGTCATCCCCTTCTTTAGCCTCATCCAACCTCACCCAGACTCTACAATAAAGTTTTTAGTGAATTACTATCATCCTACTGTACCGACGTTGGTTACCCATAACTGTCGTCAGTCTCCCTTAACCGTCGTTGGTTATACTCAACCGACATCGGTCTCTATGTTTTATACTCTGCCCAAGAACAGAGCCAAATAATCTCCTACTAGTTGACCTAAACAAACCAAAATCAGACCCTGACCAATCCCAATACCCTGACAAATACCTCATCTTTCAGATCCAACTATAGCCTAGCCTATTGTGATTGGATTTGCTTATCGTATTTAAATGAGATACCTAAATCATATCAACTACTATAGGACTTTACTCATTTCTCGCATTAATTTTTTTTAAACACTGGATTGACAACCATCTAAGAAGTATCACACTTCCCGGAACTAGCATATGTTAGGCAATCCACTATCATATATCATTTAAATATCTTTTTGTGGTCTTGTTTTCTATTACAGGCAGTTCCTCCTAGCCAAAAGGAAGCTCTCACAATTGACACTGGATCAAGAAGTCAGAACGCGTGCATCAACCTCCAACCACCCCATTTAACAAGTATTCCTCCTAGCCCTTACCCTTATCTATTTCATCATTCAAAAACATAAAGAAAACGGTGAAACAAGATGGGCAACTTGGGAGAGATGAAATTAGGTGGCAATGGATAGGTAGATATATTATGTGCAAAAGGAATATGTAGCAATGAAGTAGATTCTAAAGATGGTGAGGCACGAGAAGTAACAAATTGAAGCTGGAAAATTTGGGTTTACAAGTCTTGATATAAAGAGTTTAAATCAGGAGTATTCGAAGAAGAGCTAAGTTGCATATTAGGTGTGCTAAGGTGAATGACAAGATTGGTAGTAGTGGGAATGGAAGCTGAGAATAAATGGGTGGGGTGGAGACCATGAGAGCTGAAGAAGGAGCACCTATAAAGGCGAAAGCATCACGGGCATTCTCAACAACAACAAAAGCATGTAGGAGATATAGAAGATGAGTGGGATTATCACTCAAAGCTTGTCGAAAATCAATAAGTGTATTTAATTAGTCTTGGTCAACACTGGTATCTTCATTGTAGGACTTTTCACTACCAAAGGCTTCTATTTCGTGAAGAGAAACTTGGCAAGATGAATCCAAGGGATTCTCATTTATAGCTATAAAAGTATAAATATCAGCCAGCGAATGAAGGAATCTCACAATATCGAAAAGACCCAAAATAACTATTACGAGTGACGAGCATATGAAGAAAAGGCCCCAAATAAGAAGTGTATTCGAAGATCAGGTTCACCAAAATGATTAGCTAAAATAGAAATATTCTAGTGTAATCTAATGTTGTGTAAAACAGTAAATAAATGGAGTCAAATGCAGTAAAGTAGACCTAAACAATCTAAGCAATGAAGTAATGAAACCCTAATGTGCAAAGAGGGTTAAGAAGTCCTTAGCTAATTTGCATATGTATCAGGAATATGTCGCGGTGGAGACCGGTTAAACAGGAGGAGGAAACCACCGCACATGGGCTCAAGAAAATGTAGATTTGGACTATCTGGCTGGATTAGTGCACCTATAATGGGGACAGGGGCGCATGGGGTGCTCTAATATGTAATCTAAGCACCCTAGTTTGTGAAAAAGCTCTGAAAACCCCCTTTGAGGTGTCACTAGATGTTCGTCTATGTTTGCTTCCTATCGCACTAATGTTGTTGCACTGTGTAAGATGTTGCTGTGAAATAGGATATGGAAGAATACTTGTAAAACCCTAAGTAAAGCATCACAACCCTAAAAAAGAAAGATGCATATGAAGGGGTCAAGCTATCCTCAACAACCACAATGGTGGACTTACTAAGCGTTGCACTACATCTTAGACCGAATGTAGTTCTAGGTGTGTGTGTGTGCGTAGAAATCGTGCCCTATGTGCTCTTGTGTCAGTCACACTTTGTGAGTAACGATCAATAACTAGATGTAGAATGTAATTAAATGGCACATGTAATAGAATAAACTCCCCTCCTATGAAGTGTGATGTTGATTAACCAGCCTTTATCCCTTGTGATGGAGCTAGATGGATGCAAATGGAGCTCTAGATGCCTTAGATGGATGTAACCTTAGGTGGTGATAGTAGTTCCCAGTGATTACTCCCTCATTATGGTCTCATAAATTTATATTTATATGATTATCTTGATCTAAATTCATAATTATCCCCGAAAAGGCTGACCACTAAAAATATGAAATGTTAAAATGGCTAGAAAGTTCCCAAAAGATGTGTGTAAAGTGCAGAAAGGATTACGGCATCCTGAATGGGACCAATGTGTCTGGGGTGCCCCAAGACTATTCTGGGTGTCCTAGTCATGGGTAGAATGACAAACACATACTAGGTAAGTATGTACTGAAGGTCAGCAATGACGATCGAAAATAAAGTAAAAATGCCAAAAGACATGGGTTGATTAGTACATTCTTCACTCAAAAACCATATGAATAGTAGTATGAGACTGGGATTAAATAATACCCAGAGTGCATTATTTTGTGTCTACATTTTACCCCACTTTATGTTGGTGAGTAGAACGCTCATTAACATAAATTAGATAGAGATGCATACCTGATGTCTATGTAGAGTGATGTAGAAAGCATGTCGATGGATTATACAAAGTATGGAGTGACAAAAAGGATGAAGCGTAGAAATGAAATATGGAAAAGAGAAAAAGGTGATGAGAGTGAACCCAGGGTGGAAACATGTATGTAGTTGTCGATGTGTGTGATGTACCTACATGTTAGTATGAGGTATGTGCTACCACATAATTTTCTTGTTGTTGACATCATTTTTTGTTAGTTTTTGTTGACTACTTACTTCTCATACGAACAAACCTACAAAGGATAAAATGATCAAGTATTCAAATACATATATATATATGTGTAAAAGATGCATGTATATAGTAAAAACATTGTAAATGAAAGTATGAAAAAGGTAAAAGGAACACATGCACAGGATGATCCGTAATGAGAGAAAAGGGTGTAGAAGATGATATCATGTAACTGTGAGTTTTTTGGGTGATATCACACCACCATGGTCAAAGAAAAATAGGGAGATGTCTGCATTATTCTCCAACCTTTAATTGATTCCCTGAGAATATACGAAGATATCTTTGTATTGCCTAGAGTTTTGGGCAATCTGACACTTCTAGTCAAAGTAGTGTAGGGAGGAAATCCATTGTATCCTCCAACATGTAACTTCTCCCTAGAATTATAAGGACATCTTGTCATATAAATTTTTTTGTGTATGGGGCTGGTATACTAGTCTGAACCCATTCTCTGTATAACCAATAATGTCAAGGATGGAAAATTGAACTAAACT
This sequence comes from Taxus chinensis, assembly GCA_019776745.2. Taxonomy (NCBI): domain Eukaryota; kingdom Viridiplantae; phylum Streptophyta; class Pinopsida; order Cupressales; family Taxaceae; genus Taxus; species Taxus chinensis. Next base: position 305,925,894 of record CM034154.1, read on the forward strand.
GTACCGGTAGAAAGCATTGTGTAGTGTATTAAACCCAAAATAATGGCCCCCCATTTTGGGGGCACATGTGACATAGGACCGACTACATAAACTATATGTACAGGGGGGAGGGAATGTGCTTCATAGAAACTAATGTGCACACAAAGAAGTGGCTAGAAAAACAAGTGTTTTTATAAACAATCATACATGTAGAAAACAATTGTTCACTACGCAAACAATTATTCACTATGCAAACAATGTATAAGGCTACCAGAATATGGAGTTTTTCCCTCTCTAAATTTGAAGCTCTATGGGTGGTGCCGAAATATTTCAATCAGCTATGGACTCAATGGAACCCACCCTATAGAAATTGTGTTGTCATAAGGATCTGGAAGCTGGCTATCCCTCATATCATTTGGAGGATATGGAAGGATAGAAATGATATTATTTTCAGAAATAAGAATTAGAACTATAAGCTCAGTATTGGTTAAATTTCTAATGATATCAAAGAGAATATAGCTAGATTTAAACCCCCAAGAATAAGAGTTATCCAGAAAATGAAGAGTATGTCTTATCCAACTGGCAGATAGGAGCTGTCAGTAGCAGTAGCAATCCCAGTAATAGTATTGATAGATCTTTGATTAAATGGCATCCTCCTAATTTTAACTGGTATAAGTTGAACTTTGATGGGGCCTTTAAGGGTAACCCTAGGAATGTGGAAGGGGGAGGAGTGATCCAGGATCATAAAGGTAATCTCATTGCTACATATGCTAGAAAAATGGGAATTCAAACCAATCATTTTACCGAAGCATTATCTGCTTTATGGGGCCTGAGAATTGCCTAGAATCATAATATCCAAAACCTCATTCTTGAAGGGGACTCCTTAAATATCATTAATCATCTTAATCAGTGATCACCTCTAAGTTGGAACATCAAGAATTTTATCTCAGAGTCCATAAGTATCTACCAAACATTCACTAATATTTGGATCATACATACTTACCGGGAGGGTTACAAGATGGTAGATGCATTGGAAAATTATGGCATTAATGTTAACCACATTTTTTGGGATAATAATATCATTCCTAAACAGCTTCAAAGTAGCATTCAAGTGGATATCTATAAACATGCAAATTCAAGATTTGGGATATGATCATTGGGAGTGGAATAATAAAGCTCCCACACGTGCTGACTTTAAAACTAATCTTATACAATTCTTGTCAAACAATAAAGTTTGTATGAAGAATAATGGAAATTTCAAGTGGATTTATATTGAAAGGAAAGTCACGCATGCGGGCAAAATTTTGCTCTATATAATGTGGCTGCAAATCTCTATGGATCCCCAAGGCAGAAATAATGTTAATGATGATAGGGAGCGGGCTGGCAAAAGGGCCATAATTCCCCCATGTGAACTTCCATAGGTTCAAATCTACAGTCACGAGGGCATTTGTGGGAAAAGAAATGGCTATTCTCATCAGCATTTTCACTGCGTGAATAATAATAGCAAAAGGCGGACTGACATTAGCGGTCTTAAGGTTTCTAATATTTTTTGCAACCAGTTAAGCATGGTGAAAATGGGGGGACCTCCTTGCCAGATCGAGCCCAGCCTGGATCCGGATTGGAGGGATAATGTGGAGCTTTGGAATATTCTAAGCCAGGGAGGTATCACCAACTTTATGGAGAAGGTTCAGGGCCATGATCAAAGTATTTCAGTGCATTTTGCAAAAGATTGGAAGGATCACACTGTTGAGTATGGGGGGCAGAAGATTACAATCAATGAGGAGATGATAGCTAAAGCGACTAGCCTTAGCATGGATGGATACCATTTTTTTAATAAAAGGGTTGACAGAGAAGCTAAGGAGAGGAGATTTGTTGAAGGAACTAAGAAGCTGGTCTTTGTCATGGTGGGCCTGCTTGTCAATTCGATCCCCTCACCCTAAGATGAGGTTACCTGCATGATGGTGTGTTTCATTTCTTTGGAAGGGAGGTTCGTCACTGTACCTACTAAACATCTTGTCTTCCTCAATCATTTCCACAGGAATCACACGCTATGTTTCCCCCACTATCTACTTAGCTCTCTTGAGTGCTCCATTTTCGAGTTTCAAAAGCATGCTTGTGCTATTCCTTTGCACCAGGGGCTAATTTTCCTGCTGCATAAATTATGTCTCCTTCGGTCTCCTGGCCTCCCTTCCTCCCCTGGCTCTATTCCCCCTCTGCCCATTTCTACGGCCACCAGCCCCATCTCTCGACACTCTTTCCCCACCACTACTAATGTCACCCCTCTCTCGGCCTTTCCGGATCCATCTCCCATTCCCCCCACCTCTACCCCCACCCACTTTGCTTCCACTTCAGCTAGACTGGTTACCAGGTCCTTTAGAAGATTAAATCTTAATATCCCTGCTGTGGGGAAGGGTCCTTAGGAGATTGAAACTTCCCATAACCTCCTTCATATTAGTGGTGCTAGTTCTCAGGAAGAGCATATAGAGAGCTCCACAAAAAGGTTCGAGGCCTTAGAAGATGACATGAAGCTGTTGAGGGAAGAGGTTAAAAACATGGCAAAACAAAAAGGTAAGAGGAAGAAGGAGGAGGAGGTGGCTATGGATAATAGCCAGATTGAAGATATTTACAAGAAGATGAACTCCTTAGACTCCCATTTAGGGAAGGTCAAGACTTGCCATGATTATAACATGGCCATTTTTACTACTATTTAGGAGTTCATTGAGCAACATGTCTGAAGTGTCTCCAATCTCGGCGGGGTTCCGGCTACCCTTTGGGGGAATGATAAGGAAAGCAAAAGGACCATTGCTCAGCTGGATGTTACTGACTCTACCCACATGATGACCTTGGGGATGTTCAAATCTTAACAAACTATCAAATCCACCATCGAAAAATCTGCCAAGAAGTAATTGGGGGTGATTTCGCTACACTTATGTGTAATTTTTGTTGTTTTTTTGTTGTCATTTTGCTGTTTTCTGTAGTTTTTGCTCTATTTTGATTTTGTTTTGGTAGCTACTCTTTGGCTACTTTAGGATTTATTGACCCATCTAGATTTTGATCCTTTTTGTTCTGGTTCTCTTTCCTATTCTAGCTTCTAGGCCCTCTTTTGTTCTCAAGGGTATAGTCCCTTTCAAAAAACTATTTGCCAATAATAATAAAAAAATGTATAAGCTAATAAGAAAAATGAGAATGTAAACACCAAAAAAGATAATCATAGACCATGAAAAGTTATTTGTAAACATGGGACATCACTCATGATGTCGCAAGACACTCAAAGCCATAATTTTTACATACAAACAAATAAGTGTGCACACCAAACAAAGGGAAAATCTCTCATACAATAGCAAGAAAGTAAAAACAACAGATAACCATGGTAGCAAGAAATCCTATAAAATAAATGTTGCAATGAAGCACCCATTAGCATGTTAGAAACATAAACCATATTTCAATAGTGTGTATAACCAAATAAATTAGTGTGCTATGAAACAAAATGAAACAATAGCACTTGTAAGATACGAATGTGGATACCCCCAATAACTATTGTAGGAGTGGTAGGAGGTTAAAATCCATGGTGTGTGTAAGAGACTTGTATCTACAATCACAACTAGAGAAATATGTGAAAGTGAATGTGTGGATGGTAAAGATAATGACATAAGATAGACCTATCTAGCATGCATAGCAAAGTGAATCATGAGTAATAAAATGCAAGCAAGAGTAAATGTAATCAAGATATGAAACATGTTGTAGATGGATGGAATAGAATTAAAGATGGATGATAGGATCTGCATTCCCCCCAAGTGAATGAAGTTCTATGTAGTGAGGTTTATTTAGTTTTCTCCCTTAGTAATCAAGAATAAACTATAAATGAGAGTGCGTCATCAGGAAATGGTGAAAGTATGTTTTGTGTCTAATGCATTGTGATGAGTGTATATGTGTGGTGATAATATGTGACATAGAAATGATGTGTGCACATGGCCATATAAATGAAGTGTATATCATGACAAGATGAGTGTAGGAGTGATGATGTAACCAAAATCATATACCACTATGAGATGAAGGAAGAGTCAACCATTTAGCCTAAACCATTTGTCACTAACCTAGGAATCTCACATGATGGAAGGTCAAATGATGAATGTGTAAGTATTATAAGGTCTATTTTATTTGTAATCCCTTGGCAGATGAGTATGGAATGAAAAACTAGAGTTCGTCATAGGGTAGTGAGTGTAGCACATAGAAGTAGATGTAGTGTGTATAATGATGAGAGATAACCATGTGATGTGTTGAATTTTTGATGTATGGTGTATAATATGTAATGCAAGATGTGTAGATAGAGTTAAAGTGTAAGGTGTGTGTTATGCAGTATGTAAGATGAAAAGGATGTAATGCTAGACTCGTTGACAATAGAAGTATGTCACATGTATTATGAAGACTAATATAATGTATAATGGATAGATGCGTGAATGTCAAAATGATGTAGACTAAATATAGAGTGTGTGATGTAATATGTAAGAAATATGTCATGAGATGTATGAAGATTAGAAATATTTCTTATCTATCGTGAAGTGTGTGGTTTTCATGTGTAGTATGCCCTTAACAGTCATGTGTGAACCAAAGCACAAGAGTGTGTTATTGGGTAATGAAAAAACTAAATTTTAGATTAAGATGCCTATATTATGAGAGTGATGTATGACAATGCAAAGATGATAGATGTGTTGATTCTTAAGATGAGGGGGTATGTGTGAATATTATTCTCCCCAAGTGTGTGAGATGAAGAATGTAACTATGTAATGCCATCTAGAATATCATCACTTTCAGGTTCATATTCGAATGGATAAGCATTAGTTACTTGATAAGCTATAGTTTCTAGCTGATCACATAATGAGCCATTGAGGCGTAAGTTTTACATACCCATGGAATAATCCTCATCAGTGAAAGGTAGTAAGGGACACCCATGTGCATACATCACCTGAGATTTTTTATATAGCCAAAAAAGGAACTATTGTAAATAAAGACATTAAAAAAATACATGGGGAAAGATATGTCTGTAAGATAAGGATCAAGAGTACCCAAAATGTAATCAAGCCATGATTTACCTAATATAAGTGGTGTAGGTTGAGGATCACATGTAAGCAATATTTTGATGTGGAAAATGTGGAGACCATAAGTGGAGTAATAAAAACAAACCCATAATAAATATGATGAGCGTATGGTGTAGGATAGAATACATAAAAGCAAATCCTATTCTAGCCAAACCCTCATGTGTGCATATAGTTTCATCACAAGTAGGATCAAATGGGATATATTCCAATTATGAATCATTCATGAAGAGTTTGTAAGTAAATGGTGGGTGTGCTAATGTAGGTGGCACATGGGAAGGTGTAGTTGATAGAGTGATGTCCATAGAATAGATAGGCCCCTGATAAAGAATCATAGCCATAGTAGTAGAAGGTGGCGTAGAAGAAACTACATCTATCACAAAAATGTCACCTTTAAGTGGGAAAAAATGAGGTGGCTCATCCATAGGTTGATGATCAACTGTATCAGTGTTAGGATAATGATCATAATATTTGAAAGGATCGTAGTGATGAAAAACAATGTATTCAATGACTTCATGTAGGAATTTAAGACCCTAATATACAAAAATGGATTGCATGGTGGAAATCCATGGCCTAACAAGAAAATAGTTATAATATACTGGGAAATAAATGACAAAAAATTATGATGTTAACATTATTTTATCTAAGTGACGGTTATCTCTTGTTCGGATCACTGTCTGTCTTGATCTTGTTTTATTAGTATATTGTATTATCTGGCTGCCAAGCCCTTTGATGTTGGATGTTTTGCTCTTTTGGGTTATTTCTACCTCTTTTGGTATCTGGATTTTGAGCCTTTTTGTACACAAGGCATAGTCCCTTTAAAACTATTTACCCATAATAAAAAAAACATTGTTTTACCTAAGGGTAATAGGCAATGTAATGCAACCAAGGCATGGATGAACCAAACCATCAAATGCATGTAGTGAAAGGCACGATGGAATGATATGGAAAGAGGAAAGTCCTAAGTTCTCAATGAATGACATAGGACATAAGTTAAGGTCATATTAATTATAAAATAAAGTACACTTGATGCTCATATTGTGAATACTAATCATGACATACAAGGATGAGTCATTTTCTGAAGATGTGAATGTTATGGGCTGAGAAAAGGCATCGTCAAATGATTGATATAGAAAATCAAGGTGCATATAAATGTGAGAAGTAGCAAGAAGCTGTTGGAAATCTATGTAGTAAATTGGGATGCTCAATAAAAAAATTATTTTGGTTGGGATACTCATGATGACCTAACTCTAGGATGAAAAGAAAAGAACGAGGATCCTAAAAGCATTAAAAATTCAGCACGGGTTCACCAAAATGATTAAACTAAAATTGAAATATGGGTCCTAATTTAGTTTAATCTAAATGTTATGTAAACCAGTAAATAACCAATAAATAAATATAGTAAATGACCCAAGAAACTAAGTAAATGAAATATGAAACCCTGATGTGCAAAGAAGGGTCAGAAAGAGCTTAGCTGATTCGTTGGCTATTCGGGACTGTGTTGAAAAATAAATTAGATGACCAAAATGTAAAAAAACTATGCAGGAGCTCTAAAAAATATATATCTAAGCTATTTGGCTAGACTAGGTGCCTACAGAGGGATGAGGGTTCCTAGGGTACCCTAGTTTGATATCTCGGTGCCCTAGTTTGTGCATGAGGTCTAGAAACAAAATTCATAGCGTCGTTAAGTGATGTTAATCCTTCATTTCTTTTTGTGTTGATGCCACTTGACTAATTTCTATGTTGCTGGTAATTAGTGATGAAAGAGAGACCTACAAAACCCCAAACCAAGCATAAAACCCTAAAAACATAAAAATGCATTTGAAGGGGTCTGATTGTACTTTGTTTCCATAATGGTGGACTTATAAACTGAGAATAATTTCACTACATCTTAGACCCAATGTAGATGTAGGTGTGTGTGTGCAAATTTCTCCCTAGGTGCTCTTGTGTTAGTCACACATTGTGAAGTAGTGAGAAATACAAAGATATATAAATGTAAATAAATGGTGGATGGAATAAAATATTCTTCCCTCCTATGTAGTGTGATGCAAATGAACCATCTTTGTCCCTTGTGATGGATCTAGATGGATGTAAATGGATCATATGATAGATGCAACCTTATGTGGTGATAGTAGTGCCTAGTGCTTGGTCCCTCATTATGGTCTCATAACTTTATATTTATATGGTTCTTTTGATCTAATTTCATAATTAACCCTGAAAAGGTTGACCACTAAAAATATGGAAAGTGCAAATGTCTAGAAAGTGCCCAAAAAATGTGTGTAAAGTGGAGAAAGGATCAAGGTGCCCAAAATGGGACCATGGAATCTAGGGTGCCTTAGTATTGGCTTGGGCACCCTAGCCAGGTGTAGAATGAAACTGAATAACAAAAATTAGACTAGGCAAGTATGTGCTAAAGGTTAGTAGTGACAACTGAAAGTAAAGTAAAAATGCCAAAGGACATGGTTTAATTAGTACTTTCTTCACTCAAAAACCATATGAATAGTAGTATGAGACTGTTATGAAATAATACCCAAAGTGCATGATTTTGTGTCTACGTGTTCAAAATACAATATATACCTCATCTACATTCATCCCTTTTGACATCATAAAACAAATGAATAATTTTAAAGATCGTATTTCTGAGTCTGAGTATTTGCAGACCCACCAAGAAAAAATTGATAAGATTTTATATCATTTCAAGGGTAGTAATTCACATCCTAACACTATAGTTCCTAGTTCCAAATGACTACTATCAACCCTACCCACTCCTCCATCTCAGAATATGATTTATTTGAGTGAATCCAATATTGATAAGGTTGATCCATTTTATCTCTCCCTTCTCATTAGATGATATCACCTAGACAACTGCATAATAGATTCGACATCTTTTGATAATGTGATGCCCATTAAAGTTAAGAATTCTCTTAGAATCAACCTGACATGAGCCAATGTCCCTTGTTTCTCCATGAATTCCAAGGTATTCAAACTTGTGGGAAATATCAAGGATAAAGAGGTGGCCCTCACTGAATTAATGGATAAGAAGGTATTTTTGACTATGTTTGGTAGAAAATATTCCAACATCATTTAGAATTTTACTAATTATGAGTTTTTGTCATGACTTGGAAGGTAAAATCCAAATGAATAGGGCACAAATAGAAAATTTCTTTTTGGTAAAAAATATGAAATCTACGTTATGAAATTCAAGAGATCCAAAAGCTAATATCTTGTACCAGGATAGTGGGAATATAAATTTTTTCATAAAATCCAAAGATGAGGCTGAAATTCTTATCTTGATAGGACTAAGCATTCCTTTTTGGCTGAGTATTGATAATGAAAAAGAGTGAAAAAATCTTAAATTACAAAATGACATTTTGAAATTTCCAAATGATGTAGGACACGAAGAAGATGAAGCATTTCTCGAGACGTTCCAAATTGAAATATCATCCAATGTGTTTGTTCATGATGAAGAGGTGTTCATATTTCCATTTTAAGAAGAAATTTCTCTAAGTAATCAGTGTAAGATAGAAAAAAAAATTATCCTTTCATTAAATATATCATCTATGAAGAAGAGAGGATGATTTGTGATAAGCCTATGAAATATTCAAAAAAAGAATACATGTAAGAAATGTTGAGATTTTTAGAAGAATTAGAAGATCCCCAAATAGGCCTTAAACTCATAATACAAGACATGAAAATGTAAGATAGGTAATAATCTAATTATGATTTCTTGATTGATATAAAAAAATTGTGATCAAGATGTAAATTAAGATATCTCCCATGAGAAAATGTTTGATGGATTCAATGATGAAAGTGAACTTTTCTCTTTTCCATTTCAAGAGAAAATTGTCTAAATGATTAAAAGGATGAAAGAAAATCCTTTGATACCTCCCATAATGAAGAAATAGTTAAATTCAATGAGCTTTAACATGATGAATCAATTTCTCTGAATTTTTTGCTCAAGTTTCAAAATGTATATTCTTCAAATGAATGTAAAGGTGAGGTCTCGGTAGTTTTGAAGTAGTTTGTGCAATAAATATTAAATGTTATAGAATAAATGGAAGATCTAGAGATTAGTTTGATATCTTGGCTCATGCCATGGCTATGCAAGATAGGTATAAATATAATTTTGATTCTTCATTCAATTCTTAAATATCTCATTATGAAATAGAGTGAAAGGATTAACTTAATGCTTCTTATGAATTTTTTTCAATAAGAATGAACATGGGTAAGATAAATACTTGGAACATTTCAGAAATTGAGTCAAAAATCATGCTTGGGGAAGTAACGAAATGGAAAGTGTAAAATCATAAATGTGGATGAACATAAGAGACAATTTGCAATCTCACACTAATTTTTGAGATAGTAAGAACAATGTATTTTTTAGGTGAAGCTTTATGGATCAAATTGATTGTGTAGGCTCACTCCTCCCAAGCATACATGCATCTAGGAAAACACATGGATTTTATAAGAAATTTAGGAAAGGAGGTTTTTTCCTAAGCCCAGTCAATGGCTTTAAGGAACATCATCACCTGATGTTATGCATCCAGGGGTAGCATTCGGAGAGAAAAGCGTACCAATGAAAGTGCATTGTCCCCCCTATATACCATAGGTGATTTTAGGATGTTTGTTTCATTTCCCTGTTGTGTTATTGTTTCTTGTTGTTCCATTGAGTGTTTTTTTTGTTTTGGTCCTTTCTTTTGGTAGTGCATTAAAGTGGTGACTCTATGCCCAATAGATAAATCTTCAATATATATCTCTATTGTGACTCTCAAGCTCAATGGATAAAGCATTGGCCCACATAGTGTCTTAAGATTATGGAGTTTCTATTTGATCTAAAACAAGTCCCTATAAATATCCATCTTTTTTCATGAAAAATGTGTAGCGTGAAAATCTCAAAAAAATACCATGACAACCTAATCCACATTTGAAAACCCTTCTCTTGATCAATGTGAACCTCTCTTCCTGTCAGCTCAATCACTGTATCACCCTAATTATTTCCAAGATGAATGTACTAATTTGATTTTCAATTGTCTTTCATGTTCAGAGGATGTTATTAAATTTGATTCATGAAGGTACCAAGAACCATAAGAAGACAATTGCTCTCCGATGCCCAAAAAGGCTTATTTTCAAGATTCTTGCACCTGGTTAACACCCCTTGGGAATTTTTAGGGAAAATTTAAAGCATCCAATAAGTGTGTGAAATATCTATTCAATCATACAACACATTTTTGGAATTTTTTAATAAAAAATAGGTTTGGGAACAATTTAAGCAATAATGAGCTATTTATAGCATGGTATAAGGAAATGGAAACGATGAAGAAGCTAGTTGGCTTGTTCCAAATGTTTTGGGAGCCTCAGAAGGAGTTGGAAGGTAATCATATACTATTTAGAAATATATTAATTCCTACTTCATGTTGAAAAGTGTTTCAAGAGATTTTGAGTAGTAGATTTGTAGATATTATCCTGGTAGTGTAGGTAAAGATATTTGATTCTAGTGAAGATTCAAATGAATTTTTTAGGAGTAATAGGAATATTTGAGACCCGAATAAATGGAAAAAGTGACATATGTGAGGCCCTCTTCATACCAAATTTTTTTCCCCTTTTTTCATCATAAAATTTAGTGACAGTATCTTTCACTAGCGCATAGGCTTGAGCAGAATTTTAAAAGGGGATAAAAGTATAATTTCATATAGAATTATCTCTTAGAAATGGTGGTAATGTTCTCATCATCCGTTTTAGAGTGATAAAAATATATTAATTTCCATTATAAGTCCACTCTTAGATCCAATTGTGAGGTAGTATTTTCAGGTGTTTATTTTGGGTAGTGCTCCATGAAGACAAACATCTATTTTTGGATTTTTCACTATTGGATACCCCTAATTCCATTTTTCCCTTTGAAAAAATTCAAAAAGTGACATGAAGGAAACAAAAAAATCACCACCATGGAGGGGAAGTTTGCGGCACTTAAAAGACAACTTAGTGGTTAGAAAACTTCATATACTCACCTAACCCCACCTAACCAATTCTCATTATGAATCCAAAATTGGCACATTTTTTTAGGGGGAATGTCCCTTTTTTCCCTTTCCAAAAGGGATACGGGGGATAATATAATGTTCCACGACATGACAAGCATAATTTTCATCACTTAAAACACCAACTGGGTGGTTAAAGCACATTTTCATCCCCACCTTTTATATTTTCCCCTTCCTCATGAAGATCACACCCATGGAACATTTTTATAAGGTTGATGTCCCTATTGTCATGCAAAAGTGCAATAGGGTAATTGACAATTCCCGAGTATGACAACTATACCTCAGTGTTAATTTTTTCAAGTCTCATCGTTCCAAGACACCCCGATTATGTCCAGTTAGTCAAAGTGACCTCCCAATTAATGTTATCTCATCCCCCTAGGTGATTTAGGAAAGTCCATTCGTTCCCCCTAGGTGATTTTAGGGGTTTATTTGCAAGCTCTAGGAAATTGTGGGAAGGGCTAGCACTGACATTCCCAAGACTAGATCAACGCCCCTAGAGCACAACAGAAGAAAAAAATTCAACATGGAGGTGAATTGAAGACATTAGAACATCATGGAAATTATTTTAGAAGGTTTCGAAAGGTTTTGAAATAATTTGAGCAATCTGAAAAAAAATTAGGGTTCACAAGCCTAGGCAATACACATGCCTAAAAACAATTGTTGAGCTTCAGAAGAAGATTTCAGGAGCTCTGGATGGAGTTATGAGTAAAAAAAAACATCTATGGAAAGAGGATTACAAGAAATATATTATGGTAATATAATATTTTTCACAACACTTTGGCGCATCATATCTGCAGGCATGTTTTCTCAGGAACAAGTGGAGTACCAAATCACAATTCAGATTTTTTAGGGATCAAATGGATGAAAAAATACATTATACCCCCATCATGGGATTAGAAAGGACATTTCCAGTCAGGATGATATATAATTTTTCCAAAAAAGTTCCATCAAGAGTTCAAGATATCATCATCACAAGTTTCCCTCTTGGAGCGTGTTCGGGACTTAGCAAGATTTTGAGAGGACACGTGCCAGCACTAGGAACTTGGTGGGATTTTGTATCCTCTAAGTCCCTGAAGTTAAGTAAAAAAATGTTTTAAAAATTCACCCATCCCCCTTGTGACTTATGGGACCCTCATGTGACCTTCAAACTTGACAGTTCAGCTCGTAGGTGCATTTTTGGAGCTCAAATTCCCTAGCATCGAATTGAGGACACGTGTCAGCTCTAGGACCACCGTGTAATTTGATGTCCCTCACTTCCCTAAGGTTAGGGAAAAAATACATGGAAAAATGTTCCCACCCCCCATGGGGATTCCTTTGGTCATCCACGTGACTGGCTTTAAGCCCCCATTGCTTCTAGTGTTTTTCAAGAAAATCCCCTATCGTCGGATTGAGGACACGTGTAGTCCTCTTACTCACCACGGAATTTGATGTCCCTAACATCCCTAAGGTTAGGGACATAAAACATGAAAAAATTCACCCCACCCTTGCATGACCATGTTTTGAATATTCAAATCCAGCACTTAGTCATTTATTCCCCCTCATTTCTCCTTCATAGCTTCTCACCATACCATGGCCTTGTTCTTGTTTTTCCAGACACCCGGTCAAACATTACTAATCCAAACCATCTCTTTCATGGTCACAAAACTCTCCACACCATGAAAAAATAGCCATATCAGAGAAAAAATTTCTAAAGAAATGAAGAACGGGAACAAAATTAAGGTTTTTTACCAGATAACTGTGAAGTCGCCCGATCGAGAAATCTTCATATCTCATAAGATACAAGTCGGATCGAGGTGTTGTCTTCTACATAATTCCAATTTTTTTAAAAAAATCATGATGTAATAAATGGAAGGTCAAATTTTTCTTTGAATTATTTGTTCCAACAAAATCCTCACTTCGTGCACCGGCTCACATTTTTTAGATTTACCATCATTTTGGCAATGGAAATGAGATAAAAACTTACACACGAGATCCAAATGAGAAACCTATCACAATGGAGTTGCTTTTAGTCATGAACAGAGACAAAAACTAGACCTATAAATTTCAATCTCCATTAATGGTCGCTATAGTAGCTCCGTGCTCAAAGCCACTGCTAGGTGAGAAGTTCAAAATTTATTTCCTAGCATTCTAGTGGGAAAAATATGTGAAATTTTGAGGTTGTGATCGTAACGACAAGACGAGTCCAAAAAAATTATGTTCTGTCAAAAATCAAGCATTGGAAACACACTTTCTTAAAATAGTAAGTTTTCCCATACAAACTTGCTATGTTTGGAAAGTCATCATCAAAAATAGTTGTGGAAAAGTCAGTGTGCATTGAATACCTCCAAGAAGCCAAAATGATTATCTAAAGCAAAAAATAGTGAAAATGACCACTTACTAATAATAGTAAGTCCCTTATATAGGTGTTTATTAAAAAGAGTAAGTCACCGCAAGAAGTGTTGAAAGCAAAGGAAGTGTGCACAAGATTGAATGAGGGAGTTCATTATATCATGATGGTCGAGAAGAGTCAAAAATCACATCTCACTAAAAATAGTAAGCCTTCCATCTGGACACTTACTATTAATAGCAGGTTGTTCTCAAAGGGAAAGTTTGGCATAGTGATACATAGAGGGGTGATCATCTCAGGGAACTGGACAATGTTATTTGACACTCACTACATATTTTGGGTCACAAGTATATCATATGGAGGCTAGGATTTGCGGTCATTAGCGGAGTAGTTCACTCAAATTTGTGAGCATTTGTGAGGTAATTTTAAGGAGTTTCATAGTGTACAAGGAGTTTGGAGATTTAGAGTTTCACTACATTTTGAGATTTCCATCAATGAGGATCAACAAACTTCATCAGGAAAGACATATACTCTTCTTCTTCTCTCTCCTCTTTCCCTTAACTTTATCTCACTTTCCAATATTCTAATTTCACTTTGGGGTTAAACTTTTTCATATGTCCTAATGTTCCTATATATTATAAAAATGGGCTTGATATTATCCTAGAAAGTCAAAAAGTTTTAAGTTTCACAAGGACATATGAAAATCCATTGGGGGGTAGAGAATAAGTCACCTCTCATTCTATAAATTGTAATGCCATTCCCATTTCAAAGGGTTGGTCTTTAATTTTCTAATCTCAAGATTACATTCTACCTTGAGAGAATAAAGGAGATAGCCAAATTCTTCGTTTTCCCCACTCTCTATTTTCTGCCATTCTCATAATATATACAACTTGGTTTAAGAAATCAATACAATAAGAAGGAGTTTTAAGCCTTTTTTGACTAAGGGGTTTACTGATACTTTGTAATCATAAATCCCATTTGGTCTTGTTGCTACACGTAGATTTTTTTCCTCCTAATTTTAATGCATATGATAAAAATTATAATTTATGTATGTAGGAATCCAATTTTCTACCTACAACATTAGTTCTCCTATATAATTTCTCACTCCCCTTTCCCTCTCTATAGATAGAGTCCTCTCTTGCTGGTATCTACAAGATTTGTTGTAGGGTTAGTGGAGTGCCCATTTTGGATCCAAAAACACAAGGCCACTAGGAAAATCCACCTTTACTCATGCATGCATATACGGCAGATGCACTAGTTAAGTATAGGGACTTCGATTCCTAGAGCGTTGGCAAGAAATCCACAAGTTTTTCCATGTGACAAATTTTCTCGCCAACATTCCCCTTTCTAAAATGGACATGGGGGACAAAAAATTACACCACCACATGGAGGATAAATTTTTCATCACTTAAGTGCACAAAGTGAAGTATTAGGCATATGTATTCAACTCATCAACTGATGTGTTTTGGACCCTCCATGTTCCTTTGCACCTTGGGGAAATTTTCACCTCATTATGTTCCTTTTTCCCTTACTCAATTTGGAAATGGAAACGAGGACATTGGAGACCCATTTATTAATTTTTTACCCCACCCATGAGTGTCCCATTAATCTGGGTTAAGCAGGGTGAGTTAAGTGATGATTTAACTAGGTTTATGAGTGGGAGAAGGTGTAAAGCTAACACTTAGTCATTTTTAACTAATATTTTGGTCATTTTTACTCCTACATTGTGTGATCCCTTAATGTATTTCTCCTTAAATTCTCCCAAAATCCCTCATGTTCGAAAACACATTATTTCTCATATCTCCTCAACCCTTGCTCTGATTTCCATGAAATTTGGATTATAGAATATTTGAAAAAATGAATTTAAGGGGATTATTTATATGTATCCATTACATCCCCCTTCTAATTTCTATAATCCCATAAAATTTTCATCCAAAACTATTCATATTTAGATCTACACAAATCTGGCAATTGAAATCCTTCGAAAATTAGAGCAAAGGCCTAAAATGAAAAACAAAAACTTTTGTAAGTGGTTTAATTCAAATACTATTAGGATAAAAATGGACTGAGATAGGGGGGTGAATCATTCTTACAAAAAAAAAAAATTCATTTTCCATTAGATACATTCATCATTGAATCCATTCATCCAATCATACATGAACCATGTGAGCTTATTATGTGTGTATTATACATTCACAAGTGCATAGAATAAGAAAGAGAACAAAAAACACTAGATGTAAGTAGGAAACCATCAAGTGGAAGACAACCCTTTGAAAAAATCTACTTATATTACATAAAAAATGACTTGCAAGAATATTACACATCTTGCAAAATTTCTTTAGTGAAGCATCTACTTCATAAGGACCACTGAACCCAAAACCTTTACCGATATGACTCGTGAAAAAGGAATCATATGAATATTAAACATAATAAAATATTTAATAAATGAATGAACCCAGATGACATGCTACTCACACAAGTAATTGTGATGAAATTTCAGCTCCAAACACACCAAACCCTCATTAATATAAGATCTTCTTCAAATCACTCAAATTTTTCCTCTCCTAGGTTGAATAGGTCATATTCCCTTACACATCTGATCCTTAAACTTTATTATACCTTCATTACTATTCAAAACTCTTTCCTTAACCCCTCTTCACTCTTCTTTAACCTCATATAGGTTGCTCACAACCTCATGGACATAACTATTCACATATGACACAACACACTTGCTTATATACAAGTCATTATGCCAAATCACCCCTAGGTTGGCCAAGACCAAGTAGGTAGGTCACCAAAACTAAAAAAATAGATCAACAACAACATATAATAAAACACATCTTCACCAAGAAAAAAAACACTCCAAATAGCTCAAAATGAACTCTCCAAGATCCAACGAATGCACCAATAGATTTAAGGGAATCAAATAAAAATTTCAAGACTCCATAAGCATCATGAAACATAACAAAAACCTCCAAGAATCACCAAAAATCTTAGGAAAAACTAAAACATCCATATCCACCATAAAATACACCAATTTGCAACCATGCACAACAAGGTTTTCAACCAGTCAGAATTTAGTCCTAAAGAATGACCAACTTCACATATAAAATCACATCATCATGACTAAAGTCATATACCATTGGAAATTTATCTTATTCTATTTTCTTGAGCAACTCACTTTATCGTTCAATTCATAATGCAAGACCTTCAACCAGGTCAATCTCTGAAAATGGTCATTTAGGCTTATAGGGATAAAGAACTAGTTTTGACAGAAACAGGAAAAAACACCTCCAAATCACCTTCAAATCTCAAAAAACATCTGAAACACTTAAATTACACTTGTACCAACATTCTTAAACACTAAGAAGTGTATTCCATTTGGAGAAATCTTATCCAACATGCCTGTTTCAATCACCTTATGGAGCAATCCTAATATGACCAATTAGGAAATTAGGGATTATATAAGAAAACACATTTCCAAATCAAAAAAAGCTTAAAACACATCATACCAGTTGCCAACATGATATCCATGATCAATACCCACATCTAAAACATGTAAATGATCAAACTCACTTCAAACCAAAATCCTAACATTTAAGCCCTTAAGGACAAAATTGGTAGTGCTAATTTAAGAACGTATATCATCAATTTTCTCCACTAAATCAACCTAAATATTTTCAAGATAATTTAGAGCACCTCCTAAGGATTCTGGAAGAGTTTAGTTTTTATCCTAGAACTCACATCTCTTCCTTCAAACTATAATTTTACTCAAAACTAGGGTTTTTCTCTTTCTTCATAAAACATTGGAATACTAAACCTCCACCAAAATGAGATCTTAAGAACCCTATAAAACCTTGATGGATCCATTTATCTTTCCAAGTTCACTTGGAGATAAAAAAAAATCTCCTAAGTCGCTCTACTATAAGGGTTTAATTACGGGTTCAAACCACTTTTCCTTGTTAATGATTTTTCATAAAAGTTTGATGATAAAAGTACCTCATTATTTTTTTAAAACACTATTATCTCAATGAAAAATCATCCCCCAAAATATATGGGTACCATTAAAATTATATGAGATCATGTGAGCATAAAAAATTACCAATTTGAGCTGATTACACCTTCTCTAAAGCTTAGTTTTACCAAAAATCACATAACTTGTAATTTCTTCACAAAATTGACCTGAAACTTGTCATGAAGCATCATGAAAACATGTTAAATGCATGCCAACTCACATCCAAGATCAAATAATTCCACAACTATCCAACCACAATGACTTACCTATGTTATTCTGACTAGTCTTCACCTTCTTACTTCCCAAGGACCATGAAACATATTCAAACAATTGAGAACTAACCTGGAACTCCTCATAATGTCACAATGATCTAACCATGATTGAACTTGATTTCAATTATCTAAAACGCATACCACCATACCAAACCAAATTCTTTAGGTTGACCTAGAATGAATTGACTCAAGCCATACAACCTATGAACTAACCATGATGACTCATGACAAACACATTGACAATTATAACACATCATATGGACCTTACTTGACCTCATGAAATCCTTCATCAAAAATTGGAGAGATCAAAGTATGACTATGCCTACTACACCATGCTCCAGAATATCATTGCAACTCACCAAGCCTAGACACTACCAATAAACGTTAATTTTTGAATTTGGATAACAACTTATAGAGACTCGTATGACACATGCACATGCTTTTCCATAAATTTCCTTTGACATCAATGACAACACTTAGACACAATGGATAAGAATCTCCCCCTTTATCATTGATGACAACCACCTTTAGAAACATTGAGGGAAAATTCAAAACAAAACACACCAAAAAGACCTCTTTTCTATGTTTTTGAGCCTACTCTCCACCTTTGAGATCTATGAAAAATGCATGATGAAAAATAGACATGGAAAAAATGAAAACTCAAAGATAAGACACAATGGAAAAAATGACTTACATGCTTCACTAGATCCACCTTGGAATGTACTTTCTCTTCTTGTCTTTATTAGGCCTTGGAATATTAGCTAAGTACCAAAGGGCACGTGCATGTACAATTCCAATAAGGAGAAGGGTGCAGAGGGAGAAGCACGTAGGACAAAGAGGTTTAAAAAGGGTTTAGGAGAAACTAAGGTGCACGTAGAAGGTAGAGCATTGGGTTCAAAGTACTTAGCCATATTGGCATTTGAGAGGAACTTATGGAAAAACATGACTCAACTAGGTGTGCTGAGAAGATAAGGTGCCAACCTAGAACCTTGGAGGTCAAGAAAAGGATATTCCATGTAGGGAATATTTGTAGGAGACATCATTACAAAAATTGGAAGGCTTGCAAGGGGATAACCATTCAGCATTGGAGGACCACATTGACACTTGGCATGAGATTTGTTCAGGAGAGAAGGCATGATGGTGGGTGTTGATGCTATAAAAAGAGATGCTTAGAAGCAAGGAAGAGGCATGAAAAGTAGAGAAGATAATGTGTAGAGAGTAAAATGTTGAGTAACAAAGTGTTGTAGTAGTGCTAGGGTTTAAAGCACCTAATGCTAAGGGTTTGGAAGAATGTAATAGGCCTCTATATTGAACTAGGGTCTATAACAAGGGTTGAAATGAGAGGGTATAACTAGGATATCTTATCAAAGAAGATTTGCAGGGATTAAGTCTTTGTCATTTAATAGGTATGGTCTGAGATGACCTCTTTTGATTGTAATATGGCTACTAGAACTATTCTAAATGAATATATATGTATAAGGGTTGTTCTTTATATCATACTTAAGGGTGTGAACCCTTGTGTTAAATGGATATCATGGTTCAGATCTGCTTTACCATGTTTATTACTTTGTTTTGTAATGCATTAATGTGGGATTTGCTAGATGATCCTTATTAACTATAGTGAATGTATTTCTCATTCAAAAAATCATCCTCCATCAATGGAAACACATTCTCACAATGCTCACATAAAAGAGGGGTTCGACACCATTGCATACCTTGGGTGAGCTCCCAATTCCCATTGGGTGATAGTCTGGTGCACTTGGGGTTAGAAATTTACACTATGGGTAGATAAAAATGAATACATCTTGGTTCCATTACCAGGAGGTCTTTTCAAGGTTGTTGTGAGAATGATGTGTGATAACAGAATGCTTGATGTTGGATAGTGTCGAAGCATGGTTTAAGAGCATGGAGGATAATTTTTCTAAGACATTTAGTACTATACCTAAGTTTGATGCACGTAAATGGGTAGAATAACATTTGTATCATGAGATATATGAGACCTTATTTTGTCATATGCATCTAGATCAAGTTAGTCTTATAGATCTCATGTGTGGACCCGAGATGAGTATCAGAGGCTGTAGGATACTGATTTGACTTGGACACGTGTTGTTGATCGTTGGTTGAAAAGAGTGTTGACCAGTTATATCGTGGAATAAGATATTTCTACATATTCTTGTCAAGAGGTTACTGAGTTTAAGTTCTTAAGGGATCCTAAAGGATCATTTTTGCATGTTATTCCATTATCCATAAAGATCCTGATCATTACACTAAGTTTAGAATCATTTCCTATGGCTGACTAATATTTTTCTGAGCACTGGTTGAGGAAGCTATAGTAGAGGAAGATGGTGGACCTTGTGGCTGAAAAGGAGAGGGAAGAGATAGGACTCAAGAATAGTGAAGCATGAGAAAGGGAGTTGTCTAGAAAACACGAGGTTATAGGTGTGATGGATCTATAGAGGCAGACGTTGTGGGAAGGAATTGAGGTTCATGTAGAGGACGTAGATCCTGAGTAGTCTATGCTACCCCATCTTGGCAAGTGCGGGAGAGAGACCCCTTCATCTTTTGATGAGAGTTCATCACTTGGAGAAAGGAGAGTAGTTGGGGTGCATCTGAATCCTCTTGGTGACCAACCCTTGGTGCTTAGTTTTCCAAATCTAGAGATAAGTATTGCTAACCAAATTGGTATTGGTGGAAGAGACTGATCTACACTTAGGAGGTATAACTTTTCATTTGGCACATCTATGGTTGTACAATCATTACCTGTGTTTGGAGGAATATTGTCTGAAATGATGTTTGGGAAAATTATGGGTGCACAAATCTTGGGTATCATGTCTAGAAATGGCGTAGGACACACATCTAGTAGCAGTTCAATAACGTAGACTGTTGGTGCATAGTTCAGCATAACAGTATGAACACTAGGCACACCCACTTCAGGGCCTTTACCAACTAAGGAGGTGGATATGGTGGACTATAAACTAGTGGACTTGGTGGTCCTGGTGGATCTAGAGGATCTGGTGGATAAGGGGGAGTAAGCACTAATGGATCTAGTAGATCTGGTGGTTGAGGAAATACTAGAGGAAATCAAGGTTTTGGATTAGGCAGACACGAGCCTCAACCACCTCAACAAATATTTTTTGAAATTTCTTTGCATCTACCAGACTACATAGGTGTTTAGGATCTTTTAGAACATGTACAAAAGTGTGAGATGCTATGGTGTGTGAAGGGGATCATTACCCCAAAATGGAAGGCAAGTCAGTTTGTAATGATGTTACAAGGAAATTCACATAGTTGGTACCAAAAGTATGACCCCCACCAGATAGTGGTAGACTACACTAAGATACAGAATTCCTTCTTAACTAAATTTCATATCCCTAACTTTGAAAAAAAAAAACATTAGTGCTCTGAAGGAAATTCATTGAGGTATGATATAGAGTGTGTGGGAATATGACGTGTTTTAAAAATCTCTTGTCAAAGTTGTCTTATGATAGTCATCCTTATCAGCATGCTCAGTGATTTTTTGGAGGGTTGATAACACCTTTTAGGAGAAAATTTTCTCACAAGAATTTCATAGAACCACGCAAGGCCTTTGAGGTTGGCCTCCATCGTGAGGTTGTTGGAAGCTTGGATACCAGTGTTAGCCCTTTTCATGAATCTCAAATTTCTACAATGACGAAGTAAATGGAGAAGCTATCTGTGAACTCAACACATGAGACTTGCAGTGGCATATGGTGCATAGAATGTGAGGTAGAGGGGCATACAAAGGACATATTTCCCCAAAAATTGGTACATGCCATGATAGTAGACTGTGAGATTTTACATGGAAATCATGATGTAAGTAGATGTCCACTACTATAGTGCATCATCTGTAAGAATGTGTCTTTCTATTGCAATATTTGCACCTCTACTACTCATGACACCAAGTATTGAAAATTGATTGACCAGATACATGATGCCATTGATATTGGAATGCACCAAACCATCATCACAAATAATTCCAAGGATGATTGTGATCACTATAAAGGGCACGTGGATGTAGGGGTGTGTGTAAGATGTTTTCAAGGAGGATTTCATGGTTATGGAAATTGCGGAGGAGGGATAAGTGATATCCCACATGGAACTTGTTAGATATGTTGATATACAGAGAACTATAAGTGTGAATGCCTTGATCTATTGTAATGCTCTTGGTGTGGAAAGAAGCATAAGTATGTGGAGTGCCCAGATATATTTTAACATGTGATCCAACAAAATTGGAAGGAAAATGGCACCAAAATGGTAATCATAAAGAAGGTCGACTCATAATGGATGCTAAGGGTGGCACATGAGTTAGAACTAGATCATGTACTAGTGACAACGCAAGCTTAAGTTGCACATGACAGGGATACACCAAGGTAGAAACCACTGGTTACAAGAAAAGAGGTGATGCATAGGAAGTATCTGGACCCTATTCATATGAAATAGGTGTATCAGGATACCATGGATGTAACTCAAATCCTACAAGGAGAGATCCAGCGCCTAAAGGAGAAATCAAGATAGTTAGAGAAAAGGAAGAGCACTGAGGCTTTGCTGAAGGACTTGGATGAGATCAGGGAAGTATGTAAGATGTTAAGGCAAGAGAATAAAATTCCTTTGCAAGGGGAAGGACTAAAAGAAAATGTTCCACGTGCCAGAGTAGAGAATGAGAGGTAGGTTCTTCATGTCAACCTTCCTCCCCAAAGCCTTAAGTATGAAAAGGAGACTACCTTGAATGCGGTTGCGGATGGATGGATCCTAAGAAATATTTTGATTAACACAAGTTCAGAAGTCAATGTTCTCACCTTGGATTCTTGAAATAAAATGGGAAGGCCCCCATTACATCCATCTTCAAATGTGTTATATATGGAAAAGAAAATAAAGGAAATTATCATTCATTTCTTGAAGGACATTGTTATCACTATCCAAGGGGTAAAGTTCATTGGGTATTCTGAAGTCTTGGTGCTAGCTGAGGTGGAAAAATTTCTAGCGTTACTTGGGCATTGTACGATGGAAAAGTGACATGTGAGCATGGGAATCTACAAGTGACTCTTCCTCACACCCGACCTCTTGAGGTTGTGTCGAGACAGATAGTGGGGATGGAATACACGTGTGATGTAGATAAGCTAGTTAGGTAATCTTACATCTTCAACACACAATAATGGGATCTACGAATCTAAGGTAAAGAAGGCCCTCCTAACATGAACTGGTGTGATAGATCATTCGGTGAGGATAGCTGTTCAAAGGCTCCAATAAATATTGAGCTCTGTTGTGATCCGATCTATGGGTTGTGGGATATGTGGAAGATGACCTGTGGGTGATTTGTATATGTCTCCCAACAAGGTCATGAAAATGGAATGGCTAAAATATGTAGTGGATCTTTTTGGTGCCTTATGGATGATTCTTTGGTCTAGTCTAGAAATATTTAGCTTGATTAGCTATTACGTTTAATAATGATAGTTATGTAATAATGTATGGTGGGAGTGGAGAGGATCTAAACACTAATGTTTACAAACCAGTGTCAACATTGGATTGATTTGTGGGACCTGTGGATCACAACTGTAAGTTTTCTCTCTTTCAGGTCCTTCTCTAGTCATATAGATATCTATCAAGGCAGTCTATAATTTGGTTGATCTGACCAGAACATGTGTGCTTTGTCTTCTTCTATGTTTAATCCTCTTAGTTATGTGCTAATTTCTTGAAGGTTGGTTGTTGTTCAGAAGACCTGAATTCTTATATTTTGGTCTATGTCAGCTAATGCTACAATGAGATTTGGTTGAGGCACGATTGGCTCAAAAACATATTCCTTGGGCTCCCTAGGTCCCGTGATTGTCATATAAGATCAATATAAGCCTAACTGAAATGAAATAAACTAAATATAAGCCTAACTGAAATGAAATAAACTAAGTATGAAGGATATATTTATAGCATATATATATTCCACTATTTTTGGTATTTTTGATAGAATTTTAACATAATCAAAAGAGAAACTAATCTAATATATTCAGAAAATGACAACTAATCTAATAAAAAAATTAAAACAAACAAGGTAGCCTGGTATAGCTACTTGCCTTTGTAGTTGTGATTTTTATCCTAAATAACTTGATAGTTGATTAACTTAATTGAAAGATTCTCTATCCTGCCTCAGAAGTGAGGAATGAATCATAGTTTCTCAAAAACTATCAAACCCCACAACTTCCCTGGGAATATCGAAAATGAAACTTAACTAAAATGAAATATTTCACTACTCTATTTGATATGTTTTAACTAGAACTTTGACTGATAAAACCTGGAATTTGCAGAACAGTGGAAAATCCAGTAGTGTATGATTTTGTCCCCTCAAAATGATCTCCTCATTCCTTTGTGTTCACGTGAGTCCAAAAGAGCATGTATATGCTAGCATCAACAGAAGAAGGTATTTTGAATAATGGCAACTTTGGATATAGACCGAATAAAATGAGAGTAGGAGAGGGAAAGCGCAAGTGACAGAGCTTGGCATATGCATTTCCTAGAGGGATTTATTGTGGGAATACAAAAAAAATGTACCGAGAGGTTCTAGAATCTATCTTCTGTGAAGAACAAAACCTGCAACTCTAATGGATTCAATCTACAAATGACACTACTTTCCTGTAAACTAATTTGTATGAACAACAATGAACAATGATGAAGCAAGAAGATTGAATGACCTCTAATAGTAAAGGAAAAACTAGCATGGATGCAAGAATGAAAACAAAATGAGATCTAAACAAGAAATTGACAGACTAAACAATGGAAATGAGAAGTTGAGGGGCCTTTTGCTTGAAAACAAGCTGGATATTTATAGAATTCCCATTCACCAAAGGGTAACTTTGAATGGAACTCTTTTACCATTAAAAAATGGAGAAACACTATTCCAGGGGACACAAAACATTAATACAAGCCAAGGTGGTGGAGAAAATATGGTAAAATTTCAAAATAATGCAAGTAATGATCAAAATAATGTGTTGGAAAACGCGTGAAGGACCACCACCTTGCTCAAGGCGGCGGTTACTGGACCACTGCACTGATCAGGGAAGCAGTTATAGGACCGCTACCCTGACAGGGTGGTGATTTCATCACCAAAGGACAAAATGCTAAGAAAATAAAGGCATAGGAATAAAACAAAGCACAAGCAACAAGGATAAAGCATTTGGGATGCTAACATATACTTCGTGAGCTTCTCTGGATCTGAACGCCTTGCGAGGTGACTTGTATCATCATTGGGGCATGTGTGACATCGTTCCGGTAGCACAATACCCTATAATTTTTGGTACATACATATTTCCCCCTTGGAGAAGTTTTTTAACCCTGAAGAGGTGTAAAATAGTGGGTTTGAGTAAGGTGGTCCCAAAATGGGAAGCTAGAAATTATACCTGACAAAAAAAATTCTATCCGAGTTCCCGCTACCATTTACACGGGGATGAGAACTTACCTCTGTTGGCGCTCAAAACCTATGAGAGGGGCATTCAAAATGAGTAAAAACACTATATATATAATGGGACCATTTTCCTATTCATTTTCCCGTGTCGATTTGATAGTTTTTGAGCTTTGGGTCCCACAGTGACAGTTTCTGACGAGAGTATAGTCGAAACGTTCGTAGTGAGATAGCGATCATGCCTTTGTGAGTGGAAAATCGACCTGCGAGATCTCAGGTTAGTTCTTATTGTTTTAACTATTTTGCACTAAATGTTAAAATGTCGAAATCTTTGTCTTGGGGGGGGTCATTTTTAGAAATGTCAGTTTTAAATGTGTCTCTTAGGGGGGGCACCTAATGGGTAGGTTTTTTTTAGCTAAAAAGGTCAAATTTTTGTATTTTTAAGCATTTTAGGGCATGTGACCCATTTTGAAATGCGGGACAGGACCGCCGCCCTAAGCAGGGTGGCAGTTACAGGACCGCCACCTTTTAAGTTGGCGGTTCTCTTTAGAATGCTAAAACAACATTGATTTGAGTTTATTTTTGCTTTGTTAGTATTCTTATTCACTTTACTGATTTTTTTTAATGCAACCTTGATACTAACTTGCTCCTTTTTACATGTTTTGTGTGTTTTGCAGAAGACGGAAGAGTACATCAGATGGAGCCGAGAGAGAGAGAGAGAGAGTGGTTGGCTTCTAGTAGTGCTAGATGCGCTCTCTCAGGATGAGTAGGATACTCTTTAGAGGGCAGGTATACTGAGGATCGCATGGTTTCCCCACGCTACACCTACCAGTCACATACTATGTGACTTATTCTCTTACTAGGATGTAGATCGGAGCACCTTCCGATTTCCAAGTGTTAGGGGTGAGTGGACTATCACCTTAGAGGATGTCTACTGCATTTTGGGAGTCCCGATTATTAGGAGGAGACTTTCATTTGATACAGTAGTATCCATAGCTCAGGTGACTCAGTGGGCCACCTATATTGGAGACATAGTTGTCTCCACTGGTTTGAAGAAGGGGGTGAAGGTCCATTTTAGTCTTGGCTTGCCCATCCCTCTGATCCGTCAGGCCATTATGGGCATCCTTTCTTCAAGATTGATCAGAGACAAGGGAGTGGATACTTTACTGTTGGGCCCCCATCATTACATAGATTGATGCACATGGTTGGATTTATTCATGGGGAACTGATATACTTGGGACCACCTATCATGAATTATACAGGGTGGTTCAATTGCAGGGACAATCACTGATCCATCTGACCTTAGTTATGAGCTGGGTCTATGAGCACATCATCCCTTATGGGAGAGGTATGGATGTGACAGATCCTGGAGCCGTGAGGGCAGCTAGATGGACAGAGATGACAGTGCTTAAATTACCCCATTAGCCAGTTGCTTCCCCGACTACTGAGGATATGGAGGCCACACCTTATCAGGCCATGGTAGGGTTGTGGGGTAAGGAGACCTTCACTCTGATTTCCTTTTCTACTACAGGGCAACTTATAGACGGGATGGGGAAGGTAGAGACACACCCCTTTGATCGAGTTCCTCAACAATTCGGCCTTTCTTATGTTGACATGCTTCCCCTAGTGGTGTCAGTGTTCAGATCAGTTCAAGAGGCTAGAAGAGGTCCTAGAGGCCAGGGTTGGACAATTGTTACTCTTGGTTTCCCTATTGCAGCTAGGAGGGTGTTATGCGCCTGAGTGAGAGTCGGTGCTCCTCAGGAACCCTTACTTCAGATTGCTACCGGTCCTACCCATAGCACTGATGACTCCATTGATATAGACTATGAGTCTGAGGAGTTCATAGGGGGAGAGACAGAGGAGGAGACTGAGGACATGGAGGTCAACGATTCAAGTGGGGGAGAGGATAGCGATCCTGAGTGGCATGACACTCAAGAGATTTTATAGGCTGAGAGGGCAGATTAGAGCGCGGAGAGGGTGACTCTAGTCTTAGAGGAATTACTTTCTCAGGACATAGGTAGAGAGGATGAGTCCATGGTAGGACGACATGTTGTCCCAGACATGGGAGGAGGACATCCGTCAGTAGCGGCATCCGTGGTAGGAACGGATCCTAGAGATCCTTCTTGGAGGCCCGGAGATCCGAGTGAGTTGCCACTCTTCTTTTGATATTTATTTTATCTAGAATTTCCTTAGTTGCTACCTCTCTTTTTGTTCATCCTTGGTTTTACCTTTTGATCATTTTCTAATGTATTTTTCTCCTTTTCTTGTAGAGGCTGTTGATGAGTGGTGAGACTTGATTCACCAGGTATGTACTGATACCCTGATGCTCCCCATGGATAAGACTCATTCCAACTTATCTGTGGATACAGAGGATCCTTCAGTAGCCAGTAGGCATAGCAATATTTTTTCCCCTATCTGGCATGTGGCCAAGATGGTGACTTCCCTTTGTGCCGAGGTAGCTAGGTATAGGGCTGAAAAGCACTTGATGAGGAGGAGCTTCTCTCATAGTGAGGCTACAGCTACTATTCAGGATTGTGAGCCCTCAGTGCACTTAGAGTGTTGGCATAGCCAGAGTCCTAGATGTGATCGTGCACCTTCTAAGGGATCCCATAGGGATTGACAGGCCACTTGGCTCTTTTTGTAGTGACTCTTACTAAATTGTTTATATGACTATTATGTATTTTTTGAGCTCATTGAGTGTTTTGACCATGCCTAGTGCATGATGGCATTATACATAAAACTTGATTATATATATATATATACACACATCTCTTTTTAGATCTAGATCTCTTTGTACCTAGATTTTTTTATTCATTTTCACATGTATATTAGATGTTTGTAACATTTGTGTTTTTATATGCTTTGCAGAATGTATGTAATGAAGAACAAATATCACAAATCTTTTCTTTTTTGTATTTCATGATGCTGATGTATGATGATGTGGACACTATGTGATCTTGAACTTTAGTTTCCATAAGCAATTTTCTGGTACTTCATATTGTTTTGACAAAATGTGATGATGAGCTGGTATGATGAGTAGATGAACTTGCCCCACTCCTAACTCCACGTAACCAGTAAGATGCGAGGGCTCACCACTGAGAGCTAGAAAGGGCACAAGCTATGAGGTGTGTTGAAATGGTAATGATGGGAGATAGAAAAAGAGTTGGTGGAACCAAATTAGGATGCTACAAACCTATCTTGCTCAAGTAACTCCATAGTTTAGAATGTAACTTGCTTTGTAGTTTATCTAGACTTAGATCCGTAGATGGCCACTTGGTTGAAAAAATCTGGTTTTCAGGGTTTTGAACTCTCTTGGAATTTTGAAAATCTGATTCATTTGTTTTGACTCAAGATTTCAGAAGTTTGTTTGAACTATTTTGCTTATGAATTTTAACATTTTCTTTCAAGTGGACCCCCTACACCTTGCCCCATGCTACTAGTAGGAAGCATGGGCTTATCACCATGGACAAGGCACAGGTGAGTAAAGGAATTCCCATCCTTTCCCAACCCTACGTCACTAGTAAGAGACGCAAGCTCATCAACGAAGGTTTATAGGGCAAGGAAATGTGTAAAAGTAAAATTTTCTGTTTGATCTATATTTGACTTACTTACTCGAGAAAAATGTCAGTATGTTCTTATTTCCAAAGAGGTATATACATGGGATATATGCGACACCATGAAGCTTCTAGAATAGACCATAGGCAAGACACCTAGCCTAGGAAGAAACCAAAAGTGATAACAAGCCATCAGGCCCTGGTATGGCTACCGTTAAGACTTTGTCATATCTAGCTTTAATTGATGAAATGATTTTGAAACAGTTGATGATGTTATGAAAATGAAGAAGTATGATTTGAAAGCTCCTACTAATACTATAAAACATTTTTAATGAATTGCTTAAGGATAAGTCCCTTGATCACCAAATTTTATGAAATGAGTGAACAAAATGAACCTATCTAAATGAATATGTAATGTAAATATATTTATACAAATAGTGCCGATGCTTCATGCGTAAAACCATTTAAGATGCAAGGAATTGACTAATTCACTGAATTCCTCACCCTCTAGTGTAAACAAGAGATACACACCATTACTATAGTCCTTCATGACTCGATATGGGCCCAACCATTTGGGCCGCAACTTTCTTACTTCACTAGTTTTCTTATCTATCTAGTTGTCTAGTCTTAAAACTAGATCTCCTTCATATATTTCTCACTCATAGACCTTTTTGTTATACTACCGGCACATCCAGTTAGCATAGGCTTTATGCCACTATTCGACATTTAACCTGGACTCATCTAGGATTTCTAGTTGGGAGAGGCATGCATCTCTATAAGCTTCTTCATCTAGAATCCCTTGTAGTGAGATACAGAGACTAGGTATTTCAACCTCAAGTGGGAGAACTGATTCTTCCTCAAATACCAGTGAGAAAGGAGTTTCTCCTATTGGTGTACTTAATGAGGTTCGGTGGGCCCACAAGGCCAGATATAATTTTAAATGTCAATCTCATTTGTTTTCTTTTACCATTTTAAAGAGAATAGCTTTCAACGTTTTGTTTGTCGCTTCAGCCTTCCCATTGGCTTGAGAGTAGTAAAGAGAGGTCATGTGATGGTTTATTTTGAACTTGCTACATAGCTCATGAACTTCATCATTCTTAAAGGATGTGTAATTATCTGAGATAATGATTTGTGGGACACCATACCTACAGATAATTTGGTTCAAAATGAATTTTGCAATCCTCGAACCTGGTACAGTGGTGAGAGGCATGGCCTCCACCCATTTGGTAAAATATTTTGTGGCTGTGATTATAAAATTATGGCCATCAATTGATGAGGGAGAGAATTTCCCTATCAATTCCAGACCCCAAGTGGAGAAGGGCCACGAAGTCTCTATTGGTTGTAGGGATTGTGTTGGCATGTGAATCTCATGAGAGAATTCTTGACATTTGTGGCATTTGTGTACAAATTCCATTGCGTCATGCTCGAGAGTGGGCCAAAAATAGCCCATTCGATGTATTTTGCAAGCGGTGGTGTGACCACCTAAGTGGCTCCCGCATATCCCACTGTGGGATTCATGAAGGATCCTCTTAAATTATTCTATATCGACGCATCTTAGAAGCATGTTGTCGAAGTCTCTACAATAGAGCACTTGGTCTAAAACAACATATTTAGTGGCAATAATGTGTAACCGCCTTCTTTGTTGTAACGTGGCGCTTTCTGGGTATGTATGGTCCATGATAAAATTGATGATATCAGTATACTAGGGACATGTAGAGATGGGGGATCTAGTTTCAACAAAGAATACACATTCATTGGGAAAGTCTAGATCTACCAGTTCACCTCCATCTAGTGGATTGTCAGCTAACCAGTCTGCAATGATTTTTACTTTGACGGATTTTTGGTTTACAAATCTTAACTCAAATTATCCCATTAGGGTTATGAAACATCCAACCTTCTTAGATAAGGACCCTTGCGTGAGGAATGTCAGTAGATAGTTTGTCTTCACAATGACCCTTGTTTCTTGATTTAACATGTAATATCTTAAACATTTTGTGGAAAATATTATGGCAAGGAATTCTCTTTCTGCTTATAATGTGTTTCATAATCAAGTAATGTTCGACTAATGAAATAGATCACGCATTCTCATTTATCATCATCTTTTTGAGCCAACATGTAGGCCAACGAGACATGAGTGGCTCGTGAGTATGGGATCAAAGGGTGGTTTGGCTTGGGAGGCATTAGTGTGGGTGGTGACAAAAAGAAGTGCTTAACTACTTCGAAAGCCTCATTGTAGTCTTCATTCCAATCGATACTATAATCTTTCTTGAGTAGATTGTTGAAAATCTTAAATCTGGGATGAACCTTCGGATTGCACTGAGTTTCCCAAGAAATGACCTGATTCCAGACTCATCTGAAGGTGGGATCATTTCAAGAACAACCCATATTTTGGTTGGATCGATACCAATCCCTCGTGAAGATATAATGTATCCTAGAAGTTTTCCTCCTATTACACCAAAAACACACTTCTCTGGGTTTAATGTGACACCATACTCAATTAGTCATGAGAGGATGATACGGAGCACCTCTGGGTGATCATAATGCTTCTTGGCCTTGGCCAACAAGTCATCCACATATGATTCCATAATTTTATGGATAAGATCATGGAATATGTACGTCATTGCCCACCGATATATAGCACCGGTGTTCTTAACACCAAATGGCATGATAGCATGACAATAAGTTCCCCAGGGAGTTAAAAACATGGTTTTGGCTTGGTCTTGCTTGGATATTTTGATTTGATTATATCCTGAGAACCCATCCATGAGATACAAAAGCTCATATCCAACTATTGCATCAATGATAACTTCAATGAATGGTAACGGGAAATCATCCTTGGGACAAGCTTTGTTAATATCTTGAAAATATATGCAAATGTATATCTTCCCATTCTCTTTTAGAATGGGGATGATATTAGATACCCATTGTGAATAATCAATCGGTTTGATGAATCCTACTTGGAGAAGTTTTATTACTTCCACTTTTACCATGAGAGCCACTTTTGGCTTCACTGGTCTTGACTTCTATTTAATTGGCTTCGCATCTGGTTTAGTGACAAGATTATGTACTGCAACTTGTGGTGCGATACTTATCATTTCTTTATAATTAAATGCAAAATCCTTTTGATGTTCTTTGAGGATTTGGGTGTGTGTTTCTATTTCTTTGGAGTTAGCGAGGATCCCAACTTCAAAATTCTTGGTTCTTCCTCCATTTCAATGTTTATGTCAATGGTTTCTTCTATCAAAGAAGTGTTACCTTCTTCAAATTCAGATGGGGCTGGAGGTAGTTCCAAGCTTTCTTCATTTTCATCTCATAGATATCGGGATCCTTCTATGGAGAAGACTCTATCATGGGATTTCCAAAGTAATAAGAGGAGTGTGGTATTAGGGAAAGATCAACTATAGGGTGAGCAAGGTGTTTAGATATTCGAGAGTGACTTTATCACTATCAACATGATGTAAGATAGGAGGTTCATTCTCAGTTGTATGTGCTAGAAGAGGGTTCGTTGATATTTTCTTCATGAATGATTCAGTATGAAGTGATACCTTGAAACTTATATCTTCTAACTCATTACTTGGGGTAAAATGTGAAGCTGAGGTTACTATTGAATCTACGAGAAGGTTCTACTCTCGTGGGATTGCTGCAATGGATATGAAGATGAATATTTTTCTTAGATATAATACCGTTGTTTTATAGATCTGTAAGTGCTCATCTTTAGTCTCATATACTTCAGAGACTTGGTTTGCAACTAACTACAAGTCTCCTAATACTCTGATGTTATTGACACTGATCCTTTTGGCTATGATGAGGCCAAGGAGGAGGGCTTCATACTCAGCAATGTAGTTTACAGATTCAAAGTTCAACTTAAAAGCAAAAGGTAGGATCTTTCCCTCTGGAGAAGTAAAGATTACACCTACCCCGGCTCTATAGTGACATATAGCTCCATCGAAATGGAGAGTCCAATATTTACTAGGAAAGATTGATGTTGGGACATTCTTCACATCTATTTCTTCTGTTTCGGTTACTTCTACCATGCAAAGTTCCTCTGCTGGAAGAGAACCAACTTCTAGGGTACATCCCATACTTGTGGAATCAAATGGTAGGAAAATTGGTAGATCTTGTTCCAGTAATTTGAAATTTTTTTATAGTAGTTCCTAATGACACTATTTCTACAATGTTAGCTTCATCCTTGAGGGCTGGGATGCCCTTGACTAGGTTTGTAATTTCTAGTTCTGTTGTAGGTATTAATTTTTCTTCCAATTTTGAGTTGATTGGTTTGTTAAGTTGGTTTGTTGGGAGTTGAAAATCAGAGTGAATACCTGGTCTTTTCTTCAAGTCTAGTAGGTGTATGTCAAATGGTTTTGGGTCATCTTTTGCTATGAATATCTTTCCTAGGTGTAAGAATCTTATTTCCTGGAATAGCATAGAGGGGATTGCTTTCATGCGATGTATCCATGGTTGACCAAGGATCATATTATAGTTGGTTTCCCAATCTATGATATAAAACTCAGTAAGGATTGTCTTGGGTCCTAAGGTGACTGGTAATATTATAGTCCCAATTGAAGTAGCTTTAAGGCTATCATAGCCTATTAGCGTATTTCTTGTTGTGGAACAGTTTGTTTCTCCATATCCTAGCTTTTGGAGGAAAGAGAAGGGGACAATGTTAACTGCTGCCCCATCATCCACCATTGCACGTTTAACATAATTATTGTAAACCCACACCTATAAATGCAAGGCCAGATCACCTCTACATGCAATTTCAGCATCTTTTGGCATTTTGTTTATGTGAAATATAAACTCGGTATCCCTATCTGGCTGCCCTGGAGGGTGGATATCGAAGTCTATATGGTTTACTTGTGTTTTGGGAGGTGGAGTGATGTTAATCAAATGACCCAAACCTAGTGCTTCTAAAAGAGTAGCCCTATGGGCAGAAGAATTTTTCAATAAGTCTAAAAGGAGATGTGAGAGAAGGTCTTTGTTAAGTCGTTAATTAAATCATAAGCACCCATGGGTTTTACCGATGTTTGTTGAATGTTATCTAGTTTTAGTGGATAGATTGGATTTGGTTGAGAGGAATATTCTCATGTTCTTGTTATGGCTTCTACGTGCAGCTCAGTAGCTAACTCCACTAGACCAACTATCTTGGTTCGTGGCTGATTTCCTAATTGTGGTGCGACATATGGATTTAGTGAAGTTCAAGATTCATAATCATTATTTCCTATCATTACACCTTTTTTTGTCCCATTCGGATTTAATTTATTATTGTGATTTGGGAGTGGATCATTAAAGATATTGAGAGGTATATTTTGGGGGGAAACTGCCCCTATGAAAGTATTCATCATACGTGTCACAGAATCTGTTAAGAACATATCTATTAAGAGTTGTCTTTGTTCTTCTAGAAAATGTTGCATAAACTTATTGTAATCACGGAAATTCCTAGTGTCATGGCCTCAAATTTTGTGGAAACCATAATACGAGTTGGGATTATAACTTCTAGGTTGTTGGTTTGGCACATGCCGTGGTCCAAAATTTTGATTGAACTGTTGACTATTAGGATTAAAGTTTTGTGTTTGTTGTCTTTGGTTTTGATATCCAGTTGAGTTTTGACTTAGACCTTGTGTTTGGATCTACCATTGCCATTGCTATTGTTTTTGTTGTTGTTGGGGTGAAATTGTTGTTTCATTGGTTGTTAACTAGTGGTGGAACATTTACAACATTTGCTTTTTTAGTCTAGTCAGTCACTCCATCTTTTGTCACTCTGCAGTTTTTGTTAAGGATTTTAGGTCCTTGATTGGCATTTGTGGTAGTAGGATAAGTCGTAGTATTTAGGTTGGGGATGATTAACCTCCCATTTGTTCCATATGTCTTATGACTGCTATCTATTGCAGCTTGATCTATTCAGAGAGCGCTCTCAAGTACTTCATCATAATTTCTTAGTGGGAACTTCTGGACTTCTTCCTTTATCTCTCTGCTAAGGGAATGAAGGAATAAATCACATAGTTCCATCTGATCCATGTTTGGAACACTTGCTGAAGAATAGAGGACTGTACGCCATCTTTGGATAAAATGAGCAATAGATTCATTGTGTTCTTGTTTAATATGCAAGAATTCCCTGATTCCTGTTCTCAACAATTTATTCATGTTGAACTTCTTGATGAAATCTTAAATGAGTTGTTTAAATGAATGTATTGAGGCTTCAGGTATCTTGTAATACCAATCAAGGGTAATACCCTCTAAATTTTTGGGAAATATTTTAGCAACAACTCCATCCCAAGGGAGTAGTTCTCAAATGGCTATGGCGTAGGCCTTAATATGTACATTTGGGTCTTCCTCTCCTTTTTACTTGGGTGGATCAGGGAGTGGTCTTGAAAGCATGATGCTTTGTATAGTGAAGTCCAAAGGTTCTTTCAAATATTTTGAATAAGTTCCTATTGCATAAGTTTTGACCATTGATGGTGTTTATTGAGGGGGTGGAGGTGGAATGGGTTGTTGATATGGCGTAGAATATGTATTGTAAGGGGCATAAGGGAATACCTGTGGTTCAGTGAATATTATAGGAGAAGAGAACATATCTCCCTATGGTGATTTGGAATACATGTTTAAGTATGGAGGAGCATTGTGCAAGAATGGATTGTTTTGTACTAAACCGGGAGGTATCATATTTTCCACTAGAGCAGCATTAGAAAACATAGTTCTAGTTGGCATTTGTTGTGAATACTGAGGAGGTCTACTTGGCTAGGATGATGTGGAGGATTGGAAATTCCTACCTGCATGAATTGCAAATTTTTATTTGCTTGAGCAATTTCCAACCCTCTAACTTTCTCAACTAAGGCTGAGATGACCTCATTTGGTGAAGACACAGTATTTTTCCTTAGTGGTGTTTGTTGTATACCTTGAGGTTGTATAGGCATATGGTACCCAGCTATGAATTGATCAGTGCCCTACCAAGTTTCACCGAGGGCATTTCCTATAGGTGGAGGGATGGGGGTGTTTTCTTGGAATGAGACCTCAGGTTGTGTTTGCAAACATCCTATAGATGGGTACATATTTTGAGAGTGTTGTTCACTCCTAGCATAACATGCTAAGTATTTTTCATCTAACAACAGATATGGATCTGATTGTCTACTAATTTGTGGTCTAAGAAACACTTGAGGAGATGACCAGATTCTCCAGTGAGCATCATATTGTTTGATCTTGAAGGCTATGTTTGTTGCATTTGAGTGAGCTGATCCAACTCCTCTATTTGGAAAGAACAACTATATCTAGTCCTTTGAGGTGGAGTTTGTGCTGAAAATTGGTTAGTTGAATAGTTGTCACCTCATGCTGAGAGAAAGGGTGATGGTTATCTATTTAGTTGATCATAGTATGCTTCAAGACCTAGGAGAGTTCTTCCATATGCATCATATCCTAACATATTCGGGGGGTATATGAATTCCCAAACAATAATGGAAAAAAGCGAAGGTGGATAAAATTAAAAGAAGAGTGTGAAAGTGAAACAATTGTTCATTTTATGTAAGTTTCACCAATTTTATTGGTAAATCTATTGTGAAGACTAATGCGGTGGAAAAGACGAAAAGTATACTAATTGGAAGAACAAGTAGAAATAAGACTCTAAACCAGAAGGTAGGAAGTTCATGTCGAGTTAACCAATTTTGTACGATGGAAAAGTGACATGCAAGCATAGGAATCTACAAGTGACTCTTCCTCGCACCCGACCTCCTGAGGTCATGCCGAGACAGCCGGTGGGGATGGAATACACGTGGGATGTAGATAAGCTAGTTAGGTAATCTTACGTCTTCAACACACAATAATGGAATCTACGAATCTAAGGAAAAGAAGGCCCTCCTAACCTAAACTAGTGTGATAGATCATTCGATGAGGATAGTCGCTCGAAGGCTCCAATCAATATCAATCTCTGCCATGATCTGATCTATGGGTTGTGGGATATGTGGAAGATGACCTTTGGGTGCTTCATATATGTCTCCCAACAAGGTCATGAAAATGGAATGGCTAAAATGTGTAGTGGATCTTTTTGGTGCCTTATGGACGATTCTCGGGTCTAGTCCAGAAATATTTAGCTTGATTAGCTGCTAAGTTTAATAATGATAATTGTGTGATAATGTCTGGTGGGAGTGGAGAGGATCTAAACACTAATGTTCACAAACCATTGTCAATGTTGGATTTGATTTATGGGCCCATTGGGTTGTGGAACCTATGGATCATAACCGTAATTTTTATCTCTTTCAGGTCCTTCTACAATCATATGGATATCTGTCAAGGTAGTCTATAATTTGGCTTATTTGACTAGAACATGTGTGCTTTGTCGTCTTATATGTTTAATCCTCTTAGTTGTGTGCTAATTTCTTATAGGTTGGTTGTTGTTCGAAAGACTTGAATTCTTAGATTTTGGTCTATGTCAGCTAATGCTACAATGATATTTGGTTGAGGCACGATTGGCTCAAAAATGTATTCCCTGGGCTCCCTAGGTCCTGTGATTGTCATACAAGATCAATATAAGCCTAACTTAAATGAAATAAACTAACTATGCAGGATATATTTACAGCATATATATTCCTCTATTTTCTGTATTTTTGATAGAATTTTAACAGAATCGAAAGAGAAACTAATCTAATATATTTAGAAAATGACAAATAATCTAATAACAAAATTAAAACAAACAAGGTAGCCTGGTATAGCTACTTGTTTGTGTAGTTGTGAGTTTTATCCTAAATAACTAGATAGTTGATTAACTTAATTGAAATATTCTCTATCCTACCTCAGAAGTGAGGAATGAATCATAGTTTCTCAAAAACTATCAATCCCTACAGCTTCCCTGGAAATATCAAAAATGAAACTTAACTAAAATGAAATATTTCACTACTCTATTTGATATGTTTTAACTAAAACTTTGACTAATAAAACCTGGAATTTTCATAATAGTGGCGAATCTGGTAGTGTATGATTTTTTCCCATTAGAATGATCTCCTCGTTCCTTCATGTTCATGTGAGTCTAGAAGAGCGTGTATATGCTAGCATCAACAAAAGAAGGTATTTTGAACAATGACAACTTTGGATATAGACCAAATAAAATGTTAGTATGAGAGGGACAATGTAATTGACAGAGATTGGCATATCCAATTCCTAGCGGGATTTATTACGGGAATACAACACAAATGTACAAAGAGGTTCTAGAATCTACCTTTTGTGAAGAACACAACCTGCAACTCTAATGGATTCAATCTACAAATGACACTAATTTTATCTAAACTAATTTGTATGAACAACAATGAACAAGACTAAAGCAAGAAGATTGAATGGCCTCTAACAACAAAGGAAAAACTAGCATGGATGCAAGAATGAAAAAAAAATGAGCTCTAAACAAGAAATTGACAAACTAAACAATGGAAATGAGAATTTGAGGGGCCTTTTGCTTGAAAACAAGCTGGATATTTATAGAATTCTCATTCACTAAAGGGTAACTTGGAATGGAACTCTTTTACAATTAAACAATGGAGAAACACTATTCCATGGGATAAAAAACATTAATACAAGCCAAGGCGGTGGAGAAAAGCTAGTAAAAGTTGAAAATCACGTAAGTCATGATCAAAATAATGTGGTGGAAAATGCGTGAAGGACCGCCACCCTGAGAAGTGCAGCGGTTATAGGACCACCACCCTGATTAGGGCGGTGGTTATAGGACCGCCACTCTGACAGGGTGGAAGTTTTGTCACTAAAGGATAGAACGTTAAGAAAAGAAAGGAAGATGAATAAAACAAAGCACAAGGAACAAGGATAAAGCATTTGGGATGCTAACATATACTTCGTGAGCTTCTCTGGATCTGAACACCTTACGAGGTGACTTGTATCATCATTGGGGCATATGTGACATCATTTTGGTAGCACAGTACCCTATAATTTTGGGTACGTACAGGCACCCTTGGTGTTATAAAAACAATGCTTACCTACAGTTCAATAAAGGGTACATAAGTTTTGAGAACAAGGAAGAATGGGTAATCATCCCCTTGACCAATGGGAATTCAGCACCCTATACTAAACCCTTGGGAAAATAAGTTCTTAATAGGATCTATGTGTGCTCTATCAGGGACCCTGAGGTGATTAATCATATGGAAGGAGTTATTCAGTTTGAAGACACTCAATCTATGAGTGATACCACTAGTTTGGCATGTGATAATTAGGTATACGGAACATATGACTTATTTGAATGGAAATTAAGAGGATCTGTTACAAGAGTAATAAAGGTGCATTCAGTCAAATACTTGGGAGGAAATTTTTTTCCAAGTTACTCTAGAGGGGACAACCCTGATGTTTTCTTACAAGAGATGGAGACCCAATGGAAGAGTGAGATCAAAAGAAGGATGCTTAGTTATAACTTTCTCAAGACAATAGTACATTGGTGGGAGACCCATTATGATAGCCCTTCTAGAGTGGCATGAATTTATAATCGTGTTCTCTTTTAGGTTTTCCCTAAGCAATACACCCACTATCATACAAAGACTATCATGGGAAGGATCCCACCTCGTTTCACATCTAAGCATGTGATAAGGCCTAGATGGAAGGTGTAGAAGAGTTTCCACCCTCTCTATGGGTGCATAAGTTGTACTCCACTTTAAAAGGATGTGTGTGTGCATGGTACATTCACTCAGAGATGTGCCATCAGATAGTAAATTGGCAAGAGTTGACGAATGACCTCCTCTAAGATTTTGAATATCGAAGCACCAAGCCATAAGTGGATAAAGAATTACAATTTTTTAAGGACCTAACGATGGGAGATAGTTCCATGGAGGAGGATAGAATATTGGATCTATTGGGTGAACTTGGTTTGGAAACACATTTTGATGAGGAAGAATCATAAGAGACATAGCTTGAGCACACATGCATGGAGAAAGAGAAGGGAAAGATGGTATATGTGATAGATCGCGAAGAGATAGAAAATTTCAATGTTAACCATACTAAAGGTATGCGTGAAGTTATTAATAGTGTTGATGAGCAAGTGATTTCCTACCATGAGCCTGTAAAAAAAAGGAGGTTAACATTGACTTATAAATGGAACCTAATGAGGCTACTATTGGGCACCATTGGTCAGAGAAGGAAGTTTTGAACATCATTGACCTGGTACATGAGTTTCAAGAATTATTTTTGCATGGGTACCATGAAATTAAAGGCATCCACCACTCCTTATGGGAATTGAAAATCAATTTAAAGGAGGGTGCTAGCCCAATTTGGAAGAGACCTTATCGAATGAATCCAATTTTTTATGTCTAGGTTAAGGAGTAGATAAATAAAATGATCGCATCAGAAATCATTAAAGCTATGGGGGAATTAGAATGGGTAAGCGCCGTGGTCATTAGCATTAAAAAGGATGGAAGGATAAAGATATGTGTTTACTTCAGGGAATTAATGTAGTATGGGTAATTGATCCTTTTCCAGCCACTTTTATCGAGGATATCTTAGAAGGAGTGGTTGGGCACAAAATCTATTCCTTCACGAATGGATTCTCAAGATACCATCAAGTTAGAATTTCTTAGGAAGACCAAGAAAAGATAAATTTCACCAATGAATGGGGAATTTTTTCCTACATGGTCATGCCTTTTGAACTGAAGAATGCACCTGATATGTTTTTGTGCACAGTGGTCCACATATTTAAGGATTTTATCCATAAGTTCCTTCAAGTATACCATGATGACTAGATGGTGTATGGACTAGTGAAATACCATTGTGCTAATTTGTGATTGATTTTTGAAAGATGTAGGTAGTTGCGCATATCCCTCAACATCAAGAAATGTCTCTTTGTTACTACATTTGGAACCTTGTTGGGGCACATCATATATAAGGAAGGTTTATTGGTGGATCCCGCCAAAGTTTCCATTATTGTGGGATTGGGGGATCCTACCAACTAGAACATAGTGCATGGATTTCTCAGGTATACAAAGTACTACCAAAAATTTACTAAGGGGTATGCTAAGATCTTCACACCATTGGAAAAGATACCAAAACAAAAAAATTCATATCACTGGGGAGAGGCACAACTGACAACATTTGATATATTGAAGAATAGGCTTATCACTGCATCCATATCATGCTTTCCCTCTTGGGATAAGCCATTCCTTGTACATATTGATGCTTAAGGGATGGTGATATGGGAATTCTTATCATAGCCTGACGAAGAGATTTTTGACCACCCCTTGTGTTTTTCTAGTAGTAAGTTAACACTAGCATAACATAAATACACTATTACTGAGCGTGAAGCACTATAAATGATCTACATGATACAAAACTTCAGGAAATATCTACTAGCAACACCATTCACATTTTACATGGACTACATGACATTGAAGTACTTGGTGAATAAGCCAATTTTTCAAGGGTGTATATGTCGGTGGGTCTTTTTGTTTCAAGAGTTTGAGTTTATAGTTGTTGTGTAACCAAAAAAGAGTAACTCAGGGCCTGAACATTTGTTAAGGATTGACTCAAGGGAGGATGCACAAAGCATTAAAGAAACAATGCCAGACACACATCTATTTAGGTTGCATCGTGCACCCTCTAATTTGGAATATATTACTTTGTTTCTCAAAATGGGTGTGGTTCTGGATGGAATGAAGAATCTAGAAAGAAAATAGTTATGCATACGTGTCACACTCTACATGTTAATAAGTGGAGACTTATAAAAACTAGGCCACAACGAGGTTTTTTGCTGGTGTGTGTTAGAATATGAGCACATTTCAATCATGGAGGAAGTGCACGCTATGATTGTAGGAGGACACAATACAGGGAATTCCACCACGTGAATGATTCTTTTGGAAGGGATTTTGTGGGAAAGCATCTACCGAGATTGCATTGATTTTTGCAAGGCCTGTGACTATTTCAAGTGCCTTGGAAAACCAATGAGAAGGGATGAGATGTTCTTGAGGCTGATAGCTAGCCCAAAACCATTTGAGAAGTGGGCCATTTATTTTATAGGACCAGTTTCACCTGTTTTGCAAATAACTAGTGTGTATTATATCATCACTTGCACTGAATACTTAAAAATATGTGCAGAGGAAGTGCCTACGAGGGATTGCATGGTGGAAAGAAAAACTAGAATTTGTGGAAAAATATAATCAACTGATATGGATGTCGACTAAGCTTAATGAGTTATAGGGGTACCCTATTATTGAATGAGATACTCAAAATCTTGTTGGAAAAATTCATGGTAGCCCACCACAACACTACCCCATATCACCCACAATCTAATTGAACTACTGAGGAATTTAACAAAATTCTGAGTCACACGCTAAAAGAAATTTGTGATGTGGGAAGACAAGATTGGGATGACAAAGTTTCAGTTGTACTATGGGCATATAGGACTACCTACAAGAAATTAAATAAGGCCACAACATTAAAATTGGTGTTTGGCGTGGAAGCTATTTTACCAGTAGAATTCATGCTACCATCCCTACATATTGTGTGCATAGGAGGATTATTTGATGAGAAAGAACTGAAGGAGTGCATGGAGAAGTTAATGCAATTGGATAAAAATAAATAACTTGCTAGGTAGAGTTAGAAGACTGAAAAAGGTGTAAGAAAAATTCTGGCTTGATCACCATATTAAAAACAATCAACTCGAGGTTGGGAAGATGGTATTTCCTTATGACTCCAAATTTTTGTGCCATCTTGGGAAACTAAAATTCCATTGGTTAGGGCCATATATCATCTCGTACATCCTTGATTCGGCCACATGCCAGTTACAAGCACTGGATGGGACAAGATTACCATGCCATTTCAATGGGAGTAGGTTGAAACCCTATTGTAAATAAGGCTTTTGTGTAATCATAAATAAGGCAGTATTACCATTTAGCCTATGATTTTCTTTAATGCATTTTTTTCCTTTCTTGTATTTCCCCTTCTTATTACTTGTTCCCTTTCTTTTATTATGGGCACATTATGCACTGCTAGCCACTTATTATATTAAAAAAATTCTATACGTAGAGGACCACACATATATTTTAGTGTGGGGGTGGAGTAATACAACAAGTAATGGAATATGGTAGTGGAAGCTATGTTTCAATAGCATGGATTAAAGGATCAAAAGTGAATAGTTTGGAAGAACACGCATAGAAAAGGTTGACATGAGGAATTTGGTATTAGTAGATATTTACAACGACCACATATAAGTATGAGAAGCACAAGAACAACATGAGGTAGGTGATGTCAAAAATCATGGTAAGGACAAAAGAAGTTCCTTTGACACTGAGAGCACGCGTAAAAGGATATTCGGTTAGTAAGGATTTTTGTGCACTAGAATTTTGTAGGAGTTTTTGTGAAGGATTAGGCGTGGGGTGGTAAAAGAACTGAAGGTTGGCTTATGAGGAAATATTCTCCTTTATTGTAAAGGTACGATGGTAGGTGGCATTGCATTTATTACAAAAAAGAAGAAAAAAATATAAGTAAGAGGTCGGGATATATTATTGTTACCTTGCATTAGTTATATCGAACAACTCTTGTGAACTAAGGAATCCTTGAGAAAACATTTTATGAAATAAGGTTGTGAATATTTGAGTGCATAATGAGTTTTATTAACGAACCAGGGTAGAGAAACAGTACGTGGACATGAGGGAAAGGGTTGTTGAAGTTTTCAAAACCCATAAGTGAATATGTTGTCTTGTGGAAGGAATGGTTTTTCCATGTTAGGGTTCCAAATATAGGGCACATGATTGAAATGATTTTTGCATAAGAGTAGATCCGTAGGGTTAATTAGAGCCAAGATTAAAAGGAAGAAAAGAGTTTTTAAATAACCCAACAAGAAAAATGGCACCAATGAAATAAACCACTTTTTCACCAAATAAGGGAAAGGGAAAAGGGAAATAAGTTGTTTCCACCAGTTTCAATGAAGAATGGTACGCATAAATTCAATACCTAGATGGCATATTGCTAGGGAAAGAATGGCCATCTCACTTGAGAAATAAGGTTGTAAGTGACTACAACATCAAATGATCACCAAATAGAAAGATATGGCACTTGAAATGGTTAGACCTACAGTGAAAAGGACACTAGATTGAATGCTAATCTATGACAATGAAGTAAAGGTGAATATGGAAAAGGTCATGTTATTGCAACTCTATGAGTTTCCTTATTTTGTAAAAAACCCAATAGTTTATGCCAATGGTTAATGTCAAACATGCATGAAGACCATTTCTAATTCACATGATGAAGGATGAGGTTAACTCCCCAGCTCATTTCCAAATTTATTGGTCTTACCTATG
Organism: Taxus chinensis; assembly: GCA_019776745.2. Taxonomy (NCBI): domain Eukaryota; kingdom Viridiplantae; phylum Streptophyta; class Pinopsida; order Cupressales; family Taxaceae; genus Taxus; species Taxus chinensis. Next base: position 305,969,827 of record CM034154.1, read on the forward strand.
AGGGAGATTTGTTTGATGATTACTTACATGACAAGGATTCCATAAAGAAAACTATGGAGGTCTATGAATACAATAAGGGGTCTTGGTACTTTGACATATCAATAATTTTTGAGCATGTGATGAGGATGGATGTGTGCCTAGTATCTACGTTGAATGGATAGGAGAGGTGGACACATGTCAAAATGTCCTAGTTGAACGTTTGTTGAAACAAGGAATTTTTTTTTAATAATGTTCTCTATTCTAAATAATCATAATTTAGAACACACATTCCATGCCAATCAATCTCATAACAAATAACCATATGTAGCTGTACTGACTCAGTGTAACACAGATATCTCATTTCATGAATCGGTGAAACACCGATGTCTCATGTTAACTCATTGAATTGTATAATGGGTATACTCATTTCTCATACCATTTTTAGGGTGTTAAGTGTTCTGTTTAAGAGGCCTATCTGAATACTTATTACCAATATTTGTCTAAAATATCACTTCTTAAAACTAGGTGACATAAGACAACGTAACTAGCAGCTTGGAATACTTTGGTCAAAGATTTACAACATATTGTTCATGTTAATATTCCTAGATGACATAATCATCAAACAAAATAAGTCCTTCACCCCACTTCATCTGTTATCTAGAATGGTCTTCATTGACTCCTATTAGTCCACTTGTTCAAGTTTCAACCCTAACAAAGGTTAGCAACATAGTATAGTGTAGAAGGCTACTCATGGTGACTGAAGGTACATAGACATATTCAATCGACCTAAATCGATTGCATGTGTCTATTTATCCTAATTCATCGTGAGTTTCCCTCGACACTACATCATACTTCAAACCTATCCTAGGGTATAACTAAGATCAAGTCTGAGTTTATGTAGATCTAGATGATTTAACTCTGAAGGGTGTTACAACATGTCAACTAAAACATAGTATCCTCATGAAGACCCAAGTCTTCACAGAGGTACGGTACTTCAGTTGGCATGTGCGAACATCCGACAGAGTCATCCCATCTGGATGTACATACCTAAGAAATAAGTTAATTACTTAATTATTTTCTTTAATTAAAGTCTAATTATAACAACCATGTTGAATCCCTAGTTTCATTAACCATTAAGGTTTCCAACAATAAATGAATTGTAATTGCTTTGCAGAAACTTCAAGATTGCTTTTTATTCATTAAATTCTTAATTTAGGATTCATTTTTACAAATAGAATCAACATACTAACAATATGGTTCACTTATTTAACTTAACCATGACTTAGCTTTTTTAAGTTCCGAATCAAATTCTTTTATAATATACTTCATTGAAATAAATTATAAATATTATTCAGATTAAGGTATTAGTCAAGAGGAAGTACATATTCCTCTTTCTAAGATAACATTAGGTTTAATTCCAAAGGATTCTAAAACAAACTGATTATCATTGCGGAATAGTTTTCATCCTTTTTCTTATTAAGATTTAGGGTTCATTGTAACCTCTTACCATTATAAAAGTTATCATAATAGATTTGTTTATCCATTAATATCATTTTAATAAACCAAATTGATTTAATTAAATGATCAACCATGAATGCCAACTTGATAAGTTGCATTAAATAAAAGGGTTAGTGTATCTAAGTACCCTAACCACCTAATTCCTTTTAATTCAACCCGAAAGGGTTCATTTCATATATATATATAAAACAACAGAGATAAGCTTATCACTACTATTCAAAGAACATGGAAAAAGATGACACTTCAAGAACATATGAGCCCAAAAAAATTTCCATTTATCAAGGTGGAATTCATACATTACAAGTACAAACACTCCAGTCATCTTTAGTGTCAACAATAACAATAAGCTCAATAAAAATTAGAAATTTCCTTTCTACAAAACATTTTAATAATGAATCAGGATCAAGTATTTTAGTAAAAAAAGTAACATCATAAAAGATCCTGTCTCCCTTTTACCACTTACGAAGTCCATCTACAAAAATTGCATCACATGTCAGTTCAGTGAATTGAGCATGATAAGCACTAAGCATTAAAATGATGTTCTTTTAACTAACTGTTTAATAAAAAGAACTTTGTTTTTATGCAACAGTTAAAGCATTACAGAAAGACACGTCATAAGAAATAACAGTCATAAGAGGGAGAAACAAAGTGATAATCCATGTCAACATCAAGAAAATATCATAGTGTAATCAAAATCAATATTCAGCCGATGATTTCATAAAATAATTATTTCAGATAAATATTATTTCAATAAGATCACTAACTGCATTTCTTCTAAAGATATTTATGATTCATTTCTTGATTTATTCCATCTATCCCAAAAAGATGCTAATTCTAATAATTCGTAGGAATAGAATTATTTTAGATGGAACAATAATTTATATTACTCAACATTAACTTACTTCATCCTAAAATATTTAATGCCAAGCTCAATTAACTTTATGATGAAGTTTAGGATGAACCAACAACACCTTAAAGTAAGAGTTTATTTTTTTTAGAAACTATATCCAAGTTTAGTTTCAAACTCTAGCCAAAATTTTTAAGATCAGCGTGAACCGATTTAACAAAGGATGAATTTAATTTACATGCACTTAGAACTTGTCACACTTCACAACAATTACATCCCTACCAATGTAACGGTCAAATATAAGAAATAACATATTTATCCATCAACTACCCACCCTACAAATCCTTCAACGTAATACAAACAAAACAGGTAAGCTCCTTTCACAGGAGTAATACAGGTGAGAGATGAATGAAAAGAGAGAAAGATAATAACCTATATTTACCTTTAGAGTTCAAAGAGGATGGTATTATGAATACCTAACTCAGAACAGAAAGAAAGGATAACAATGAATAAAGATAAGATAAGATCTCATTATTCCTTCCTTAAAAGAGGTACACTTACTGAGATCGAAAAGAACTAAGATAGATTTAATTGTCCAAAGCCAAGAAAAAATTCAAATATAATAACCATTGAAACACAAGGAACTATTCACTATTACAATCAATATCAACAACTGTAATATTAAAGTCAGAAACTGAAAATGATGTTTTCCCTATTTAGAAATGATAACAGTAACTGTAGCTCAAAATCTATAAAATAAAAATGGTTGTTCTTAAGCTTAAAATAAATAACAGTATCCAAAGCAAAAGAAAAACTAACAACTAAACATTACACTATTTCTAAATGTTCATAGCATCAGCTCCATAAGTTATTCTAGGTTTCCCAAACAGAGAAGAGACAAAGAAACGTTGAAGTAAATTACCCTTTTTTGGCCACGATTTCTTTTCAAAGTGAAAACACAAACAAAGCTTACCCATCCATCGATGGTGAAACGAAGAAGGCAAGAGAAAGATTCAATAGTAGAATTTTCCATTCAATCCGATCCATAACCACATACATCACAATAATCAATGGAACAAACTACTGCTTAAGGAAGAATGAACCCGACGAAGATTCAACCACAAGGAGAAACAATGAAACAAAAACATGACCCCAAGTCAGTTGCTCAAAGTCAAGCTCAAAAGAGGAATTGATAAACTGAAAACATTACAGTCCATTTCCTTACGATAGACAAGGTTGAGTTATTCAACAGTTCAACCTAAGATATCACGTTCCTATAGTATCAACTGTACATAAAATTTAAATAAAAATAACCAATAAATCCCAACAATATGAACTAATAAGGAAACTCTTCAAACACTCAAAGTCACTTTAGGAAAGATGCAAATAAATTCAATAAACCTTTCCACAGATCACGCCAATAGGATAAACTATCAACCATGCTAAAAAAAATAGATTGTTTTGAGGAGATTCATTCAAACCCAATATTAGACAAGTCACTAACAAGTCTTCTCACAGATTTATAGGTGTAGGTAAAGAATCAACTTCATTTAAGTTCAAGAAGAAGTTAAACATGATTCTATAATTTTTCCAGCAAGGGATAAAAACACCTGAAACATATTTATTTCATAGTAGTATCTCCTACTAAATAGTTTAGGTACAATCCAACAGGAGTTCTTAGATTCAACAACATCTCAAGTTCAGTAGAAGTAAAATATGTTTACTACCTTTTTCCAACAAAGAAACAAATCCCAAAACATTTTTCTAGCATAGCCATGAATCATACTACCCAGTTTCAGTATAGTTTAATAGGAGTTCTCAAGATTCAACAACATCTCAAGTCCAACAAAAGGATTAAACATGATTCATTCTTTGTTAACAAAGTAAAAAAACCCAAAACATATTTCTACCATGTCAGTGAATCCATATAGAGAAAATAAGTTTCGAAAGAAATATAAAACAACACATAAAAATAATTTGTTCCCTAAGAGCAGAGTTCTTTTAATGAAGACATTTAGGGAAAATTAGAACAGCTTAATGGGTAGAGCCTATCATGTCTGATAGATCTTCTTCTCAATTTGTAGACGATTTTCCAGCCAAGCCTCAACATTCTATTCTTTTTCCAAGTGACATCAACCACTCCAATCTTTCCACTTCTTCTGATACTTCCACAGGATCCAAAAATGGCTCAAGAATTCCAAGAATAAAAATAGATCAAAAATATAACTACTAGTTCGAAGAACCAAAAACCCCATGTAGAGAAAAAATTGAAATGAACTAATGATCAAACAACCTAACCAAAATGTTACATACATTTCTCCTAAGTGAGTTCTTCACCATAAACGAGATCAATTAATGTGAAGGACAGTCAACTTCCCTTCTAATTCTCCATGCCACCACCATACAAGTTTGGCGAGCCTTTAATTCAAAATTTGCATGAAATTTCCATCTAGTGGTGATGCTAACTAGGAATCCCCTAAACTCCCAATTTATTTGACAAAATTGGAATTCCGTGGCATTTAAACCAAAATAAATTCTAATCAATGCCTTGAAATCTGACACCACTGACCTTACCATTTTCCAAGTAGTCTATAAGTATCCCTTAGGTTAGGAATACTTTGGGTTAGATATTTATTAGGTTAGAAATAAACCTTAGTTCCTAAGTAGGTCTTAATTACCTTAGGTTATAATCCAACTTAGTATAGAACATCCCAACTTAGGTTATGATATCCACCTTAGTAACTTACTATTAGGTTTATGATTACTGTATGCTATACAATGTTAAAATTATTAAAAAGAAGGCCTAGGCCTATCACCCTTAATCTTGATGTCGTTCAAGGACCCCTAAGAACAATTCTTCTTCATGGTAAACAAAACAAGTCACAGTCAAGCTCATCTTCCATTTCTGAAAGTCAAGACAACAAGACGAGAAGGTAAGAAGAACTGAAGCATACCTTGGATCAATGGAATTGATCCAAGCTCTTGTCAATGTTCACACAAGATAAATTATGTCTACACAGTACAAGTTCATCACCTTATTAAAAGTAAATTTAAGATGTACAAAGAGATGGATGGAATTATTTTCAAGTAAGCACAATTTACAACCAAAAATGATTCTTTTCAACAAATAATGAATTATCCATTGCAAACATGATTTCCTAAAATCATAAGAGTACTCCTTCCTAAGACAAATCACTTTTCAACATTTGCAATGTCAAGAGTGGAAGTCATCACCGTAAAAGCCATGTCAAATATGTTACATTCTTCCCTCCTAAAAAGAATCATCATCCGGGTGATTAACTTAGTCAAACAATTCAAGTCTAGGAAAAAATCCAATTATCATCCTTCCTTTTATATGTTCATAACAATCTAGAGTTGAGAAATTCAACTTCCATAATCAGCATTAAAGTAGCTGTCCATTTTAAATAGTGTAGTATCTGCCCAAGACTGGAAAATTTATTGACATAACATGAATAAAATATTAAAATTTTATCATACCTTCAATATTTTCCCAGGTTACACTTTATTTGTTAAATTGATCCCACTGGACCTTATATTGACTTATTTCATGATTTTTTAAGTGCAATTAGTGATTTTCCAGCACTCGAATGAGTTTAACCACAATTATTCCTAGGTCTTGGACCTAAAAATAATTTTAATTTAACACATTTGATAAATCTAAAACATTTCTTAAGTAAAGAAATATGGAAAACATCATGCATTTGTGATAAAGTAGGAGGTAAAGCTAAATGATAAGCTACATGGTTGATTACTTCAACAATTTCAAAGGGTCTGACATAGAAAGGTGATAACTTTGCAACCTTGCCAAATGTTATAGAACTCTCTTTTGGTTTAACCCAAAGAAATAAATTCTCACCAAGTTCTAACTTCTTATCAACCCGCTTTAAGTTTGCATAACTCTTTTGCCTATCTATTACTTATTTTAAGCATTCACAAATCATTTTTACTTGTTGTTCCATTTCCGTAAGAATTTTAGGCCCAATTACCTATCTATCCTCTATCTTATCCCAACTAATAGGAGTTCTGTAAATCCTTTCGTATAATGCTTCAAAAGGTGCCATTTTTAAAGAGGTGTGATACGTGTTATTATAAGAAAACTCGACTAATGGAAGTATATTTTTGATCCATACAATACATTCGTAACATATCCTCTAAAACTTGATTAACTCTTTCATTATGTTCATCCGTTTTTGGATTGTATGTAGAACTGAAATTTAGCTTAGTCCCTAGGGCTGTATTAATTGTTTGCCAAAATATAAATGTTATTCTCTGGTATCTATCAGATATGATCAATTCAGGTACTCCATGTAATCTAAAAATTTTGTGCACAATTTTTTTTTAATAAAACAGGTGAATCATCCTTAAGATTACCAACAATAAAATGTACTACTTTGGTTAGTTTGTCAACAACAACTAGAATATCATCACATTTATTTCTTGACATAGGAAACCATTGTGTAAAATCCATGCTTATTACTTTCCATTTATATTACGATATGTTATGAGGGTACAGTAAACTAGTTGGATGCATATGTTCAACTTTAACACGCTGAAATTCTAAGAAGTGTGTCACAAAATCAATCACACCCTTTTTCATCCCTTTCCATAAATACTGCTATTTTATATTAGCAAACTTTTTTGTAATGTCAGGGTGTCCGAAAAAAGGTGAATTATGAAATTCAGTTAAAAATTTCTCTCTTATTTCATTTAACAAGGTTATGTATACTCTATTTTCAAACCTTAAGATTCCTTCATTGTCAAAGTGAAAACCTTTATACCTCACATCATTTGGATCTACAATAAGTGTTGTTTTCACTTGTTGATAATAAGAATCAGATTCCATGACACTTTTTAATTCATATTTAAAATGAGTTCGCAATGTTATAAGAGCAGAAATGTGGTTCCTATGAATTAGAGCATCCATGACTCTATTTTATTTTCCTTTAATATAACTTATATCAAGATCATACTAAGATATAAATTCTAACCATCTTCGATGTCTTGCATTCAAATTTGGCCAAGTAAAAATATACTTCAACCTAAGATGATCAGTTTCTAGTTCAAAAGGCCTACAAAGAAGATAATTCCTTCAAATCTGAAGTGCATAAACAATGGAAGAAATATATAGGTCATGTGGAGCATAATTTAGTTCATGTAACTTGAGATTTCTACTTTCATAAGCTATAACATGATCCTCTTATAGTAAAATACCTCTGAGACCCTCATCGGAAGCATATATCACTACAGTGAAGTCTCCATTAGGATTAGGTACATACATGATAGGTGCTAATGTTAACTGATCCTTCAGACTCTTAAATACAAATTCACATTTTTCATTCCACACAAATTTCTTATCTTTCTTCTGAAATGAAGTTATTGGTGCAAAAAACTTAGAAAATTCTTTGAAAAACTTCCTATAGTAACCAGCAAGACCCATGAAGATTATAACTTCATGTACATTCTTAGGTGCAGACCACTTAGTTATTGCAACAATTTTTGAAGGATCTACCACTATTCCATTCTTGCTTATGAAATGACCCAAATAGTGTACACCTGTATCATAGAAAGAACATTTGGACAACTTACCATACAACCTCCTCTTTTTTAAGATTTCCATAACTATCTTCAAATGCTCATGATGCTCATCAATTCTCTTAGAGTATATGAGAATATCGTCTAAGAATACAAGCACAAATTTGTCCAAGTATTCTTGAAAAATATTATTCATTAAATTCATAAAAGTTGTAGGTGTATTCATTAATCCAAATGGTAAAACTATGAATTCCTAATGTCCATATCTTATTATAAAAGTTTTTTAATGAATATCATCATCCTTTATTATTAATTGATGATATCCAGATCGAATATCTATTTTATAAGACACTGATGCACCAAGCATCTAATCAAATAGATCATCAATTCTAGGAAGTGGATATGTGTTCTTAATTATTGCTTTGTTTAACATCCTATAATTGATTCACAATCTAAGTGTTCCATCTTTCTTTTTCACAACAATTACCGGTGCTCCCAAGGCAAGACACTCGGTCTTATCAAACCCTTGGAGAAAATTTCTTACAACTGTACCTTAAGCTCTACTAATTCAATGCTATTCATTCTATATGGTGCCTTGGAAATAGGTTTGGTTCCTAGTTTGATCTCAATTGTGAAGTCAAACTCCCGTTTTGGTGGAAGACTTGGTAACTCTTCTGGAAACACATCACTAAAATTTCATAACATGAGGTATTTTTCCATGAAGTCACAAATTTTATAAGTTGTTTCAGAAATTTTTACTACATACAAGGTGAAGCCTTTATTTTTAGCTTTTTTATGTTGCATAGCTGACAATTTCCTAACTGAAATCTCACATTTTATCCCCTGAATCTCTTTTGTTTTCTACAAGTCATCCAAACAACTAATATGTTTTTCAAAATAATCATCCTTTGCTTTATGCTCAGCTAGCTAGTTAACACCTATGATTACATCATAAGACCCCAAAGGAGCAATGTAAAGGTTAACTTTAGTGGAAAAACTAGGCAAGTCAAGGACTGCTCCAAAAAGACACATACTAACTTTGAAAACAACATTATTTCCATAATGTATAACCCATGATTTATCCATTTTAACATATTTTCTTTTTAATTTCGATGCTAATTTAGTAGAAATTAAACATTCAGTAGCTCCAGTATCTAAAAAGTATAGTCACATGTATACCAAATAACTTACCTAGAACTTCTATAGGTGTGGCTTGCTTTTCAACATGTTTGTCATCTACTACAATGTGTATCTTATGCCGCTAATTACGGTCATCCTTCTTCAAACGACATTGATTTTTATAATGATCCTTTCCACAATTGTAGCATCCTCCTATAGGTCCCTTCCCAGGCTCAAATTTATTTCCATCCTTTAAGTTATCATTCTGACTCCCATAGGTCTTTTGTCTGTTATTATTTTTCTTGACATAGTTATTTCACACATTAGCAGCAAGTTTATTTGTTGCTGATCTCTTATTGTTATCAGCAACAAATTTGTTTTTCATACCAAAATTTTTCCATGGTCCATTCTGGGTGCAAGAGAGAAAGAAGAGTTTGGAAATTTCTTTCTGATTTCCTCCTTATGGGTAGATATCACTTTCAATTTTTTCTCCTGCATTACGGATCTTTCTACAACCCCTTCCATAGTGGTTGGGTTGTGAACATCTACTTCACCACCTATAATGGGATTGAATCCCATGATAAATTTCTCTATTCTAAACTTATCGTTAGTTTGGTACTGAGGTACGTACTTAAGGACCTTGGTAAACCTCTCCTAGTACTCTATTATGGTAAATTTTCCTTGAGCTAAGTTCTAAAATTCAGTCATTTTCTGATCATAGAAATTTTTGGCATCCATCATTGCCTAAAATATTTTTAAAATTAATCCCAAGTAATATTTGTTTCATCAATGTTTAACTTAGCCTTGCGGTTGTCCCACCATGAAGATGCTTCATGGGAAAGATGATAAGATCCCCATATTACTTTTGTTTCTTATAAGAAGTTCCTTATTGAAAAGTACTTCTCCATTTCTCTGAGCTAGTTTTTAGCTCCATATCCTAATGTAGTGCCATCAAACTTGGGTGGAATTATCCTTTTTATATCATTAGTGAGTTTAGCTGCTAATCTTACATTTTTATTTTCAGGTTGACTAGGTGCATTAGCATTAGCATTGGCTACATTATTGTTATCAACGTCCAAATTTCCAACATTTTTCGTTGTCCTCAGGAGGTGGCTGGTTGTTGTTACCAACATATTATTCATCCTCCTCATTTCCCATTACTTGTTTAAGTACAGCTAAACGATCTATTATGTCCAACATGGAAGCAAGTATCTCATCAAGTTTTTGGGCATTAGTTTCTTCTCCACCGGGTGGTGGGTTGTTTGTAGCATTTCTTGTTGTTCTAACCATTTTCTATTAACAATAAAATTTAAGTTTTATCATATTCTGGACACAATAGGTCCTAGAGCTCCAACCTTTAGCTCTGATACCAAGATGTAACATTCCCATTTTAAGACTTTAGAAACAAGGGAATTTTTTTTAATAATGTTATCTATTCTAAATAATCATAATTTAGAACACACATTCCATGCCAATCAATCTCATAACAGATAACCATATGTAGATGTAATGACTCAGTGTAACACTGATCTCTCATTTCATGACTTGGTGAATCACTGATCTCTCATGTTAACTCATTGTATTGTATACTAGGTATACTCAGTTCTCATACCCTTTTCAGGGTGTTAAGTGTTATTTTTAAGAGGCCTATCTAAATACTTGTTACCAATATTCATATGAAATTTCACTTCTTAAAACTAGGTGACATAGGACAATGCAACCAGCAGCTTGTATTACTTTGGCCAATGATTTACAACATACTATTCATGTTAATATTCCTAGATGACATACTCATCAAACAGAATATGTCCTTCACCCCACTTCATATGTTATCTAGAATGGGCTTCATTGACTTCTTTCAGTCCACTTATTTAAGGTTTAACCCTAACCAAGGTTAGCAACATAGTCTAGTGTAGAATGCTACTCGCGGCTACTAAGGGTAAATAAACATACTCAATTGACCTAAATCAATTGCATGTGTCTAGTTAGCCTAAGTCATCATGAGTTTTCCCTAACACTGGATCATAATTCTAAACTAACCTAGGGTATAACTAAGATCAAGTCTGAGGTTATGTAGATCTAGATGATTCAACTTTGAAGGGTGTTGCAACATGTCAAATACAACATAGTATCCTTATGAAGACCCAAGTCTTCATGGAGGTATGATGTTATTGTTGTGGCAAATCAACAGCACCCCCTGGATGCTGATCAGGTTTCTAGTTTGATCATACTAGCATCCAGTGTGATTGCACAACATTTAATCCTTTCCCCAAGTGTGGGACTTGAAAAATGAGAAAGGAATCTCCATATTAGAGGCTAGTTCCTCAACTCCTCTGATTAGCTATTTTACTTGCACAATTTGCAGAGGTTTAAACTCCTAAATCTACTCTAAATTCCAAAGGGACAAGGATAGAAAATGTAAAAAGAAAGAACTAATGCTAATAGGTGATGCACCAAGGAGTTGTAGACACCTGATGCTACATGAAATACACAATCCAAAAGGAAACACAACACAAAACATGCACAAATGCTCAAAATGTAATGAAAGATCAAGAAAGTAATGATAGATATAAAAAAGGATTGAGGGATTTTAATCACAGAACATATATCAACATTTCAGATCCAATACAGTACATTACAGTGATCCAGAGGTAAGAAAAGGTGCTGCATTACACGGAAAGGTAAAATTTCTTCACAAATTCTACCAAGGAGGAAGAAAAAGGAAGTTGCAGAGCTGAAAAAGTGTCTCCCCTTGCAAAATGAACTCATTCTAGCTTTTACAGTGCAAACCACGACCCCAGGAGAGAGAAACACAGGAAAAAGTGCAAGGGGTTCAACCATTGACCAAAATGCCATAAAAATAGCATGGGTGCCCTGACAGACCCATTTCCTAACATTTTTAACCATGCTGGGAGAGAATGCGAGCCATTCTTCATTAAAAACGGTGGTTGAAACGTCATTTCTGTCCATGACCACGTGCCAGAGGTGTTTCTTGATTTTCTCTCTCCAAAATCCACCAAAATTCAAAAATAATCCCAGAATCTTGTAGGTAATTTTACCATCTTTCCATTGATATAAAGAACGCAAAAAACTGAGCTCTGGATCGAAAGATATGGCGATTTGAAGTTTTAGGGAAAAACAGGGCCAAATCGGGTCGGTGGGCAAAAATTCAAATTTTTGCACCTTTTTGGTCATTTGGAAAATTTTCCAAAATTTCCCTGCGCTCTACCACTCTAGGTGCCACGTGGCGGCATCTCATTGGCCGTGGACCTTTCAGGGGAAATTTTTTCCAAAAAACTCTGCCAAGCCATAACTTGAAAAAAACATGGAGTTAGGAGGAAAACTTTACCTTTATGGAAAGTTGAGAAAGAGCTCTATCCAATGGTGCCACTTCTAGAAGGTTTTGAGTGCCTAAAAGCAAAAATTTTGTGACTGAGGCACAAGAGAGGGAAGAATGGGAGGAGTTAGCCACAAAATGAGTAAGGGGCACATTTTGGATAACAATTTTGGCGACTCAGAGGGGTCATCTGCCTGCTGGATGAAGTTACCAGTTGCCTGAAGCATCCATTGGGCATGGAGTCATGAGTTGTAGCCTATAAACTGATATGAACTTTGAAAACCTCCCTCTGAGCCACTTGGAATCCATTGAAATTAGAGTTGTTCTCACAAAAATGCCACTTAAATGAACTGTGCAAGAGAAAAACCAGCAACACTAAAACTATGTACAAAACTAAAAATCATACATGCTTCAAATGGAACATGCAGAGTGTGCACAAGCACTTATTTTACTGAAAGAAAACCTACCTACTCTACCCTAATGGAAACAAAGGTGAGCTAACCAAACCCTGCAAGTGGTTGTGTAAAATAGCTTCCTTTCTTCAAAATTGGCAACCATGCAACTAATTTGGCATTGAACATGGCTGATTGGATGAATGGAAAATCAACAAGAAGCTGGTCTTCCACCCAAATCATCAAGGTATCAGCTGAAGGAAAATTCAATACCTCTTTTATTTGTTCTAAATTTGGATTGGAGAGGTATGACAGTTGATCCTTGGTTCCTTGCAGCTCATCCTCATGCTTAGAAGCAAGCATGACTGGTTGTGACTTCTCCTTTGGCTCCAATAAATCCAAATACCTGATTGGGCAAGGTATGGTCCTTTGAGTATGCCCATTGCCCTGATTTTCAACTCCAAGAATGGAGTTCTCTTATAGACCCTCATGAATGGATGATGTGGAAGTAATTGTAGAACCTTTCTGCCCTTTCTCTTCTTCCAATGAAGAACATGAAAGATTAAAATCTTCCAATCTTAGTTCTAAAGAGTTGCTATAAGATGCAGGCTGCTGCAAATGAATGCTCTCCTTCATGACAGCAGGCTCAAGTATTGGGGATGTGGAAGATGAAAGAGAGAATGGTGGAAACTCAACCGGTTCTTCTTCATCAAAACAGTCCTCCAAATCTGACAGATACACTACCTCATTGTTGTCCTGATGCAAATTGTCAACTTCCTCCATAGTGTCCTCTTGATTTGTAACTTGATCATCATGGTTTCTTTCATCCTCCAACATTGAGTTTGAGAGATCAAACTGTTGTCAAAAATTCCCCCTAGGTAATTTTGATAACAGATTGATTCAAGGCCCAAAATCATGTTTCTGGGGTCCCCTCAGCTTCCTTCTAACTCTCTAGTCCAAGAAGAAATCCCAACAGGTCGAGAAATGGAATAAATTATAGAAAACCAACTTGGTGCCAAAACACAGAGGAAATTGGCTAAGTCTTAGTCCAGGAGGTCCTTGGGACAGTTGGAACGTCGGTGCAAGCCAAGGGACAGCAAAGGGATACTTCATCTCCATTCAGTATCATTGATTAGATGAAGAAGACAAACATCAATATATCAATGTGGGAATCTCTATCTATCCCAGGCCAAAGAGATCTACTACAAGCTGCCATGAAGGACTGGACATCTTCGAATTAGGAAATGTAAGACAAAGTGCTTACGAATGCTGCCCATCCTGAGGGAAATCATGGAGGACAGCAAGGTAAAATTTTGAAGCCCCCTCCTTTCTATGTTTCATTGATCATTGGAAATCAGCTAGTGCACAATTGCATGATAGACTCCGGGGCAAGTAGCTCAGTAATGCCTAAACAAATAGCTGATCAGCTAGGGCTCCAGTATGAAACAATATCCAAAGGGGGGTAGTGCAACTAGATGGGACACAGTAGCGGTAGCAACAGTTGGAGTAGTTAAAAACATGAGCCTTACCTTGCATGCATGTCCAAATGTTGTTGTTTTACAAGATGTATCGGTCATAGACCTTCCACCACTCTTTGCCCTATGTTTGTCAAGGGACTTCATAGCTAAGATTGGGGGATATTTGTCTGCTAATTGGTCACACATGCTCTTTAGAATGAGGTATGGAACTAAGGCTACAATTAGGTCAGAACCTATTGCAAACTTCCATATTGAGCCTTACACTCCAAGTCAGATTAATGCCAATTGCTTAGCATTTGATCAAGAAGACCACCCAAGCACCGATGAGGCTGACACCAAGGTTGGAAGTATCCCAGATCTAACTCTGGATGAATGGGAAAACAAGGTACATGCATTTGATCCTTATCAAGAAGTGGAAGAATCTGAGCTGGGAGACTATTGCATACACAAAGAAAATGAGCCCATTCCTAGCATCACCAAGCCAAACTACAAAGATAACAATGAGGTATGGCAGCTATTTTTTGATGGATCAAGGAGTAGGCAAGGTGCAGGAGGTGGAGCCATGCTTGTTTCACCTCAAGGAATAAAGTACTATTCAGCTTTTAGATTCCAATTTGCATGCTCCAATAACACTGTTGAATATGAAGCCTTGGTGCAAGGGATGCATTGGGCAATCAAGAAGAAAATAAAGAACTTGCAAGTCTTTGGTGACAGTGAATTAATTGTAAATCAGGTCAAGGGACAACATGCTGCCAAGAATGATCTACTCAAGTACTACAAGAACAGGGTGTGGGACCTCATGGAAGATTTTGAAGGTTTTGGCATCAAATCCATTCCTAGGAAAGCGAATCAAGTTGCTGATAGGCTTGTAGCAGTAGGGGCAGCCTTTGACATTGTGGAAAGTATTCAACAAGACAAGGTACAACCAAACATCCACATGATTGTGAGGTATTCAGTGCCGGATAACAATGTCAGTTGGCAAGTGTTTGAAAATGACCAGCAAATCATTCATTTCTTGCGAGAAGAAGCTGAGTTCTCAGCCAAGAATCAAGAAAAATTGGAACAGCAGTATGGTGACCAAGTGGTACAGCTGAGAACTAACAAGCTGCCTAAGGGAATTATCACTTTAGAGTCCATTTTTAATCCCAATGATCAGTTTAGAAAGGAGAAAGCAAACATTCAGGTCAAGAGAGAGGATTCAGTATCCATCTTGGTAGAAGAGAGCAAACCATTACAAATTGGAAAGATGACAACTGAATAAGAAAGGTATGAGTTCATACAGCTGTGTCAAGAGTTCCCTGACGTGTTTGCTTGGAGCTATGAAGACTTGAAAGGTTTCAATCCCAACTTAGCTCACCATACCATTGAATTGGATCCAAATACTAATCCTGTTAGGCAGAAACAAAGACCAGTCAACCCACACGTGGAGCCTCTCATGAGAAAAGAGTTGGACAATTTGATTGAGTCAAGGATCATATTCCCATTCAAGCATTCTAGTTGGGTTGCCAACTTAGTTCTAGTCAGAAAGAAGAGTGGGGAGATTAGATTGTGTGTTGACTTCAGAGACTTGAATAGAGCCTCTCTATAGGACCATTACCCACTCCCTTCCATGGAGCAAATATTGCAAGTTGTGGCTGGCTCCGAGAGGTTTTCACTACTTGATGGCTACTCAGGCTACAATCAGATCATGGTAAAGGAGGAAGACCAGTTCAAGATGGCTTTCACCACCAAATGGGGCACATATGCCTACAAGAAGATGTCATTTGGACTGTCAAATGCCGGAGCAACCTTCCAAATGGCAATGGATATGGCATTCAAGGGTTTGATCAATAAAATAGTTCTGATATATCTTGATGACATCACTGTATTCTCCAAAAATGCAGTGGATCACCTCTTCCATCTGAAGCAGGTATTTCAGAGGTGTAGAATATTTGGGGTATCATTGAATCCCAAAAAATGCATATTCATGGCTCATGAGGGGAAACTTCTAGGCCATATTGTTTCAAAAGAGGGATTGACGATTGACCCAGAAAGAGTTGAAGCAATTTGATCATTGCCATTGCCAAGTCACAAGCAGGCTCTTCAAAGCTTCTTGGGAAGGATTAATTTTTTCCGCAGGTTTGTTCCAATCTTTGCAGCTCTCGTAAATCCAATAACGTTGATGTTAAAAAAGAGCATGGCATTTAAGTGGACACCTAAAGGCAAAGAAAGTTTTGAGGTAATCAAAGAGGCTATATCTCAATCCCCCACTCTCTTCAATCCAGACTTCGCAAAGGGTTTCATGTTATATGCCTTTGGTGGTGGAGATACAATTTCTACAATCCTGGCACAACAAAACAAGGAAGGATTAGAACAACTAGTTGCTTTCTTCAGTCAAGGCTTGGAGGAATACAAAACTAGGTACTCTTTCATTGAAAAGCATGTCCTTGCTGTCATCAGGAGCTTGAAGAAGTTCAGACATTTGGTCTCAAACAATAAGGTTCAGCCACTGGTGTCTCATGTTGGTGTCAAGGACTTTCTCCTAAACAAGGATTTAAATGAGAAAAGGGCAGGTTGGATCACTCGGGTGATGGAATATGATATTGAAATCAGAGTAACCAAACTGGTTCGTGGAAAAGGTTTGTGTGAGTAGCTCGCTTCCAAACAACCAGATGGCTCAGAAGGTGAAGAAGACGCTGTCTTGCTACTATAGGATGGTCAAGAACAGAAAAATGATGATGTGCCCACTCCCTGTTGGACTCAGAATATGATACACTTCCTACAGACAGGCCTATGCCCTCCAGAAATGAGCAAAGCAAAGAGGAGGTACTTTAGATTACAAGCCATTCCATATGTGCTTGTTGATGGTGTTTTGTTTAAGAAATACATCAATGGTGTTCTATTAAGATGCATTGGAATAGGTCAAGTTGAGAGGATCTTACATGAGTTCCATGATGGGGAGGCAGGAGGCCATTTCACCCCATGAGTAACAACTCTCAAAATCATGAAATTTGTTTACTATTGGCCTACTATATTCAATGATTGCTACTCAAGGGTTAAGAAATGCAAGAAATGTGCATTCTTCACAGGGAAAGGAAGGTTAGCAGTGCTGCCCCTTCATCCAATTTCAGTAGATCAGCCATTCATGCAATGGGGACTGGACTTCATTGGAGTCATCAATCTCAATTCGAGTCAAGGTTACAAGTGGATTCTCACGGCGACAGACTATTTCACCAAGTGGACCGAAGCAGTAGTGCTCAAAGAGGCAAGTGAGTCTAACATACTAGAATTTTATGAAGAAATAGTGACCAGGTTCGGTGTGCCAGCCACTATCATATTAGATAATGCATTAGCATTCATAGGTTCAAAGATTACAGAATGGGCTGTCAAGAATGGAATCTATTTGAGCACCTCTTCAAATTATTACCCACAGGGTAATGGACAGGCAGAGTCCACGAACAAAAAGTTACTAAGGATCATTAGAAGAACTCTGGATGAAAACCAAAGGACATGGCATACCAAGCTAAAATCAGCATTATGGGCTGATAGGATAACACCAAAGAGATATACAGGTAACTCTCCATTCAGGCTTGTCTATGGAAGAGAGGCAATCTTGCCCATATCGCTTGAGTTGCTAGCATTGGAGCTCATGAAGTAGTTAGAGTTGTCTGAGTTCAAACCAATGGAGGCCAGGTATGCCGAGTTGATGGAATTGGAAGAAATAAGAGAACATGCAGCTCTGATGATTGAAAAGGATCAGACCTTAGTAAAAAGATGGTTTGATAAGAAGGCAGGAGCGAAGACCTTCTAGGAGGGGGACCTAGTTTTGAAATGGGATGTAGATTGGGTGAAACCTAGAAGGCATTCCAAGTTTGATGCCATTTGGAGTGGCCCCTACATGGTTATGAAATGTAAAAATGGTAATGCCTTCCAATTGTCTGCATTAGATGGAGAAGAACTCCCGATTCCAGTTAACGGAATCTATCTTAAACATTGCTACTAAAAAGGAAAAGGTTTACCCTTGTAAATATTAGTCTAGATTTCAGTTCCTCTAAGTGCGTGTGCACATTGTCTTGTTGTAGTTAGGGTTCTTTTTCCTAAGTGCTTTGGCACATATTTTGTCGCTCTCAAGTTGAATTTCTACAGTTCAGAGTTCTCTCAAAGATGAGTTGCGGTATCAAGGTTGGGATCATAGATCAAATTGGCTTCAAGATTATTACTCGATGCCCAATGGATTGTTAAAAGGCCACTGATCTTCTACCTAGCAGGCAGGTGGCCCTGCTGAGTCACCACACTGTTGTCAAAAATTCCCCCCCAGGTAATTTTGATAACAAATTGATTCAAGGCCCAAAATCATGTTTTTGGGGTCCCCTCAGCTTCCTTCTAACTCTCCTATCCAAGAAGAAATCCCAACAGGTCGAGAAAATGGAATAAATTGCCGAAAACCAGCTTGGTGCCAAAACACAGAGGAAATTGGCTAAGTCCTAGTCCAGGAGGTCCTTGGGATAGTTGGAACGTCGGGGCGCGAATCGGCCGAAAAGCCTCCAGGTTGTCTGCACAACATTTGGGATAGTTGGGACATCGGGATGCGCGGGGCGCGAAAAGCCAAACCGGCCGGAAAAATGAATTTTTTTTCCTAAGTCTTGCTTCACAGAGTTTGGGACATCTGGGACAAAAGTACGCGGAAGACGTGTATCGGCCGATTTGGCGCAAGTCAGTACATTTCAGGCGGATCGGAAGCATTTGTCCCAGGCAGTCTGGGACAGTTGGGACAAAAGTGCGTAGAGGACGCAAACCACTCGGATCGACCGAAACAGGGAACTTCATTCTGGGACAGTTGGGACAAAGGGACGCGTGGGATGCGAAAAGCCGAAGGAGCCGAGGGCCAATCAAATCTTACCACGTGTCTTCACTGTAAAGAGGGACAAGGAAGCCCGAATTGGGTAGTTCAAAGATTTTTGTCCCACATAGTTTGGGACATCCGGGCCAAAGGGATGCGAGGGATGAGAAAATTCGGCAGACCCAAGGACGAATCAGCTAACGCCATGTATCACAAGGAAAAACGTCAAAAGTTTAAAGAGAGAGGTTTGAAGCACTGGCTCGAGCCAAAAGGAATTGGACATGTGTATAATGGAACAAGAAAGCATGGAGCTCGGGGAGGAGTTAGAAAATTTGGCTAAGTTTCAGCCAAAAAGCTAAAAGTAAAAGAAGACCCCACGCCCCTGTCCTCCAATCAATGCATGCCACGCGTCCTCAGTGGCGGGAGCGCGGGAAAAGTGGAAAGTGACAAAAAAGGTCAAAGTTTTCAAGGAAAACCTATGGAAAGGAAAGGAAAGAGAATTGCATGGCCAATCAGTGCCTGACACGTGTCATCCTAGTAGCAGAGCGTGGGAAAAATTTCAAAATCCGTTTTTGGGCCGTTTTTTGCCCTAAAATCTTCAAACAATCATATCTTTTGATCCAGAGCTCGGATTTTCGCGTTCTTTACATCAATGGAAAGCTAATGAAATTATCTGCATGATTCTAGGTTCAATCTTGCATTTTGGTTCAGTTTGGAGAGATAAAATTGAGAAACACCTCTGGCACGTAATAATAGACATAAATGACGTTCAACAACCAACTTTAATACAACAGACAGTTCACCATTTCTGCTAGATAGTCCACCGTTTTGCTAGGATTTGCCATTTCTGCCATGATGAGATGAACTAAATGTGACCTAGAAGTGGTTGGGGTAGATCTGACTTTCCTCTCTCTTCCCTCTCTCATTCTTCCTATATATTGTAAGAGGGGCTTCTTTCTAAAGGTCAAACATTTCCTATTTTACTCCTCCCTTCTTCTCTTTATCAGGTGAATTTGTGGAGTTCGAAGCTCCCATTTGAAACTATAATGCAACTCTACCTCTTGGCATTTTGTAGTGTATTGTATCAATCTTTGGAGCAAGTAATGCATGTTTGTGGATGATTCTCAACTCTCTCTGTGTTCATTTGCATCCTTCTGATCTTTCACTGCGAATTTTGTTATCTGTGCATGATCTTGCATCACATTTGAATGGTCTATGTTTATTGGAAAGATAGATGTTCTTCATTCCTCGGTGCATCACCTCTGTTAGCGTAGGTTTATTTTTTATGCATATCTTTACCTTGTCTCCTTGGCAGATTAGATTAGACTTTGAGTAAACCCTCTGCATTTTTCGTGTGCATCTGAACAGAGGAATAGGAACTAGCCTTCTTTGGAGATTCCTTTCTCATTCTTGCAAGTCCCACACTTGGAGAAAGGATTCAATGTTGTGCAATCACATTGGATGCCTGAAGATCAACTTACAAACTTGATTTGCATCCATGGGTGCTGTGATTTTGCATCAACACAGACTCTTCTTCAGCACTAGAACACAAGAGGGATGAAGTATAAAGAAGAACTGAAGGTTCTCTTGTAGCCTACCTTATGTTCAAAGCCCTTGGATCTGCACTTTCTTCTTCATAGCTAGAATGTGCTCCTCTTCTTTCACATTTGGAGCGGCTTCTCCCTCCTCTACTACTTGAAGGCAATCTTGCTCTTGATAGAACTCTTCTTCTAGCATGAAGTTTTTTAAGTCAAACTCTTCAATCTGCTGCTCTAGAGGAAAAGTTGGGACTGCAAGATCTTCTTCTGAGATTTCTTCCTCCATGGCTGATTGTGCAACTTGAATTGAATCGGCATTCCCTTCAAATAGAGTGCCAACATGGACACTACTTTCTTAGCAAACTAACTGCTGGTCTGCTTCTTCTTTTTGCTCTTCTTTTGATGTCACAAAATTAGTCCTAACCACTACTTGTTCTCCAACTCCAACCTCTTCTAAAGGCTTAACGATCAAGGGGATCTTTTTCATCCCAAATTTAAGATCCCAACTCTTCAGACTTTGAATTTCTTCATCTTTGTTTGGCTTCTCTTTTTACTGTTGTTTTCCTTAATTGGCATTCTGATTTTTATCCTCCCAACATGGATTTGGGAATGCAAGAGGAGAAGTGGATTGTAACTCAATTGATTTTGCAATTTTTTGTGGTGGCGGAGGAGGTAGGAACTCTTGTTTCTTTGGAGGGAATGGCTATTTATAAGGGAAAAGGATAGAAGAATTGAGATGGGGTGGAAGACTAGGGAATGGAGAAATTGATTCAACTCCTGGGGCAGCATTGACTAGATTTAGAATTTGAAATTCCAAATGAGATGATGCTGCTTGAGTAATGGGAAGAGAAAAACTAGATGATGGTGTAGAACTTACCCATTTACAAGGTTGTTCAACACCAAGTGTATAGGCCTCTATTTTTTCTATCCATTGTGCAAGTTGGGGTAGCATCTTCATCATAAAGTCTAGCTTCTCCTAAGGGCTGAAGTGTCTTGGAAAAGGGCCTCCCCATGGACAAGGAGTCCTACAACTAATTCTGAAAGCCTTCATTTGAGTTGCTACTCTTGATTGCACCATCTTTTGGATTTTTTCCACAAAATCTACATCTTCTATTTGATTGTCTTCATTGCATGCGTACCCTTGTTCTTGATGTGCTTCACAACCAAACTGACTTTGGCACTGCTGCTCATATGGGTAGATATGCTGATTTTGAATTTGATCAAAATGCTGATTTGGAGGATTTGTAAAAAATGTTGGAGGTGTGATATACTGCTGTTGTAAATGTGAATTCCATGATGGAAATGAAGTCATGATTGCACAACTTCATGGAATGGAAAAGAATGAAAATGATGGAAAGAAGAATGGATGGAAATGAATGGAAAACAGGGCTGCAACTTAGAGAATGAGTTTTTTACTAGATGGAGTCGTTAGATGTGCTTTTGAAAGTGCCTTCAAAAGGCTGAATCTTTAACAGGAACACACCAACCTGTCGAAGATAAAGTGGAAGACCTCTAAGGTCCCACCAGGCATGCCAAAACTGTTGTGGCAAATCAGCAGCACCCCCTGGATGCTGATCAGATTTCTAGTTTGATCATACTAGCATCCAGTGTGATTGCACAACATTGAATCCTTTCCCCAAGTGTGGGACTTGAAAAATGAGAAAGGAATCTTCAGATTAGAGGCTGGTTCCTCAACTCCTCTGATCATCTATTTTACTTGCACAGTTTGTAGAGGTTTAAACTCCTAAATCTACTCTAAATTCCAAAGGGACAAGGATAGAAAATGTAAAAAGAAAGAACTAATGCTAATAGGTGATGCACCAAGGAGTTGTAGACACCTGATGCTGCATGAAATACACAATCCACAAGGAAACACAACACAAAACATACACAAATTCTCAAAATTTAATGAAAGATCAAGAAAGCAAAGATAGATATATGAAAGGATTGAGGGATTTTAATCACAGAACATATATCAACATTTCAAATCCAATAAAGTACATTATAGTGATCCAGAGGCAAGAAAAGGTGCTGCATTAAATGGAAAGGTAAAATTTCTTCACAAATTCTACCAAGGAGGAAGAAAAAGGAAGTTGCAGAGCTGAAAAAGTGTCTCCCCTTGCAAATTGAACTCATTCTGGCTTTTACAGTGCAAACCACGACCCCAGGAGAGAGAAACACAGGAAAAAGTGCAAGGGGTTCAGCCATTGACCAAAATGCCATCAAAACAAAATGGGTTCCCTGACAGACCCATTCCCTGACATTTTTAACCATGCTGGGAGAGAATGCGAGCCATTCTTCATTAAAAATGGTGGTTGAAATGTCATTTCTATCCATGACCACGTGCCAGATGTATTTCTTGATTTTATCTCTCCAAACTCCACCAAAATTCAAAAGTAATCCCAGAATCTTGTAGATAATTTTACCAGCTTTCCATTGATATAAAGAACGTGAAAAACCGAGCTCTGGATTGAAAGATATGGCGATTTGAAGTTTTAGGGCAAAACAGGGCCAAATCGGGTCGTTGGGCAAAAATTCAAATTTTTACACCTTTTTGGTCATTTGGAAAAAATTTCAAAATTTCCCCATGCTCTGCCACTCTAGGTGCCACGTGGTGGCATCTCATTCGCCGTGGGCCTTTCAAGGGAAAATTTTTCCAAAAAACTCCGCCGAGCCATAACTTGAAAGATACGTGGAGTTAGGAGGAAAACTTTACCTTTCTGGAAATCTGAGAAAGAGCTCTATCTAATGGTGCCACTTTTAGAAGGTTTTGAGTTCCTGAAAGAAAAAATTTTGTGACTGAGGCACAAGAGAGGGAAGAATGGGAGGAGTTAGCCAAAAAATGAGCAAGGGGCACATTTTGGATAACAGTTATAGTTGGCATGTGCCAACATCTGACAAATTCATCCCATCTGGATGTACATACCCCAGAAAGAAGTTAATTACTTAATTATTTTCTTTAATTAAAGTCTAATTACAAAAGCCATGTTAAGTTCCTAGTTTCATTAACCATTAAGGTTACTAGTAATAAATGAATTTTAATTACTTTGCAAAAACATCAAGATTGATGTTTATTCATTAACTTCCTAATTTAGGATTCAATTTTACAAACAGAATCAACATACTAACAATATGGTTCACTTATTTAACTTAATCATGACTTAGCTAGTTTAAGTTCTGAATTAGATTCTTTTATAATAAACTTCATTGAAATTAAGTCTACTATTATATATTTATATATAAATTTCATTTCTTTTATTCAGATTAAGGTATTAGTTAAGAGGAAGTACATATTCCTCTTTCCAAGATGACATTAGGTTTAATTCCAAAGGATTCTAAAATAAACTAATTATCATTGTGTAATAGTTGTCTTCCTTTTTCTTATTAAGAATTAGGGTTCTTTGAAACCTCTTACCATTATACAAGTTATCATTATGGATTTGGTTATCCACTTGCATAATTTTTAATAAACCAAAGTAATTTAATTAAATGATCAACCATGAATGCCAACTTGATAATTTGCATTAAATAAAAGGGGTAGTGTATTTTGTACCCTAACCACCTAATTCCTTTTAATTCAACCCGAAAGGGTTCATTTCATATATATATAAGAATAGAGATAAGATTATCACTACTATTCAAAGAACATGCAAAAATATGACACATCAAGTATAGATGAACCCATGAAATTTTCCATTTATCAAGGTGGAATTCATACATTGCAAGTACAAACACTCTAGTTATCTTTAGTGTCAATAGTAACAATAAGCTCAATAAAAATTACAACTTTCATTTCTACAATACATTTTAATAATGAATCATATTTCCTCATAAACAATCGAGTCTTTTGGTAAAAAAAAGTAACATCATAAAAGATATTGTCTCCCTTTTACCACTTACGATGTCCATCAGCAAAAATTGTTAGCACAGGCCAGTTCAATGAACTGAGCATGATAAGCACTAAGCATTAAAACAATGTGCTTTTAACTAACTGTTTTATAAAAATAACTGTATTTTTATGAAATAGTTAAAGCATTACAGAAAGACACATCATAACAAATAACAGTCATAAGATGGAGAAATAAAGTGATAATCCATATCAACATCAAGAAAGGATCATAGTGTAATCAAAATAAATATTCAGCCGATGATTTCATAAAAGAATTATTTCAGATAAATAATATTTCAACAAGATCGCTAACTACATTTCATCTACAGATATTTATGATTCATCTCTTGATTTATTCCATCTATCCCAAAAAGATACTAATTCTAATAATTCATAGGAATAGAATTATTTTAGATGTAACGATAATTTATATTACTCAACATTAACATAATTCATCCTAAAACATTTAATTGCAATCTCAATTAAATTTATGATGAATTTAAGCTTTAGAAACTTTAGAAACTGACATGTTGCTGCTGAAAGAAGAAGTAAAACACTTGTCTAAGAAAAAAGGTAAGAGAATGAAGGAGGAGGCTGATATTGACAACAATCAGGTTGAGGATATTTACAAAAAACTTTACTCCCTGGACAACTGAGTTGGAAAAACCAAGACTCGCCATGATTATAATATGGCTATTTTTAGTGCAATTGAGGAGTTTATTGAGCAGCATGTCCACTGCATCTCTAATCTCAGTGGCATACCAGCTACTCTTTGGGGCACAAAAAAAGAAAGAAAACAAACCATCTAACAGCTGGACACTACTGACCCTTCTCACATGACGGCATTGGCTATGTTCACCTCATGGAAGACTATCAATTCCAGAATTTCCAAAGCCCCTAAGAAGTGATTGTGGATGTGCGATGTTCTTGATGACTTCTGTCGGGATTTTTACTATTTTGTTGTTGTTTTTTGGTTGCTCTTCTGTAGTGCTTGAACTGGTTAGTTGTTTTGGGGTAACTGGTCTTTAAATGCACTGGATTCTTATGTATTATCTTGATCCTTATTATATTGTTTTTCACTCCTAATCTGGCTTCTAGGCCCCTTTTTGTATACAAGGGTATAGTCCCTTTCAAAATACTATTTATCAATAATAATAAAAACTTTATGATGAATTTTAGTATGAACCAACAACACCTTAAAGTAAGAGTTTATTTTTTTTAGAAACTATATTCAAGTTAGATTCAAACTCTAGCCTAAAATTTTAAGATCAGCATCAACCAATTTGAAAAAGGATGAATTTAATTTACATGCACTTAGAACTAGTTACACATCAAAACAGTTACATCCCTACCAATATAACAGTCAAAGAGAAGAAAGAACGTATTTATCCATCAACTACCCACCCTGCAAATCCTTCAACATAATACAAACCAAATAGGTTAGATCCTTTCACAGGAGTAATACAGGTGAGATATGAATGAAAAGAGAGAAAGAGAACAACCTATATCTACCTTCAGAGTTCAAAGAGGAGGTTATTGTGAATACCTAACTCAGAATAAAAAGAACGGATAAAAATGAATAAAGATAAGATAAGATCTCATTATTCCTTTCTTAAAAGAGGTACACTTACCAAAATTAAAAAGAACTGAGATAAATTTGATTGTCCAAATCCAATAAAACATTCAACTCCAACAACCATTGAAACACAAGGAACTATTCACTATCACAATCGATATCAATAATTGTAATATGAAAGTCAGAAACTGAAAATGATGTTTTCCCTATTTACAAAAGATAACAGTAACTGTTGCGTAAAATCTATAAACTAAAAATGGTTGTTCTTATGCTTAAAATAAATAATAGTATCTGAAGAAAAAGCTAAACCAAAAAATGAACAGTACATTCTTTCCAAATGTTCATAACATTAGCTCCATAAGTTATTCTAGTTTTCCTAAACAGAGAAGAGACAGAGCAATGTTGAAGTAAATTACATTTTTTGGCCACGATTTCTTTTCAAATTGACAACACACAAAAATATTATCCATCCATTGATGGTGAAATGAAGAAGGTGAGAGAAATATTTAATAGTCAAAGTTTCCATTTAAGCCAACCCAAAACCACATACATCAAAAGAATCAATGGAATAGACTATTGGTTCAGGAAGAATGAACCCCACCCAGATTCAACCACAAGGAGAAATAATGAAACAACAACATGACCCCAAGTCAGGTGCTCAAAGTCTAGCTCAAAAGAGGAATTGCTAAACTAAAAATGTTACAGTCTATTTCCTTAAGATAGATAGGGTTGATTTATTCAACAGTTCAACCTAAGATACCACATTCCTACAATATCAATTGTACATCAAATTTAAATAAAAATAACCAGTCAATGCCAACAAGATGAACTGATAAGGTAACTCTTCAAACACTCAAACTCACTTCAAGAAAGATATAATTAAATTTAATAAACCTTTCCATGGATCATGCCAACAAGATAAACTATCAACCATGTTAAACATATAGATTGTTTCGAGGAGATTTTTTCAAACCCAATATCAGACAAGTCACTAACAAGTCTTCTCAAAACTTTACATGTGTAGGTAAAAAATCAAATTCATTTGAGTTCAAGAAAAATCTAAACATGATTCTATCATTTTTCCAGCAAGGGAGAACAAAACCCGAAACATATTTCTTTCATAGTAGTAACTCCTACTAACTAGTTTTAGTATAGTCCAACATGATTTCTTAGATTCAACAACATCTCAAGTTTAGTAAAAGTAAAATATGTTTACTACCTTTTTTCAACAAATAAACAAATCCCAAAACATTTTTCTAGCATATTCGTGAAACATACTACCCAGTTTCAATACAGTCCAACAAGATTTCTCAATATTCAACAAAATCTCAAGTCCAAACAAAGGATTAAGAATGATTCATTCTTTTTAACGAAGTAAACAAACCCAAAACATATTTCTACCATATCAGTGAATTCATACAGATAAAATACAGAGAAAATAGCTTTCGAAAGCAACATCAAACAACACATAAAAACTCATTTGTTCCCTAAAAGTAGATTTATTTTAATGAAGACATTTAGGAAAAATAATAACAACATAATTGGTAGATCCTACCATTCCTGATAGATCTTCTTCTCGATTTGCAGATGATTTCCCAGTTGAGCCTCAACAGTATCTTCTTTTTCCAAGCGATGTTAACCAATTCAATCTTTCCACTTCTTCTTATACTTCCACAAGATCCAAAAATATCTCAAGAATGCCAAGAATACAAATAGATCAATAATAGAACTATTGGTTCGAAGAACCAAAAACCCCATGCAGAGAAAAAATCTAAATGAAATAAAGATAAAAAAAACTTTCCAAAATCCTCCATACATTTCTCCTAGGCAGTTTCTTCATTGTAAATAAGATCAATTAACGCAAAGGACAATCAATTTCCCTCCTACTTCTCCATGTCACCGCTATCCAAGTTTGGCGAGCATTTAATTCAAAATTTGCATGCAATTTCCATTTAGTGGTGATGCCAACTAGGAATCCCCTAAACTCCCAATGCCTCTACCAAAAATTGACAGTCTATAGCATTTAAACCAAAATAAATTCTAATCAATGCCTTGAAAACCAATTCCACCAACCTTACCATTTTCCAAGTAGTCCATAGGTATCCTTTCGGTTAGGAATAGTTTAGGTTATATTTTTATTAGGTTAGAAATCAACCTTAGTTCCTAGGTAGGTTTTAATTACCTTAGGTTATAATCTAACTTAGTATAAAACATCCCAACTTAGGTTATCCTATCCACCTTAGTAACTTACTATTAGGTCTACGATTCCTATACACTATACAATGTTAAAAAATTAACAAGAAGGCCCAAGCCTGTCACCCTTAATCCTAATTTTGGTCAAGGACCCCTAGGAAGAATTCTTCTTCATGGTAAACAAAACAAGTCACAGTCAAGCTCACCTTCCATTTCCAAATTTCAAGACAACAAGATGAGCATGTAACAATAACTGAAGCATACCTTGGATCAATGGAATTGATCCAAGGTCTTGTTGTTTACACAAGATAAATTATGTCTACACAATACAAGTTCATCACCTTCTTAAAAGTGAATTTAAGATATACAAAGAGATGAATGGAATTATTTTCAAGTAGGTAGAATTCACAACTAGAAATGATTCTTTTCAACAAATAATGAATTATCCATTACAAACATGATTTCCTAAAATCATAAGAGTACTCCTTCCTAAGAAAAATCACTTGTCAACATTTACAATGTTAAGAGTTGAAGTCATCACTGTAACAACCATGTTAAGCATGTTACATTTGACGGAAGATCTTAGAAGGAACCATCTATCACAAGTCCTTTTTGAAGTTCATAGTAGAGGATATCATCAGTGTCACACACGATGGGGAGAAGATCATGTTTGGGAATTTCCAACTTACCATCATGTTTTTAGAAATTGGAATGTGTGATGGGCCAAAAAAATTTGTATAGGAGTACCAAAATGAGAACCCCTCCCCTATCAAAAGATTTGAGAAATACTCTTATGACACAATGACGGCCTCCAAGAAGGTGCACCTAGAGAAATGGTATAATTGAATTTGTGATGTGTTTGGGGTTGAGTGGAGAATACCTAAGAAATTTCCAGCTCTGGTGTAATTTCTATATTGGAAGGATCACTTTGGAAGACAACAACAAGAGCCCATGGTGCAAATTACCTTTCTCCTTCACTACACAATAATTTAAAGCCGGGGTCAACCACTTCAAGGAGGAAAAAAGGCTGAGGTTCAATCTCAACACAAAGGACCAAGACTATCGTGATTTTCATAGGACTCTGATATACCTAAAGAATTTCACCTATGTGGAGAAGTATGTCTCCCATGACATACACATGATGAAGCTAGTGACCTTACCTTTTGTTGGAAGTACTACAGCAAGGGTATACCTACACATAAGGATGAAATATGAGAAGGGTGCCTATGTGGAAAATGATGTCTCATTCCTAGAAGACCCTACCACAAGAAATAAGGTCATGCCAACCAAGAGGGAGATAAAGGATGCTCTTAAGAAAAATGCACCAAGTATGCACACAATAGAATGTGTAGGTGTACAGGAGTCGAGTACACCTATGCATGGAAAAAAAATTCCCCCATAGAGGAAAAATAAAATACACCTAAAGAGGATACATCAGAACAAGAAAATCCCCTTGAAAAAGAAGAATTTCCAGCAAGGAGTTGTCTATTGAAGAAGAGAAGGAAGAGTCTCCTGTATTTGGAATCAGTAGTTAGGAAGTAGTAGAAGGTAGTAGAAAATGTGGATTCAAAAGAAATCGAGAGCCTAGAGGCTTACAAGGGTGCGAGGGACAACAAAGAGTGCAAAGAGACTCAGTACCATCCCATGTACGATGTACACGACTCTGAGGAAGGTAATGAAGAGAAGGATGAGGATGAAGAAGGTGCTCATGGAAAAGGGGAAAGTGAGGAAGTGAACTATAAGGATCAAAGGACCTCCAGCCAGACCAAGGATCAGATAGAAGATGTTGCAAAAAGGGTGGTAGTGGGCATAATAAAACACTTGGTGGAACAATAGGTAGAGAATAACACTGATTAAGTACTCAAGGAGATAGAGGGGGAGAGTGTAGAGAATTAATATGGAAGCATGGGAGGATATCCCAGCCAAACTGTAAGTTTACCTAAGGAAACATGTATGGGAAGGAAGAGTGTGGTAGGAAAATAGGAACAAGAAATGAGTTATATCAATGATTCAAATATAGTACTATGCGCGTTCTTCCAAAGTATCGTGCCTTCTTACCATACCCTTAAATGGTATTCATTCGAAGAAGAGGGTGCATACCCTCATACAATAAAGATGCTATCTTGGGATTTTGAGTCCCATGTTGATGAGCCATAATTGAAAGTAAATCAAATCAAGAGGAACTTATGAGAATACCAAATTCCAAGGGAGTAAACCCTTTGGTGAATGCTCAGTAGTTATCTGATGATAAATTCTGTAACGCACTCAATAAGGTGTCAATGGAGGTTGATGCAACCTAGAATCTACTATAGAAAACCCAGGTTCACTGGTACATCACTCATCTTAAGCTAAGTTCTCACTCAAAGCACACAAAGGTACTAGAAACCTCTTCATATTTTCTTATGCAGTATGTTAGTGTGATGATGATAATACATATTCAGATCCATAACAAAGCATAAACATTTCACAGTGCATAAACTAGATCTAGATCTTAGGGATTCATGAACTAAACAATGATAATAATAAGGCTAACCTTACAAGAACTATATTTAGTTATGTATAACACCATTATCCGACCAATATACTCCATTACATTAAACACTGTAAAACACAGAATATTCATACACTATAAAGTATCTCCATGAGTCATGTGCAATTTAGAACTAGCAACATAACTCTACAATAATTCACACCCTAAACAACATAGTTCGATACATATTTATAGAGGTGAGGACTTACCCTTCACTACCCATGCACTTCTCAAAATATGCCACATGCTGATAATAGCCATGTGCTTTTACAATGGCATGCAAAACATGTAAGTTTTCTAATAATAGATGTACTATAGTTAACTCTAAGAATAAATCCTATTATTATCCTGAACTATGCATGGAACTTATCAGTCACTTGTTCCCAAAATACCATTCCATGTAGTGCAAGTCTTCATCTCTATGTGCACTCCACACACTATCTCCAAATATATCCCTTATCCATAAAAATGGCTAAGTCCCGAGCCAAAGTATTTTGCCACGCGTTCCTTCCCTATCTTTTCGTACCTTAAAATGTGTCATTTCCCCGCACGTGCATCCTTTATGTGTCTTCTTCTTAGAGAAACATTTTTTTGCTCAAAATTACCCCACACTAAAGTACATTATCATCCTAGAAATGGGAAATATTTATGATGTTCCCAATAATAAAGAATAAGAAAAGAAAGAATTAATGAAACACTATACAAAATAATAATTTTTCACTCTATAACACACTCTTCTTTAATTGGGAGGATTAGCTATGCGTATTCATTTTCGATTTCAGCCTCCAATGTCTATCAATCACTTAGCACAATTCTTGTGTTTTCTAGAATATATGTGGCTATGGCATGCATTTCGTCCTGAGTAATATTTTCTTTCTCATTTTTTAGTACCTGGAAAATATTGGCCCTACCTGACATCATTTCTTCCATGAGGTCCATATTTTTCACTATGAGATTCCCAATCTCATTAATCCTCTCTTTGTGTGGATCCTGGGATGATGCAAGGGCCTCACACTTTTGTTTCACCAGTGTAAATATTTTTGCACATATAAGTGTCTCATCTTTCATCGTTGTCAGAACTTCATTATATTTAACTAGAGTTCTGGTCCTTATTACTGCTTCTGGTGCTACACATAAATTAAAAGATTTATCAGCTTTCTTTAGCTCATCCTTCAAAGTTTGTAGAAATTCCTCATAAGTTGAAATTTTTCTAACCATAGAGGACCTTTCTCTCTCTCCATCTTGTTCAAAATATTTTGGTGTAGGCATCGAAATTGGTCCATCATCTAAAACCAAAATGTGCACATAATGCATAGTAGAAGGAAATTTTTTTGGTACTTGATATTTGAGATGAGGCTTTATTTTAAGGATGTGACCAAAAATTTCCTCTACCAAGCTAAAGATGGCCTCATTATTTTCCTTTTCTCATTCCTTATCTTCCTTTAAATGTGTTATCTCTACAATTTCAGCCTTGTTATCTTCAAGCAACACTCTAATGGTGGCATCCTTATTAATGTTTCTCTACACCACCTTAGAAGATACTTTGACCATTGTATTATTGACCTGCTCATCAAAAATTAGAGTAGGTTTTATTGTCATGTGTTTGGTCTGGGGTGCCTTCTTCACTCTTCATAAGACACAAGAATCTTCACACACGTCAAAATTTGGTTTGTCCATATGAGTCTACATGGACTAGGATAATTGCTTCTTGGTGCACATAGTGGCCATATCTAGATCCATCAGCTCCCACCCATATAACTCCTTAAGGCCCAGGGCTCTTAAAATAGACGTGGATGATTTTTCTTGTATCCTCAGTATATCCCATACTAAGGACAACCTACTCTTCACTTGTTCTTTATTTTTTTATTCTTGACCCCTTAGGAACCTGGGCACCAAGGTCTGAAGTTGGCCCTTTTGGTACCCAAATTGATACTCTCTTAGGTGATGAGAAGCATCACGGATCAAGCAAGATGCTTAGAGATAGAAAAATCATAATATAAGTTGTTTTGTAGATGGGGATGAAATTCAGATGACTCTTTATCACTCAGACATTGGAAAAAATGGATAACACCATATTAAGGGATTAATCTAGCCTCACTGCTTTAGGTTGTGCCTTCAACCAAGGTGAGAGGACCCATTCAGTAACCTATATTGATGAAGGCATATCAATAAATATTTCTTTGCACAATTTTCAGGACATCCTTCAGAAAATATGATCAATACACCACAATCTAACTCTCATGATTTTTCACTTCTAGAGAATGGAAATATTTTCTAGATAAGGTTCAGGTTACTAGAGAAATTAATTGAAACATGACTGTTTCTACATATTTTAGCATTGGAATTTGTCCATTTATGGATACACAGTACAAACAGGGGTAGTTCTTGTAGAATTCATCATTTAAGATGGTTTTTGGTGGGAAGTTAAGAAGGATAAAATTGATTATATCAAAAATTTGAGAACCTTTAACAAATACTGGAGAATTTACAAAATATAATGCTAGGAGATAGTTAAAATATTCCTTCATTTAAAAGGTGTGTAACAATGGAATTCCAGAGGTGCACGATTTCATACATTCTTCAAGAATTCAACACAGACTCATGTTAAAGAATCAATTAAATAGTAGAAATCCCTAGTTCATCACATCTAAGATACACTCATAGACTAACAAACAATATTTGTCAACATAATGAAAGTAAACTGATTTTAAATTATTTATTTGCATTACAAGATGAAATCTCTTCTCATAATGAAATTGAAAATGCCATGATACTAACACACACATGAGATCTTGTGTGACATATAGAGATTCTAAGATAAGATTGCAACATGAAAAAGAAAAAATATTTGAAAAAATTCTTAAATGAAGCAAACACAATAATGCCCATGATCAACACAAATTAATTCAAGACTTATTAAATTCATTAGCTGGGGAAAGTTTCATAACAATATTAGACTTTGTCAATGCTTATACACTTGCAACCAACTTGACATGATTAAATTTAAAGGCACAAGAAATAAACTGGTTTCTCAAGAATATGGTTTTCTCAAACTTTTTCATAAAAATTTAAAATCCCCCTCCTTTTTCTCATCGCTTTTACATGATTTTAGATGACCTTTTCAATTAAAATCTCTTTTCTCCCCCAAAAAAAAATTATTCGAGGGAATACTTCTTTATTACACATTCATTCTAAAAAATGGTATTCATGTACTTCATCTTATACTACCAGGTGTTTGAAACATGAGTTATTTTGATGTGCTCCACTTGTATTTGACTGGGATGTACAGTTATTGCTTTTAACAGGTTACTTGCACCGTCCCCCTTAGATCTTGATTAAGAAATCATATCAAATGATCAGTGAGTGTTTCTAGATGTTTGTTGACTTGACACACACCTACACTTATCTCTTGAAATACTTCTCAGGCTCAGTGCACTTTACTTCTCGTCTTACTGGCTTAAATCCTATACAGGATGTCTATCAAATCGCCATGATTTACCGGTTCTTCTCATTTATACTTTCCTTCAGTATTTAAATTTCCCTTATGTAAATTGAGAAAGATACCTCCTACATCAGGGGAAAGATTTTTCCAAATTGAAATATGTGCCTCCTTAGGGATATAAATCTTAGTTATGCTCCTTTGCAGTTATGTATTTATTTCATAACTCTGATTATAGAAGATTCTATGAAGAGAAATGACAAAGACACTCATGAAACACAGCTTGAAGGATATTTCCTCAGAAGATTTGAATCATATTTTTGACCTGAGTGGCCTTGATGAAGATTTTGTTAGAGCCTTGTTCAAAGTGGAATTTGCATATGACACCAAAGGACCATTGACATATCAATGGGTCTGTATAACACTTTTAACTGGGTTGATAAAAATCAATCTTGTGTTCGCCTCCTTCCAAGTCATGTATTTCCATATTTTTAGATGGGAGCACATGAAAATTCTTGAGGATTTGAAAATATATTGGTTTGAAAGGAGGCCTCAGGTCTCTGGGTAGACCAGTTTTCAATATCCCTTTTTATGCAATGAAGAGTTTGTTTCAAAATAAATCCCTAAGGATTCATACGTATTATATGACAAAACCTCCATTGATACAATGCCTGCCATCTCTAACAAAGTGAGAAAATTGGAGAAGAGGGTTCAATTCCTGGAAAAGAAACAAGAAGAAAATGTACCCTTGCCATCATTTCCATTATCAACACCATCCTCGAGCAAGAGGAATGGTGAAACACACACTCATCCTCTTTTCATCATCTTAGATGCAGAAGAGGACCAATCTATCTCTACTCATCCTTTGAGGGAAAAAATTTCTTCAGCTCTGGATAGAAAAGGGTGGTTTGAAACTCAGCTATGCACCCGTTTGATGCATTGTGCCCCTCATTTTGAATGGGAACTTCAAGGTCCTCAACTAATTCTTTCTCTAATGGAAAATCCACCCTTCTCCAAGAAGTGGGAAATAGGAACTAATTCAAAACATCACATTTTTCTCAGTCACCAACCTGCAGCATCTGCCCCTCTCAACACTTCAAACACCCCTCTTTAGAGTAATCTTGGCACATCAGCCGTTCATAAGAGAAATAAGTAAACAAATTTTTATTAGGTGGTATGGACCTCCTGGATTGGGTATCCTATCAAAATAAAGTTGATCTTGAGGAGATTATGGGTCTCCCTAGGATGACCCTGGAGTCATTAATAGGTATGGGGATGTCTAGGGACCTGGCAGGGTCCATTATCTTTATACAAACAACATGGGGCTCTAATGAGTTTGTACTTAGGAAGATTTTTTTTTGAATAGGCTTCCACTGCTGAGGGGAAGCTATGAAGTACGATTAAAGGATGTTTGAGTACTATTCTCTTTCTACTATTTTGACCTCTGATGTATGCTCATCTCTTTTTGTCATGGGAAAGGGCCCCTATAGAACCCTGTCTTGTTTTTTGTTCAAATTGAAATCAATACAATTATTTCAATAATTCACATATCTTTTCCAAATGTATACAATATTTTAATCAAATATATTATGAACTACTACATTTTTTACTTTCAATTGAAACAAAGAAAAGTAAAAATTTAAAGAGATAACAACATTTAATGTAGGAAAAACATCAATTCATAGTCTCATTTCAATGAAGTATGAAAAGAGAATATAAAATGAGGAAGAGAGCGTTCAAGCATGCTCCTCTTATTTTGTATCTGTAGCCTCTTTCTCTTCATCCTTTTCCTTTGCATCCAACTCCTCTAGAAATTTAGCCACATAAGCATCATATCTTCTGAACAATTCATTCATTTCATCTTCATCTTGATAATACGTCCAAACATTGAGCCATTTTTTGCTTGTATTCTAATGGCCTTTCTTTTAACACCTCAATCCTATTTTCAATTTACATCATTTTTTCAATAGTGTCATAGGAGAATTCATCTACCTGGATATTACTTTCAAATGAACTAAGTAAGAAATACAATTTCAAATCCCCATATTTAAATTTATCCACCACCATGTCTTCTAGCCTTCTATCAATGGCATAAAGTAAATAATCAACCCAGTCCTTCTTGAGTTCAATTTTTTTCTTGATTTCATTTATGGTATCCAATCTGATCTTTGTTAGCTCTTCAAGAGCATACTATATTATTTTGTGCTCTATTGGTACAATGTCTTCTTGCTAACCCAGTTCCTCGCTGAACCTTCTTATATGGTCAAGCTTGGGAAGAATTACTTCCAAGTAAAATATCTCATTATCACAGTCTTCAATTACTCCATCAATTTCATCTAAACGACTTTTGAGATCTTCATATCATGTGTTTGCTTCAGCGATAACTTCCTTTCCCTTATCAATTAATAACACAACCCAAGTGTCCACTTCTTGGACCTTTTTAAGAACACTATTAAATTTTTCCATGCCTTCAAGGGTGTTCACAGATTCACTTACTAGCTTGTGACTAGTTTTCCCTATCAGCTATTCAAAACATGAATTTAAGGCTCTAACTTGTTCCTTAAGTTGATTCTTTATTATTCCATCCTCATCTACATTTTATAGAGGACCTCTTACAACTTCAGACACTCCTTTCTTTGATTTTTCCCTTGATGGTTTACCCAAGGGGATGACCCAAATACTGTAATTGTCATTAGTTATATCTTTTCTTGTCTTCCCCTCAAAAGGGTTTACTATTTCCAAAGATTTTGCCCCGGATGAATCGATAAGGGTTTTTGTGATGGTTCTAGCCTTCTTTGGGGATCTTATTCCCTTTGGAAAAGACAAGGTAGTGAGGTCAATTGGTTGTATAGGAAAGGCTATTTCTTCACTTAACATTAATTCACTAGTCAAACCCTTCCTCAAACCTATTTCATCCTTTGTTTCTTGCAATCCTTGCTAGATTTTGTCAAGTAAAACTATCATCTGCATGGATACTTCTTTCTCCTTTCGTGTCAATATTTCTATCTTCTCTGGAGCACTTGTCTTAATCTAGGATATTAATTCCTCTGGATGCTTCTCCTCATGCCTTGGCATTTCATTTTGGTCATCCTTAAACTGATCCTCCTCTATTTTCAAAGGACCCTCCTTTGTTGTTTTCTCGACTGAAAACATAGTGGTATGAACTTTCACTTCATTGCCCTTTTGTATTGAAATTTGGGCAATGGACTCTTTTTCTCCCATGACTGGCTAATTTTCCAAATGACTATCCTCTTTTCCAAGTAGAACCTTGGGCAATGCTATGGTAGGTTGATCTAATGGAAACGGATCCACACTCTCTTTTGAAAACTGTGGTTCTCCACTAATGACAATTTCTTCATTAACAATTAAGTCTTGTGTCATTTTTAGTTTATCTTTAAAAGACATTTTTTCTTCTTGGTGAACATTATCACTCTCAACCACCTTAACAGGAGTGGGCACAATATCTTCTACCATTAATTCAATATCCATATCCTTTTCTACCACTAGTTCAAATTTTCTTGATACCAACAATAATTGTTCTATGAAAGAATTTCCTGTGTTTTGAACCATCTCTTCACTTGCCAGCACATGAGTATCTCCTTTTGATCCCTTATCCTTTAAAATACTACCTATTGGTTTTAATAATGGTTCCTCCATGGATAACTTGATCTTATCCAACATAGAAAATCCCTTAATAGTATCTAAATCAATCACCTGAGTTTGCATACATTTAAATTTATTCATTATTTATACTAGAATTGCATTAATATCTCTAGTAAGTGGAGCTTCGGGAATGTCCATACCTGAGGTAAAAAATTGGTTTTCCACTGTAATGATTAAAACATCCCCCTGAGGAACTGAACTCTTAGTGTCCTTTACTTCTTTCTACACAAAGAATGAATGAGGGATTAGAGGACTTGACTACCCCATACTCGGCAATGGTATGTCTTATTGTTTCTGGTCATTATCCATTCTTTCCATTGTTGGGGGATCAATTACCCCATCTCTATGTTTGCATTTCTTTGGTGTACGGGTACCTACCCTCACTAGGACTTGCTAATGGACAATTTTGGGCTTCTTGTGTGCCCTTTCAAACTTCATCAATTCAGGTGGTGCCCTTTTTTCCTCTTTGTATAGCTTGGGCTGACTATGACCACTTGTGATAGTTGCACTCATTAACTTCTTAGTACTATGTTACTCTAACACAACATTTGGGAAGACCACATGTTAATCTAAAACCTCTCCTTCTCCTTGGAGTGGCACTGTAGGAGTAATTAGAGCATTTTCCATGGATTTCAAGAGCATTCTTTTAGTTTTCTACATGAGTGTAGACATGGAAGTACCTATCTCACTTATGACTATTGTCCATTCATCGATAAGCCTAGCAGTAGGCCATCTAGAGGGAAATAAAGGATATTTTCCTCCCAATGGGTCAATCTTATTAGCACCCTCCCTCAGATATGGGAGATCATCATCCAAGTTCCCAAGACTTCTGAAGTGATTTAGAATATTTTTGTTCTGTATTGATAGGTCAATGTTTATCTGGGTCAACCAAATCATCATTCTCCTCATGACATATGTTATCCTTATCTAAGGATCATTAGATTATTCCTC
The DNA here is from genome assembly GCA_019776745.2 of Taxus chinensis. Classification (NCBI taxonomy): domain Eukaryota; kingdom Viridiplantae; phylum Streptophyta; class Pinopsida; order Cupressales; family Taxaceae; genus Taxus; species Taxus chinensis. The sequence continues at coordinate 306,008,648 of CM034154.1, forward strand.
ATCCTAGCTTGGGGGAGCTATGGGTTGAGTTTCTACCTTCTGATCAATATAGAATTTACTTACTGTATTTAAATAATCAACAAGTCCTTGTGGAATGACAGAAACCTTAAAATCCACAACTTGTGACAAAGACATTCTTGAAAAATATCTCAACCTAACATCATCTTCATCTCTACAATTCATTGAATAGTCCTCAAAATGAGGCTCATACTCGAAAGTATTAGCCACATTGTTAATCAACAACCGAATGTCATAATTAGGCCTAGATAAAAATATCTCCATGGCCAAGCTATTCATTCTTCTCCAATCAATCTAGATTTTATAATGGAGGGGTAAGAAAAATTACCAATTCTAATAGGGAATTCAACATTCGTTTTGTGCCTCCCAACATTTAGCTTGTGTACAAGCACTGATTACCTTCCCAATTCACATAAACAAAGCTTGTCATCCACATACCTTGGAAACATGAAAGGTTTTCCTTCAAAACCCCTAACTCTGATGTAAGTTAACTTCTTATATTGAATGAAGTAACATCCATACTCCTAGATTACTTGCCTTGCATGATCAGAAATTCTATACTACCTCCATTCTGGTTTGGATAAGAAAATAATTGGTGCAATGAAAATATCATTTATTAATATGATATTTCCATTCAAATTAGTTAATTGTAATTGGGGGAAAATTTCATGCATTGGGAACCGTTTAACACCAACTTTAGGTGATAATGCGAGGAAACACCTATGTGTTGCAACGTTATATTTCATATAAGTCATCATATAAAACTCCAAGTCTGTAGTTTCCCCCATTTTAATTTTAGCTACCATGGTGGCCATATGATCATGAATTGCATCAGAAATGAAAGTATCCCAACAAATATCTCCTTTTCTTTCCAAGATAATCCATATGTAGGTGGACATCCATTCTTTAAATTCATCTGTAGTCTCCAAACCAGCCATCTAACTCTAGAGCACAATGATATCCTCAACCTCTTCAACAAATTGAGCCCTAACTAGTCTTTTAGGGATTTGGGTAGATGTCTTTCTATCTGTAAGGAGCCATTTTATGTTTATCATCTTTGAAAATTCCTTATTTTTTACTTCATAATCCTCCAAGGTAATTTTGAGACCAATAGTAATGGGGTTTATGATTATAGGTAATTTCATAATTACCCTTATGGTGGCTGGTGTAATGTCAACACTGCATCCCTGATCTTATCTAATACTTCTCTCTTCTTATAGTCATAATTCATCGTGCAATACCACACTAACTCTGGGCATTGGACAAAAAGTGGAATAACACCTGCCAAGGAAATATAACTATCACAAATTGCCTTCAAGGACTCACTCATGTGGGTACTGCTCAATCGGTGATGAAAATCATTTAAGTCAACATTCATCAAGTCTATATCTATTATCCTATCGAGGTCACTTATGACCCCTAACATACCCAAGGAATAAAAGGACATAGTCTTCAAAAAAACCTAAATTTACTTCAACCAATTTTCTAATGGAAACAAACACAAAACATGTGTTTCAAACTCTTACCGGTTTTCTACAGGTTCCTGAGCAATTCTAATTCAAGACAACTTTCTCACTTTTCTAGTTCACAAATTGAGCCCCACAATATTTCAAAAGAACTTCACAGATAGAAATGATGACAGATCATCAAATTGGTAATAAAAGATGAATATATTTGTATCCCCCAAGGTCCTTTGTTTACAATAAGATCATTAATGGTGACAGAATTAAATGCATTGCTTTACAGTCATTAACATTATTTTTCACAATTTCAAAATTCGGTGGTCCAAGTGGAAAATAACTTAGTTGAGGTAGGCCTGGGGGGATTTTGCATTTTATGCCACTCAGAGGAATTGTGTGCTTTTAAACATTATGGCCAGCCCACCCGCTTTCAATATAGGTTTAACACTTGGCTTTCCTAGGGTGTTGGTGGAGTGTTGGCTCATTTTTACACCATTTTACCTTTTCAAAACAAAGCTGAAAATTCTAAAATACCTCCGGCAACCCTCCTTCTCATCTTTGATGTAGACTTAACACGTGGCTTTATCTGTGCACTTGCGGGGGACACTTCATTTCTATACCTTACTCCTTTTTTCAAAACAAGGCTAAAAGTTCAAAATTCCTTCGGTGACCCACCTCCCCACTTTTAACTTAAAAACAACCATGTGTCCATTTGCGGGCTTTAGGAATTCCTTTTATAGTTTTACACCTTTCACCATATTGCCTCAAAATTCCAAAAGGACCTGCCTTTCCAAAACCGCTCGTCTTATGACATGTGTACATCTTTGGTGTCAAAGTAAGAATTTTTCTTTGCCACTTCATATTGTTGAATAGTCAATTACAAATTATCAGAGCCACACGACCAATTTGGATTTTTTACAAATGTAAAAAAAGTGACAAGTTCACCAAATAGACCCACCCTGCCGCATCCAATTAAAGACGACCACATGTCCACGGATGCTGGGACAAAAATAACAAAGAAGGAATGATCATGGAAAATAAAATAAGGTAAAAACACATCATTTATGACAAAACAACCAATAGGTATGCATGAAAAGAGAAAGTGCAACCAACACAGAGCTCAACATGATTCATGCCCATAGAGAAGGGTTTAACAACAACAACCTAATAAATATAAAACTTCTTGCATCCAAATAGGAAGATAGAGATTATTTCAAACCACGTAGACTGAAAAAAATCTAGTTTAAAAGGAGTGAGGTTAAAATTGAGCACCAACACCGGTTCCGACTCAGGAATGGGAACTCCCAATGAGTGCCACAAGAACAACATAATACAAAGAGAATAGACCATGTGCCAAAAATCCATTGGGCCATGGAGTCAAGAACCAACCTCGAAAGAAAAGAAACAATAACCAACCTCCCAAGATCAAACCAAGAAACCAACAAAAATTGGTCACCAGGGACCAAGAGAAACCGAAATAGAAAAAATGTGAAAACAGAACAAAAAGAAAAGATGATACATTGTACAATGATGTGTATCTTGATTCTGAGAAATAATTCAAGGAAATTTTTCAAGTGCCTTCCATTAACAAGCAACTCAAGTAATTCCCCATATAAGTATTTTAGGAAAAAAGTGTGCTCACCAATCCTAATATCAATAGAATAAGGGCCCATCCATAATGTGTCAAACTTTACATGTTTTCCCTTATCCTCATGTCTGCTATCCCACAAGAGCACAAGATATCCCACCCTGAAAGCTCTTGGAGTTACCTTTTTATCAAATAATTTCTTCAATTTCTACCTGAAATTCATGTGTCTTTGGTGGGATTCTCTTATCTCTTCATCTAATTCAACAATTTGATTAATACGAGCATCATAGGGACTGACCTCCTGGTCCACCAATTGTTGGATAAATTGGTAAGAAGATAATTACAAATGCAGGGGAAGTAGAGCTTTAGTTCCATACACCAACTCAAATGGAATTTTTCCAATAGCTCTTTTGACAGTAATTCTATCCACCCAAACAACAAACTTCAACTATTCACCCCACTTCCATTTGTTTAATTCCAAGATCCTTCTGATTATCTTCAAAAAATTCTTGTTGCTTGATTCTACTTGTCCATTACCTTGGGGATTATAATTTGAAGCATATGTTAAATTGATCCCATACTCATGAAACATGGCTACCAAAGGTTTGGCTCAAAAACTCATAGCATTATCAACAACTATATTAGTAGGCACTTGAAACCTACAAATTATATGATTCAGAATGAATTTTATAAAAATTTGGTGGCTTGGTGAAGTAATTAGTGGCCATTGATATCCACTTGTGTCCTACATTTGAAGAATTTGAAATCTCACCAATGAAGTCCATTCCCCACTACTTAAATGAGGCTTCAATTGATACAGGATACAAAGGGAGGGATCTTGAATCTTTCAATCTTACTGAAAAATGTTGGCAACTCTCACACTTTCTTACCAGCAAAGTTGTATACTTAAAAAGAGTTGGACACCAGCAACCAGCCCTTAAGATGTTATGGGGTGTGACTCTTCCAGCAAAAATCCCTCCATAAACTCCTCCATGGAAATCATCAATTATTTTCTGGGCTTCATCCTCAGGGATACATCTCAAGATAAATCCCTCAAGGTTCTTCCAAGCTAACCCATAATCAGTGATGATGTATTTATGGGAGGCCAAATTAAGTGCTCTCTTTTGATTCTTGCTTAAATACTTAGGGCACTGTAGATGTTTGAGATAAAAAAATAATAACCTTGTACCATTCAGAATTTGTCAATTTCTCAAGAATATTCAATCTTTCTACTTCAACCTCATTTATCTCAACTATTTGTAGGTTGATTTCTTCCATTAGCTTTGTTAGGCCCAATCCTCTGACCAATTTTGTAGTTTTGATGTCCATATCATAATCTTGCAATTTATTTTCCCATCGACATATTTTACTTGAAATTTCCATCTCTGATAGGATATCCTTAACCATGGTATGGGGAACATAAGCTATGACTTTAGAGCTCAAAACATATGGCCTAAATATTATTTTGGCCTTGACTAAAGCAAAGGCATGTTTCTCCATGATAGTATACTTCAATTCTACTCCTTGTAATGCTTTAATAAATAAAGCAATTGGTATTTTAGCTCCTTCATCATCCTTTTGTAACATCACAGATGCAATAGTATTCTCTGAAGAAAAGGAAAAAAATTAGAAATCTTTTTTATAATCAGGAGCTGCTAAAACATGGGCATTCTTAAATGCTTCCTTAATCCTAGTAAAGGCTTGAATAGTTGTTTCTTCCCATTTGATACTCTGATATTTCTTCAACATACCGGTGATTGGGATAGTCAATTTGGTAAAGTTGGAAATACATATCCTAATAAAATTTATTTTCCTAAAAAAATATTGAATTCCCTTTTTTGTTCTTGGAATAGGAACTTTACTAATGGCTTCCACTCTCTCATGATCGATCATGACCCCTTCTTTTGACACAATATGTCCAAAAAAAATTTCCTTTTGAACCCCAAAATAGCACTTCTTAGGATTAAGTGATATACCATATTCCTTATATCTTAACAACATATTTTCTAAATGCTGCAAGTGATCACTTATTTTCCTTGAAAAAACTGTCACATCATCCTGATACATAGAAACGAAGTCATTTATATATCTAGAGAATGTTACATCCATTACTCTTTGAAATGTGGCTCCATCATTCTTCGGGCCAAATGGCATTCTAACATACACATAGGTTCCCCATGGAGTGGTGAAAGAGGTTTTGATTCTCTCTTACTACCTCATAACCACTTGGTTATACCCAGAGAAACCATCCAAAGTGGATAACAACTCAGAACTAGTAACTAATTACAACATGTTATCCATATTTGGAAAGGGATAGTTGTCCTTGATTGATGCCTTATTTAAATTTCTAAAGTCAACACATAATCTTATATCCCCATTTTTCTTTTGAACAGGTACCAAGTTTGCTACCCATGAGGAGTATCTTGTAGGCTATGTAATTCCTCCATCCCTTAACTTTTTCAACTCCTCTTGCATTTTTGAGGAAATGAGGGGATTAATTTGTCTTTTTTTTTTCCTAAATGGATTGGCATTGGCTTCCAATAGTATTTCATGCTGAAAGAGGTCTTCCCTATATGCCTTCAATTTTGAATATGACCATGTTAAGCAATCCTGGGAATTTTTTAATAAGTGGATATATGATTGCTTTTCTTCTTTACTCAAATTGGTACATAACCATATTTTTTGAGGTTTATCTCTTGTGCCTAGGTTATGTTCCTCAACATCCCTTGAAGATGACATGTGTCTATTAATAATCCAGTCAACATTATCAAAATTTGATTCCAGTGCAACCAAACCTCTAGGAATAGTATTAGTTTTCAATTGGATAATGTCCTTGCCAAATAAGGTCTCTTTTCCTTCACTTGAACAAACCAGTGGTTCCCAGTACATACTTTGATTAGAATTTTCTCCTTTATTCTGTAGAAACCTTTGAACCCTGGCATCAACTTCAAACACCTGTGAGTGCTTGATATTGTCAGGAATAGACGTCCTAGTTAATATTTCAATATCATATTCATAATAGGGATACATTGTACAATTTTCAAACCTAGATCCCAATACTGCCAATTTTTCTGCTACAGTATTATACTTCCTGTCATCACGTATTATATTGAAAGAATCAAACATTTCAAAGAAGTCCCAAACTACATGCTTATACTGCTTCATTCTTTGATTCTTTGTTGCATACAACTTTGTAACTTGCTTGACTATTAGCTCTGAATCCCCTTTAAAAATAATGTAACACATTGGACAAACTGTTATATTTATCTTTGCAATACAAGATTTGGCATGTGATTTTAATGAATGAGGTGTGTCCCCTTGATTGTTGAAAATCATGCTTGTTATGGATAAATCATTTCTACTCTTGGATTCTTTAGAATGTCATGATATGGCTTGCAAGAATCCACTTTCACTCCTTATAGGTAAGTTGCTATCTGGTTTTTGAGAGTTGCAAACATATCTCCTTTACTGACTCATCCTTGGATAAATTTTAGTGATCCAAGGAATGTTTTAAATATTCTTAATGGATTGAATGGTAAATTAACGTTCAATAGTTGAGAGACATAACGGACTGAACTTTTGTATTTTACAAATTTGATGGTCTTGTGTGAAAGTAACTTCATTCGGTTGTATGTTTGTGCTTAGGTCTTTGGGATTGATCTCTATAGGACATTATTGGCGTAAACAAAATAGTTTTCTTCATGCCTATGAAGGGGATCTAAATCCTAAAACTAAAGGATTAACCTAATGGCTTCCTAAACTAGGTAAGAGCACCTACTTCCTAGCTACGTCTACTTAATTGGGTTGTAATCTAACCTAAGCTTCTTATTCTATTGTGTTGGGGGGTGACCTAACCTAAGCTCTTGTGTTAAATGAATATGGGAAGGGGAAATTACTATAGTAATACTAGACTATATTAAATCCTAATTCCTAATACTATATGGAAGTAAATTTAATCTAACCTAAAGTGGGTATTACCTTTGGAAATTTTATAAGACCTAAGGAAATTATTGTTAGACTAACCTAATTTTTGGGAAATCTAGCCTAAACTATTTAAAAATAACTTAAGTGTCACATGGCACTAAGGTGATAGTTCCAATCAATTTTAATTGATTTTATTGGGTATTAATGCAAGGATGTACTACCAGTTTTGGAAAGTGATAGTTAACTTTAGTGGGGCTTACGTTGAGGATTCACTAAGTATGGAATTACTTGTTGATTTGGAAATGGTATTCGCCATTTTTGGCAGGCACTGACAGGGAGAGATAAGTGGGAGAATTGGGAGTAACGACATTAATACATCTTATTTTTTGTGTGTAAACCATCTTTGAAACAAGGGAGGTGGATTTGTGGGAGGATTTTTAGTTTTGCATGCCTTGCGAGTTTTTCTACATGGAGCTATTTGGTTCTTTGAACCAGTAGTTTGAATTCTTCTTCTTCTTGGCTATTTTTGGTTTCTCTAGTCTATTTTAATCAAGGAAATGTATAAAATGAATTAGAAGAAAAGTTGTTTGGTTGTTGATCTATCATGGAGAAGAAAAAGAGTGGGAAGCTTGACTGGATGTATCCTTCGAATTTGTAGAAGAATTATTAGGCATGATAGGCCCTACCCATTAAGATTTATTTCTTTCTTCTAAGTGATTCATTAGAACAACTCTACTCTCATGAGATACATATTTGCATGATTTGTCTGGTTATATACTTGCATGTTTTTATGAATCCATGTGATTTTTGGAATGCAAATCCATTGCTGGCAATGATAATTTTTGGGAAAATTTCTCTGTGTTAGTTTAATGGTGGCATGCATGCGAATATTGTATTGGGAGATCTGTATTTCATTTTCAAACTTGTTTTCAAGGATGGTGTTGACTAAATAGGCACTCGTTGCCTTATTTTTCATTCTTAACTATAATGTGTAGTCTTGTGTTTTTTTTGAGCTGGTACTAGAGCTTGTATTGTTCTAAACTTTCATTGAAGCTCTGTGATTGACACTATACTTATTTTCAGTACTTGCATGATTTGAACTTGTAGTTGAATTGACGAGTTTTGTTCTATACATGTACTCTAAGCTAGAAGTTTTATTCTTATTTAAGGATTTAAAAATTCTTGAACTCGTATTAGAGCGTTGGTGTTTGGTTTTGAGCTTGTATTTAGGGCTTCATGTTTCGTTATAGGCTCGTATTTGAACTTCGTGTTTGTCTGAGCTAGTATTAGATCCTTATGAAGTTCTAAAATTTTGTTCGAAGCTCATGTTCGACACTGTACTGGTATTCGATTCTTACATGTTTTGAACTCGTGTTGGAATTGACGTGTTTGATTCTATACTTGTATTATGAGTTGGAGTTTTGTTGGTATTAAGGATTTGAAAAGCTTTAAGCTCATTTAAGGACTATTTATTCAAAAGGGTCTTGAGAGATTTGTTTTGTTTAGAAGTAGACCTGATAATATCTTTGAGATCTTCTCCTTGTAGCTTCTTGTTGGAATGATTGTGGCACTTCTATTTTGGGACTGTACCACCTTCATTGAACTGGATAGGGTGAATGAATGTGAAGTATATCTTTCCTTCTCTTCCCTGAGCGAACCGTGTCTTGTTGAAAGTTGATTGTTTTGCTCATAACATTAATGGGCTAGAACTATGTCTTGTCATGGGTTTGGTTGATTTTTAGTTCGTTTGGAATAGTCGTAACAGTTTTAGAGGGTTTATGGAAATGTAGTATTCATTCTCCTTCTTGTAATAGATGTCTGAAATAAATACCTACCTAGTCATAATATTTTTAAATGGAACTTGGGAGTCCTTGTTGTGATTCTGTTTCAATCTCGATGGAGGTAAGAATGGGACATATCTTGACTTTAATGTTATTGGACTCTCTGACTCTCTTCAGTTCTTTTTAATTGATTTCTAGGTTTTATTAAAAAGATGGATTGAGTACTTTAGTGCACTAAATTTTGTATGAAAGGATATATTTTATCTCTGTTCAGATAGTTTTGTATTATTGTTCTTTTTTGATCACAAACTACTTACTTCTTTGTATTGAGTTGTTGAAGCCTTATAATGGGATTTTAGTTCTTGAGTTCATGATTACTTCTGAGCTTGCATATCTTTTGTTGTTTGAGGATTTCTACTCATTGATGGACTCATTGAAAGAATCTCCAAGTTTTATAGAGAAAGCAATATGTTCTCTTGGGGACAGTATACTGCTTTGGGACTATACTATGTACTTCATTCTAAGATTTGAATTTGAACTTGTGCTTGATAAATTGAAATAGGTAAACTAGTTTATAAGATTTGTAAAGGAAAATTAGAAATGTGATTTCTTTAACTATTCGTTTGGTTTTTTGTTCTCTTTTGGAAACTAGATAAAGAATTTATAAGTTTGGAATAGATATGGGAATTCATTTCATAGTATAAATGAAATGAATTATAGATTGGGTCATTTTCTATTTGAGATCCTTTTTCTGTTATTTGGATGAGTTCATTTGATTGAAATTTTCTATTTTCGATCTTATTCTAAGATGGAAAATTTATTGTGGAATGTTTGGTTTCAGATCTTTGAATTATATCCTCTAACATATGGGAGTTAGTTTTGACTTGTGGGGGGGGAATGTTTTGACTCTCTACCCCTACATGGATTGATTTGGGATTCTTGTTAGATGATTTTCCTTAATGTTGAATCCTTATATTGATATCTTTGAACTGGGGTGGTTTTGTGTGTTCTAAACCTGTTCTATATTTTAGATGATTAGTGAAATGGAAATAGTATGTATTGATTCTTCTTTCTTTGCTATGTGGAAAGGTGAAGCATTCTAATATGAGCTAGGTTGTAATTAACTTCTTTTACTGCTTATTAAAGATAAATGTGTAATTCTATTCTTATAGAACTATGAGACAATTGGATGAAAAAAATTGTTTATTTCTTTAAAGTAATTGATAGGATCAATTAAACCTTGTGATATAATTCTGGTGTTGTGGATTATATTAAGTTCTTTTCTTAAAAGTAAATTCAGACACTTTTATTGTACTTCTTTTCTAGATGTTATTACTTTGGTTATTGGTATGATATATTAATTGTTTCATTAAATTAGAGTTGTTTTAATGGAACAATTAGTGGAATGCACTTTAATTTAATGCTTGGTGTTTATCATGCTCAGTTCATTTAACTGACCTGTGTTAGTAATTTTTATAGATGGACATCATAATTGATAAAACAAGAAAAAAAATTATGATGCATTGGTTTATTTAATTTTGGATCTTATGTAAAGAGTTTCGAATCATTCTTGAGATGTATTGGAATGGGAAAGTGATGTTCTTTTAAGATCTTAATTTTGATTGACATGCAGAATGTCTGATATGCAGTCTTGTAAATGTATATATTTATCATAATGAATTGAAAGGTTTTGTGTTGGACTCCAATTTTTGATGGAATACTTTTGTACTTGTATGATGGAAATAATAGTGATATCCTTGCAATATTCCTTATATATGTTGTATACTATTACTCTTATAATATAATAAGTGGGATTAAGGAGATAAGTATAATCTCCCCTATTATAATGAAATTGTTAAATTGTAAAGTGTCATTCTCTAACTTCACAATGATAGTTTAATAATGAAATATTCTTGGGACATATAATTAAACTATATAAGTAGAAAATGATAAAAATGGTATGTTAAACCTAACATCTAAGAATCTAGAGGAAGACTCTTCCTCTCTCATGGAATGAAAGATAAAAGGAATAGTGGTTATGATCTTTAATCTTTATAATAATTTTATAAGGTAAACACTTGCTAAATCTAGGTGGATGACACACTTGATTTGGATAGCTAGGTTACATTAAGGATTAAACATTTGATGTTTTGTGTTTTTGATAACTACTTGTTATGCCACGTTAACGAATGCAAACATGAATTAATAAAGTTCTCAATATCTAATCAGGATTGTGTTGGATAAATAACTTAAGGAATGTTAGAATTAAGGTTAGGCATGGTTGTTGTAATTTGAATATTAATCCAATTTAATTATGATTAATGACCACTAAGGGGGTATGTACATCTTGATGAATCAGTTCTAATGGATGTTGGCACACACCAACTATAGGACTATACCCTTGAGAAGTCCTGGGAATTCTTGAGGATACAATGTTGCAGTTGACATGTGGTAACACCCTTCCATATTTATTCATCTAGATCTGCACACATCTAGACTTGAACTTAGTCTCTCTCTAGGTCCAGTTAGTAGCATGTTTAGGATAGGTAGTAGCTTTCAATGACTTAGGGTACTTTGGCACATTTGGATGACTTAGGTCAGTAGAGTATGCCCATATACCCTAATCCATTCTGAGCATCTTCCTAGAACAAACTATGATGCTAATCGAGGCTAGGGTCAAACCTTGGGCAAGTGGACTGATGGTAGTCAGTAAAGACCATTCTAGATAACAGAGGAGTGAGGTGAAGGACATATTTTGGAATGATGAGTATGCCATCTAAGAATAGTAACATGAACAGTATATTGAAAATCTTTGGCCAAAGTATCGCAAGCTGCTGGTTGCATTGTCCTATGTCACCTAGTTTAAAGCAATGTGATGTCAGATGAATATTGGTAACAAATATTTAGATAGGTTCTTTAAACAGATCACTCAGTACCCAGAATAGGGTAGGAGAACCAAGTATATGTAGTATACATAAAGTATTCTATACTTTAAGTTAACATGAGAGATCGGTTGGTAAACAAGTCATGGAATGAGAGATCGGTAGTATACTGAGTCATTACAACTGCATATGGTTATCTATTATGAGATTGATTGGCATGGAATGTGTGTTCTAAATGATGTTTTATTTAGAATAGAGAACATTATGTTTCAAAAAAAAAATCCCTTGTTTCTAAAGTCTTAAAATGGGAATGTTACATCTTGGTATCAGAGCTGAAGGTTGCAGCTCTTGGACCTATTGTGTCCATAATCTGATGAAACTTAAATTTTCTTGTTAACAAAAATGGTTAGAATAAGAGGAAATGTTGCAAATAATCCTCCACCTAAGGAAGGAGCAGTAACTACCCAAAAACTTGATGAGATCTTTGCTTCCCTGTTGGACACAAGAGATTTTTTGGTTGTACTTGAACAAGTAATGGGAAATGAGGAGGAAGAAGATGTTGGTAACAATAATCAGCCACCTCCTGAGGATAACACCAATTTAGGTGTTGATAATAACAATGTGAACATACCTGATCAGCCTAAGAACAAAAAGGCTAGGTTGGCAGCTGAACTCACTAATGATATAAAAAGGATAAGTCCACCCAAGTTTGATGGCACCACATTAGGGATGGAGCTGAGAATTGGCTCAGTGAAATGGAGAAATACTTTGCAATAAGGAATTTCTTAGAAGAAACAAAGGTGATATGGGGAGCATATCATCTTTCCCATGAGGCATCTTCATGGTGGGACAACCGTAAGGTAGAGTTAAACATTGATGAAACTAATATCACCTAGGATCAATTTAAATGTTACTTTAGGCAACATTGGTTGCTGCAACTTTAATATGATCAGAAAATGACTGAATTCTAGAACCTAGCTCAAGGAAAGCTAACTGTAACTGAGTATTGGGAGTGTTTTACTAAACTCCTTAAGTATGTACCTCAGTACTAAACTGATGAGAAGTTTAGGATACAAAAATTCATCATGGAATTGAATCCCATCATAGCAGGAGTTCTTGAAAAGGACATAAGGCAAGAACTGAAGTTGAAGGCAATTTCTGCTCATAACGAGGAAGTAAGGAAGAAAATCCACAACCCCTCTTCATCATCTCTTGCACCTAAGAAGGGACCATGGAATAAATTCGAAATGAAAAGTAATTTTTCATCTGATACTAATAAGAAAATAGCAACAAACAAGTTTGGTGGTAATGCATGCAACAACTTTGTCAAGAACAATAATAACGGACAGAAGTCCTATGGAGCTTAGAATGATAACCTGAAGGCTGGAGATAAATCCGAGCCTAGAAAGGGACTTGTAGGAGGCTATTATAAATATGGAAAGGATCATTATGCAAATCAATTCCCTTTGAAAACTAATGATTGTAATCAGCAACACAAGATACACATTGCAGTAGGTGACAAGTAGGCTGAGTAACATGCCACACCCATAGAGGTTGCGAGTAAGTTATTTGGTTTACCTATAACTATTATTTTTGATACCGGAGCTACTGAATGTTTTATTTCTATTAAATTAGCATCAAAACTAAAAATAAAATTTGGATAAAACATGGACTGTACATTATGGAAACAATGGTGTTCATACAGTTAATATGTGTCTTTTTGGAGCAGTCCTTGACCTACCTAATTTTTCCACTGAAGTTGATCTTTATGTTGCACCTTTGGGGTCTTACGATGTAATCATAGGTGTTAATTGGTTAGCAGAACATAAGGCTAAAGTGGACTATTTTGAAAAACACATTAGTTGTTTAGATGACCTGTAGAAAACAACAGAGATTCAGGGTGTGAAACGTGAGATTTCTGTTAGAAAACTGTCAGCTATGCAACTTAAAAAGGCCAAAAATAAAGGTTGTACCTTATATGTAGTAAAGATTGTAGAAACAACTGAAGAGAGTAGCGATGTCATGGAACAATATCCATTGTTACGAAACTTCAGTGACATGTTTTGGGAAGAATTACCAGGTCTTCCACCCAAAAGGGAGTTTGACTTCACAATTGAGATCAAGCCTAGAACCGAGCCTATTTCTAAGGCACCGTATCGAATGACTACTACAGAATTAGTAGAGCTTAAGGATCAGTTGCAAGAAATTTTGTCTAAAGGTTTGATTAGGCCAAGTGTTTCACCTTGGGGAGCACCAGTAATTTTTGTGAAAAAGAAAGATGGAACACTTAAATTGTGCATTGATTACAGAATGTTAAACAAAGAAACAATCAAGAATAGATACCCACTCCCTAGAATAGATGATCTATTTGATCAGATGCATGGAGCATCGGTATATTCTAAGATAGATCTTCAATCTGGATATCATCAATTATGGATTAAGGATGAGGACATTCATAAAACAACTTTCAGAACAAGGTATGGACATTATGAGTTCATGGTTTTACCTTTTGGATTAACAAATGCACCTACAACATTTATGAATTTAATGAATAATATCTTTCAAGAATACTTGGACAAATTTTTGCTTGTATTCTTGGATGACATTCTCATATATTCTAAAAGTATTGAGGAACACCATGAGCATTTGAAGATAGTTTTGGAAATTTTGAGAAAGAGACAGTTATATGGTAAGCTATCTAAATGTTCTTTCTATGACACAAAAGTGCACTATTTGGGACATGTAATAAGTAAGAATGGAATTGTTGTAGATCCTTCTAAAATTGTAGCTATAACTGAGTGGCCTACACCAAATAATGTACATGAAGTTAGAAGCTTCATGGGGCTTGTTGGCTACTATAGAAAATTTGTAAAAGATTTTTCTAAGGTGGCTATACCAATAACTTCTTTAAGGAAAAAGGATAAGAAGTTTGTTTGGAGTGAGAAATGTGAATCTGCATTTAGAACTTTGAAAGAACAGTTAACTTCAACACCTATTCTAGCAGTACCAGATCCTAATGGAGACTTTATGGTAGTAACTGATGCATCTGGTGAAGGTCTAGGAGGTATTTTGTTACAAAATGATCATGTCATAGCTTACGAAAGTAGAAAAATAAAGTTACATGAGTTGAATTATGCTCCACATGATTTAGAGCTTGCTACCATTGTTCATGCACTACAAGTTTGGAGGCATTACCTACTTGGTAAACCTTTTGAATTGAAAACTGATCATCTTGGGCTAAAGTATATTTTCACTCAGCCAAATCTAAATGCAAGACAATGAAGATGGTTAGATTTTTTATCTCAATATGATTTTGACATCAATTATATCAAGGGTAAGGAAAACAGAGTGGTTGATGCTCTAAGTCGTAGGAAGCACATTTCTGCTCTTATAACATTGAGAACTCAGTTTAAGGATGAAGTAAAAAGTGTTATGGAATCTGATTCTTACTTTTAGCAAGTAAAGACAACGCTTGCTGCAGATCCAAATGATTTGAGGTATAAAGGTTTTCACTTTGATAACAAAGGAATCTTAAGATTTGAAAACAGAGTATACATACCTTCGCTAAATGATTTAAGAAAGAAATTGTTAGCATAATTTCACAATTCACCTTTTTTCTGGACACCCTGGTATTTTAAAGATGCTTGCTGATATAAAACAACAATATTTCTAGAAAGGAATGAAAAAGGATGTTATTGATTTTGTGGCACATTGCCTTGAATTTCAACGTGTTAAGCTGGAACATATGCACCCACCTGGTTTATTGTATCCTCATAGTGTACCTCAGTATAATTGGCAAGTAATAAGCATGGACTTTGTGCAAGGGTTGCCTATGTCAAGAAATAAACATGATGTTATTTTAGTAGTTGTTGATAAACTAATGAAGGTAGCACATTTTATTGCTGGTAATATGAAGGATGATTCTCCTGTATTGGCTAAAATATTTGTACACAAAATTTTCAGATTACATGGAGTACCTGAATTAATCATATCAGATAGAGATCCTAGAATGACATCAAGGTTTTGGAAAATGCTTAATGCAGCTCTAGGAACTAAGCTGAATTTCATTTCTGCGTATCATCCAGAAACAGATGGACAGACTGAAAGAGTTAATCAAGTTTTAGAAGATATGTTACAAATGTATTGTATGGATCGGTAGTATAAGTTGGAAGAGTACCTTCCACTAGTTGAGTTCGCATATAATAACACATATCATGCCTCTCTTAAGATGGCACCTTTCGAAGCATTATATGGAGAAAATGTAGAACCCCTGTTAGTTGGGACAACATTGAGGATAGAGAGGTAATTGGACCTGAAATTCTTACTGAAATGGAACAAGTTAAAATGATTCGTGAGCGCTTGAAAAAAGCAACAGATAGGCAAAAGAGTTATGCTGATTTAAAGCGGGTTGACAGGAAATTTAAACTTGGTGAGAAAGTCTTTCTTCAGGTTAAACCAAAAAAGATCTCAATAAATTTTGGCAAGGCTGCCAAGTTATCACCTCATTATGTGGGACCCTTTGAGATAGTTGAAGTAATCAACCCTGTAGCTTACCGTTTAGCATTACCTCCGGCTTTGTCATGAATGCATGATGTTTTCCATATTTTTTGCTTAAGAAATACGTTTCAGATTTATCACATGTGTTAAATTGGAATTCCTTGCAGGTCCAAGACCCAGGAATAATCATGGTTAAACCCATATGAGTGTTGGAAACTCACCAGTTACATTTAAGAAACCATGAAATAAGTCAATGTAAGGTCCAGTGGGACTAGTTTAATGAAGAAAGTGCAACCTGGGAAAACCTGAAAGATATGAAAACTGGTTTTCCATATTTATTTGATCAGAATTGACTATGATGACTGATAAAATTTGTGATTTTATCTTTATATGACAATAAGTCTGCCAGTTATCGACAGACAACTATTTATTTTTGAATAAACAACTATGTGAATGTTGATTTCTGAAACCTTAAAATCCTAATATTGTTACAAACATATGTTAAGAAAGTGAATAAATTGATTATCCTTAATGCAATGTTCAAATGAGATAATCATTGGGACGATGATTCTTTTTAGGAGGGAAGTATGTAACACCTTGGAAAAACTGTTATATTTCTCTTTGCATTACAAGCATTGGCATGTGATTTTCTTGAATGAGGTGTGTCCCCTTGATTGTTGAAAATCATGCTTGTTATGGATAAATCATTTCTGCTCTTGGATTCTTTAGAATGAAATGATATGGCTTGCAAGAATCCACTTTCACTTCTTATAGGTAAGTTGTAATCTAGTTTTGAGAGTTGCAAACTTATCTTCTTTACTGACTCATCCTTGGATCAATTTCAGTGATCCAAGGAATGTTTTAAATCTTCTTAACAGACTGAATGGTAAATTGACATTCATTAGTTGAGAGACATAGCAGACTAAAATTTTGTATTTTGCAAATTCAATGGTCTTGTGTGAAAGTGCCTTCATTCGGTTGTATGTTTGTGCTTGGGTCTTTGGGATTGATCTCTGTAGGACATTATTGGCGTAAACAAAAATAGTCTGCTTCATGACTATGAAGGGGATCTGAATCCTAAAACTAAAGGATTAACCTAATGGCATCCTAAACTAGGTAAAAGTTCCTACTTCCTAGCTACGTCTACTTAATTGGGTTGTAATCTAACCTAAGATTCTTATTCTATTGTGTTGGGGGGTGACCTAACCTAAGCTCTTGTGCTAAATGAATATGGGAAGGGGAGATTACTATAGTAATACTAGACTATATTAACCTAATTCCTAATACTATATGGAAGTAAATTTAATCTAACCTAAAGTGGGTATTACCTTTGGCAATTTTATAAGACCTAAGGAAATTACTGTTAGACTAACCTAAGTTTTGGGAAATCTAGCCTAAACTATTTAAAAGGAACCCAAGGGTTGCATCGCACTAAGGTGATGGTTCTAATCAATTTTAATTTATTTGATTGGGTATTAATGTAAGGATATACTGCCAGTTTTAGCAAGGGCTAGTTAAATTTAGTGGGGCTTTCGTGGAGGTTTCACTAAGCATGGAATTGCTTGTTGATTTGGAAATGGTATTTGCCAGTTTTGGGAGGCAGTGGCAAGGAGATATAAGTGGGAGAATTGGAAGTAATGAAACTAATGGATCTCGGTTTCTGTGTGTAAACCATCTTGGAAACAAGGGAGTTAAATTTTTGGGAGGTTGTTTGGTTTTCCATGCCTAGCTAATTTTTCTCTGCATGGAGCTATCTGGGTCTTTGAGCTAGCAGTTCGAATTCTTCTTCTTCTTGGCTATTTTTGGTTTCTCTGGTCTATTTTTGATCAAGGGAATGTATAAGAGGCATTGGAAGAATTTTTTTTTGGTTGTTGATCTATCATGGAGAAGAAAAAGAGTGGGAACCTCGGTTGGAAGTCTCCTGCGAATTTGTAGAAGCACTATCAGGCATGATTGGCCCTACCCAATAAGATTTCTTGCTTTCTTCTAAGTGATTCATTAGAACAACTTTGCTCTCATGAGATAAATATTTGCATGATTTTTCTGGTTATCTACTTGCATGTTTTTATGATTCTATGTGGTTTTTGGAATGTAAATCCATTGTTGGCACTGATAATTTTTTGGAAACTTTCTCCATGTTAGTTTTATGGTGGCATGCATGTGAATCTTGTATTGGGAGCTCTGTATTTCATTCTAAAACTTGTTTACGGCTGGTGTTGACTGAACGGGCACTTTTTGCCTTATTTTTTATTCTAAACTATTATGTGTAGTCTTGTGGTTTTTTTGAGCTGGTACTAGAGTTTGTATTGTTATAAACTTTTGTTGAAGCTCTGTGATTGACACTATACTCATTTTCAGTAATTGCATGATTTGAACTTGTAGTCGAATCAATTAGTTTTGTTCTATACAAGTAATCTAAGCTAGAAGTTTTATTCTTATTTAAGGATTTGAAAATGATTGAACTTGTATTAGAGCATTAGTGTTTTGTTCTGAGCTTGTATATAGAGCTTCGTGTTTCGTTATAGGCTCGTATTTGAACTTTGTGTTTGTTTGAGCCCGTATTAGAGCTTTATGAAGTTCTAAACTTTTGTTAAAATCTCGGGTTTGACACTATACTGGTATTCTATTCTTACATGTTTTGAACTCATGTTGGAATCAACGTGTTTGATTCTATTCTTTTATTCTGAGATGGAGTTTTGTTGGTATTAAGGATTTGAAAAGCTTTAAGCTCATTTAAGGATTGTCTATTCAAAAGGGTCTTGAGAGATTTTTTTTTGTTTAGAATTAGACCTGGTAATCTATTTGAGATCTTCTCCTTGTAGCTTCTTGTTGGAATGATTGTGGCACTTTGGTTTTGGATATTATATGGCCTTCTTTGAACTGAATAGGGTGAGAAAATGCAGAGTATATCTTTACTTCTCTTCCCTTAACAAACCCACTTCTTATTGAAGCTTGAATTTTTCGTTCATAGGATTAATGGACTGGAACTATGTCTTGTTATGGGTTTGGTTGATTTTTAGTTCATTTGGAACAGATGTAATAGTTTTAGAGGGTTTATGGAAATGTAGTATTCATTCTGCTTCTTGTAATAGATGTTTGAAACAAATGCCTACCTTGTCGTAATCTTTTTAAATAGAACTCGGGAGTTCTTGTGATTCTATTTCAATCTCGATGGAGGTAAGAATGAGACATCTCTTGACTTTAATGTTATTGGACTCTGTTACTCTCTTTAGTTCTTTTTAATTGATTTCTAGGTTTTATTAAAAAGATGGATTGAGTGCCTTAGTGCACTAATTTTTTTATGAAAGGAAATATTTTATCTTTGTTCAGATAGTTTTCTATTATTGTGCTTATTTGGATCATGAAATACTTACTTCTTTCTATTGAGCTGTTGAAGCCTTGTAATGGGCTTTGAATTCTTGAGTTCATGATTTCTTATAAACTTGTATATCTTTTACTGTTTGAGGATTTCTACTCCTTGATGGATTCATTGAATGAATCTCCAAGTTTTATAGAGAAAGGAACATGTTCTCTTGGGGATAATATAGTGCTTTGGGACGGTACTATGTACTTCATTCTGAGATTTGAATTCGAACTTGTGCTTGATGAATAATAGGTAAACTAGTTTGTAAGATTTGTAAAGGAAAATTCAAAGTGTGATTTCTTTAACTATTCGTTTGGTTTTGTGTTCTCTTTTGGGAACTAGATAAATAATTTCTAAGTTTGAAATAAAAATGGGAATTCATTTCATAGTATAAATGAAATGAATTATAGATTGGGTCCTTTTCTATTTGAGATCCTTTTTCTATTGTTTGGATAAGTTCATTTGATTGAACTTTTCTATCTTCTTCTGAGATGGAAAATTTGTTATGGAACATCTGGTTTCAGATCTTTTAATTATATCCTTTAACATATGGGAGCTATTTTTGACTTGTGGGGGGGACTATTTTGACTCTCTACCCCTACTTGGATTGATTTTAGATTCTTGTTAGATGATTTTCCTTAATTTTGAATTCTTATATTGATATCTTTGAACTGAGGAAATTTTTTTTGTTCTAAACCTGTTCTGTCTTTCAGATGATTAGTGAATGGGGATAGTATGTATTGATTCTTCTTTCTTTGCTATATGGAAAGGTGAAGCATTCTAATATGATATATGTTGTAATTAACTTCTTTTCCTATTTAGTAAAGATAAATGTGTAATTCTATTCTTATAGAACTACGAGACAATTGGATGAAAAAACCTGTTGATTGTTTTAAACTAATTGATAGGATCAATAAACCTTATGATATAATTATGATGTTTCAGATTATATTAAGTTCTTTTCTTAAAATTAAATTCAGACACTTTTATTGTAATTCTTTTCTAGATGTTATTACTTTGGTTATTGGTATGATATATTAATTGTTTCATTAAAGCAGAGTTGTTTTAATGGAACAATTAGTGGAATGCACTTTACTTTAATACTTGGTGCTTATCATGCTCAGTTCATTTAACTGACCCATGCTAGTAATTTTTGTAGATGGACATTGTAAGTTATAAAAGAAGACAGAAAGTTTTATGATGCACTGGTTTATTTAATTTCTGATCTTATGTAATGAGTTTTGAATCATTCTTGAGATGTATTAGAATGGGAAAGTGATTTTCTTTTAAGATCTTAATTCTGATTGACTTATAGAATGTCTAAAATGCATAGTCTTGTAAATGTATATATTTATCATCATGAATTGAAATGTTTTGTGTTGGACTCCAATTTTTTATGTGAATACTTATATACTTGTATGATGGAAATAATAGTGATATCATAGTGATATACTTGTATGATGGAAATAATAGGTTTCCTAGTGGCTTAGAGGTCATATTTCCATAGTTCAGATAAGAATTGGTTATTAGGATTGACTCCATGCCCAATAGATGCTTCAAAGACCACTAATCATTCATCTAGCAGGCAGATGACCCCTGAGAGTTGCCAAATTGTTAACCAAAATAAGCTCCCTCTTATTTTGGGTTAACTAGCTTCCTTTTGGGCCTCAGTCAAATTTTTACACATTTCAGGCACTCAAAATTTTCTAGGTATTGCTTCATCAGATAGAGAATTCTTTCTCCTTTCCAGAAAGGTAAGTAAGTCCTCCTTGACAGAGTTTGGAGGGAAAATTTTCCAAGGTGGACCCGCGGTAAAATTTTTGGCACTTAACCCCTTTGGGAAAAAAACTCAACGTAAAAAATCAGCCCAAAATCCCATGAAGGAAAATAAATAGTTTGAGGCCCGTAATTAGTTAGAATGCAGCAGGTGTTAAGGTAGAGTGACAGGGGCAGAAAGACTTCTAAGTTTTTGGCTTTTTGTCAAAAATTTCTCAAAGGAAACAATAGGACTGCATCCCCTCCGAGTAATGTGAAGGTGCCACG
The DNA here is from genome assembly GCA_019776745.2 of Taxus chinensis. Taxonomy (NCBI): domain Eukaryota; kingdom Viridiplantae; phylum Streptophyta; class Pinopsida; order Cupressales; family Taxaceae; genus Taxus; species Taxus chinensis. Next base: position 306,030,205 of record CM034154.1, read on the forward strand.
TCTCCAAGTCAGTTGCAGGAGTCGGGGCATCGGGAGGATTTTGGAATTTTTTCCAAAGTGGTTAAAAATTTAAAAGGAAAATATGGAGCACATTCCCACCAGGCAATCAAATGATGCCATGTGTCTCAGAGTGGCGAGACCATAGAGAATTTTGGTAAAATTTCCCATTTTCACGAAAAGGGATAAACTATTGTTTTGAAGCTGGAGATCAACCAGAGGGTGCCATGTGTCATCGAAGGAACGAGGTGAGGAGATTTTTTGGGAAATTTTACCAATTTTAAAAAAGAGGTTAAAATTTCAAATTTCGGTCCGCGAACCCGATTTTTACCCTAATTTCACCATTTTTTCCCTAAATCTTCAGAGGGCTATATCTTTTAATCCAAAGCTCAGATTTTTTCGATTTTTGTTTCATTGGAAATCTGTTGAAATTCTCCACACAATGGACTCTTAAATTTCAAAATTTTATGGATTTTTATGGGAGAAAATTTAGAAAACATCTCTGGCATAGAAAAGTTACAGAAAACAACCCCAACAACAAAAATTAATAAAGTATTGGCCTCTTTCATGCTTTGCGAAGCAATGTACTTCGAAGTATGGGCCTTTTCATGGAAACCCATCATTTTGCAATAAAATTAAATGGATCTTGTTGGTGGTTGAATTTTCAAATTGATTTTTTCCACGTTTTCTCATTTCTTTCATTTTGTTTGAGTGATAAAGTTTTGGCTCATTTGTAAAAATTTGTTCATATTTCTTCTTTACCTCTCCCTTCTTTTCTTCCCCAGGGTTGAAAATGGATTTTGAACCTCCTCCCCTCCTTTGTAATGGAATTTTTTTCCTCTTACCTATGAAATGATGATTCTATGTAAACTTTTGGAGCAATAAAAAACGTGTTTTTTTATTCATTTGTCCATCCTTGCTCATTTTTTGGTTGTTTTCTTCTTACCTCTCTTCATTGCAAGTATTTTTGCATGTTTGGATGTTCATTGCAGGTTTTGGAGCTATGTTCATGGAGTTTTGGAACTTTTTTGGTGTGAAATCTATCTTTGGTCTATGATGCACTTATCCTTCCTTCAATTTCTCACCTCTTCTTGTTCCATGGCATTTTTGATAGATGTTCAACATTTTCCTTCTCTAGTGTATCACCGTTTTAGTGTAGGCTCTATTTTTTCTAGTTTTCTTTGTCTCCCTATCTCCTTAGAAGTTAGATTAGGATTAGATTATCTTTCTTGCACTAGAATAGCTTGTGGCAGGTAGTTTAGGAAGAGGAACAAACCTTCTCTGAAGAGCTTTCCCCATTTCCAAAGGTCACACACTTTTGGAAAGCTCAATGTTGTGCAATCACACCAAATGACATTTCCTTAGAAAAGCAGATCCATAGGTCATTTTGGGGGTGCTGTGAATTTTCACTAACAGTTCCTAGATACACCTCAGGTGATTCACCTAATTATTCTAATGCTTAAGGTATTTCCAATTTCAGAATAATAGAAGGGGCATCCACATTATTAACACTTTTTCCTGGCTAATATTTTCTTCCTTGAATCCCAAATACTCAAATGTCCTTTTCCCATGCTCAGGGATCCTAAGTATTTTGAAAATTGGGATAGTAACCTTGATCTAACTTAATATTGGAGCTATGTCACAAGGAATATATTTGGGTAGGGCAGTATTAGGAGGAAGGTTTACAATTTCATCTGACAGTATGGGGGTTTTGATAGTTTTGGCATGAGGAGTACAAGTTCTACTTGGGGAAATTAGGCCTTTTCCAAATGTACCCTTTTTAGGGGTCTCCTTAGGGATATTGGTAAGGATTGGAATCTTTGGCTTAGATTTTGGCCCTACCCCTTTGAGATATTTACTTATAGTATTATATTCCTTCTCTTGAGAAACTATTGCATTCATTAGCAGTAGTCTATCTTTTTCCAAAGGAACTCCCCCATCATATTTTTTAATCATCAACGCCCTCAAGCATTCAAAATCATTATTGGGAAAATAAAATGCTTGTACCATATCAATTTAAAAATTATTAATGGCGGGAAAAGGTAATACCCAGTGGACACAATCAGAGAAGTCTTCGACAGTCCTTGCACTTATCAGTTCAGTTAAGGTTGCCCCCTGCTGTGAGCTTAGAGGGCACTCAATCATCCACACATCACCATATACTTCATCATCATCATCTACTTCCTCAATTTCCATGTTTACATCACATGGGGAATGTGGCAAGAAACACCTATAGCAACATTCCATAACACGGTCCTCTTCCATGGTAGCAATCCTAATAGTTAAAGGATTAGAAACCAATCTATTTTCTCGAGGTTGAGGCTATCTATTTCTTAACCCCATGGGCCCTTTTTGTTTTTCATCTGGTCTATGATCAACCTCTGGGGTGATTTTCAAATCTCTCCTAACCTTGTGGCTTATGTTGACCTTTGGATTTTTGTCCTATCCCCTTTTTTCTCTGACTAGTTTATAGGATATCTCTTTAACTGCTCCAGCCAAAGTTTTCACAACCTCTTCCAGATCCACATCCCTACTTGACTAAGGATTTTTAGAATTGATCAACTAAACACCTTCCCTCTTAAGAGGATTTCCAAATAACTTGATATTATTCTCAATTTGTAAAGCCACAGTGAAGGCTTGCCTCAATGTTCTGGGGTTTTTATCTCTTAAGTAATAAGCAACCTTTTTATCAAAAGCATCAGAATACTTGATCAAAAAAGATTTATCACTTGGCCTTAAGATTATAGGTAAAATTTTCAAGGTTTTATCGAACCTAGTATTGAAATCATGGACAGATTCATTTGGATTCGTATTCATATTTTCAAACTCAGATAAAATAAACCTGGGGTCTGTCTTGTCCCCACATTGAAATCTAGAGGTATTTTTCATCTTAGTCCATGAATCTATCAAATTATCTGGTAAATACTTATACCAGTCATGTGCATCTTCCTCAAGAGTATGAATAAACAACTTTACATACACTTCTTCAAATTCAATTTCAAAATCTTCCATCATATTCACAAAGAGTTTTAAATGCTGGTCACCAGTGATGGTATTATTCCCTTGAAATTTTTGCAACCTATTTCTGACATCTTGTGGCACCATATTAGGATATCCATCCATACCTATGAAATCTATAGGTCCAAAAGTGTTGACAACAAAAGGAGGTCTAGGTGGAGGTTGGGCCATATTACCTTAAGGCAGTGAATTTATAGGAGAATCAAAACGATAGGGAACAAGGGGTCTTTGGAGCACAAGAGTATAGCTTTCAAAATATATATTCTCTAATGACTCAACTTCATAGAAAGCCCTATCAACTTTGGATGACACAGGAAAAAATGAGAGACACACTTTTCAAACACAAATGATGGGCCCTCTCCAGTTGGAGAATTCAAATTTACATGAGGAATTATTGGTCTAGAGTCACTTGAAGACGTATGGTAATTTTCAACTACAGGTTGTTCAATTTCCACAATTGGAATATCATTTCCTAACTCGTGATCTCCTACTACTTTCCATATTTGTCTTCCTTTTGAATTTTCCTTTCCCAGCTCTGGAAATAACTTCCTAGTAAGGTCTCTAGTGAAGAAAGATATTCTTCCCTTAATATTTGCAAAGATTAATGAAAAATTTCACTTGACACGAGCTAAGACACTAGTAATTATCAAATTTCAAACCAAAACAGAGTCGCCACTAAGGATTCTCACCTTAATTGTGCAAATGCACTATAAGAAACTTGTCAAATGTGTATCACTACTTAATTTCTGCAAAGCTTAGCAAATCCAACCTTCCTTTACCCGTATTTATCACTTGACGATACAAAATTAGTGCCATAACCACTAGAAACTAGAAATATTGCATAATGATGTTGTGATCTCACACAATTCTTACAAATATTAACAAAGAATGACGTTTAAAAAAATGTATTTGCACTTAAATCATGTAAGAAGCATTTCCAGGGTCTTTTTATGTATGCATTTGTGCAAATAATTTCCTAGAAAAGATGTCAGATTGGTGTTAGTACCCAAATTTATTCTCCCTTAGGTGTTGAGAAACATCACGGATCAATCAGGATCTTAGAGACAGATGAATCATAATATAATTCATTTTGTAGCTGGGGATGAAATTCAGCTGACTCTTTGTCACTCAGACGTTGGAAAAAAAGATTGCACTGTATTAAGGGTTTGATCTACCCTCACTGATTTAGGTTGTGCCTTCAACCAAGGTGAGAGGATCCATTTTGTAACCTATATTGATGAAGGAATACCAATAAATTCTTTCTTTGCACAATTTTTAGGACAACCTTGAGAAAATATGATCAATACACCACAATCTAACTCTCACGAGTTGTCACTTCTAGAGAATGGAGATATTTTCTAGATAACGTTCAGGTTACTAGATACATTAATTGAAACCTAATTGTTTATGCATATTTTGGCATTGAAATTTGTTCATTTATGGATACACAATAAAAACAGGGGTAGTTCTTGTAGAATTCATCATTTAAGATGTTTTTTGGTGGGAAGTTAAGCAGGATAAAGTTGATTATATCGGATCTTTGAGAACCTTTAACAAATATGAGAGAATTCACAAAACATAATTCTTTGAGATAGTCAAAATGTTCCTTCAATTAGAAGGTGTGTAATAATGGAAGCTCAGAGGTACACAATTTCATACATTCTTCAAGAATTCAACACAAAGGTTCATGTTAAAGACTTAATTAAATAGTAGAAATCCCTAGTTCATCACGTCTAAGATACACTCAGAGACTAACAAACAATCTTTGTCAACATAGTGAAAGTAAAGTAATTTTAAATTGTTTATTTGCATTATAAGATGAAAGCTTTTCTCATAATGAAATTACAAATTCCACAATACTAACACATGGATGAGATATTGTGTGACTTATAGAGATTCTAACATAATATTGTAATAGGAACAAGAAAAACTATTTGAAAACATTATGAAATGAAGAAACACAATAATTCCCATGATCAACACAGATTAATTCAAGACTTATTAAAGTCATCAGCTGGGGAAAGTTTTGTAACAATCTTAGAGCTTGTCAATGGCTTTACACTTGCAAATAGCTTGACATGATTAAATTTAAAGGAACTGGAAATAAATGAGTTTCTCAGACAGTTTCTCAAGAAGATTGTTTTCTCAAAGTTTTTCATAAAACTTAAAAGCCCTCCTCATTTTTCTCATCACTTTTACATGCTTTTATATGACCTTTTTCAATTCAAATCTCTTTTCCCTCAAAAAATAAGAATATTCAAGGGAATACTTCATTTTTACACATTCATTCTCAAAAATGGTATTCGTTCACTTCATCGTATACTACCAGGTGTTTCAAAAATAAATCATTTTGACAGGACTCACTTGTATCTGATTGGGATGTCCGGTTATTTCTTTTAATAGGTTACTTGAATTGTTCCCCTCAGATCTTGATTAAGAAATCATCTCAAATGATCACTGAGCATTTCCAAATGTTTGTTGACATGAAACACACCTAGGCTTATCTCTTGAAATCCTTCTTAGGATTAGTGCACTTCACTTCTCATCTTACTAGCTTAAATTCTATACACGATGTCTCTCAAATCGCCATGATTTACCAGTTTTGCTTGTTTATACATTCCTTTAGTATTTAAATTTCCCTTGTGTAAACTGGTCAAGATACCTCCTCCTTCAGGTGAAATATTTTTCCAAATTGAAATATGTGTCTCCTTTGGGCTATAAAACTCATTTCTATTCCTTTGAAGTTATGTATTTATTTCATAACTCTGAGTATAGAAGATTCTACCAAGAGAAATGGAAAATACACTCATGGCACATAGTCTGAAGGATATTTCCTCATAATATTTGAATCATATTTTCAACTTGAGTGGATCAGAAGAATCTTTTGTTAGAGCCTTGTTCGAAGTGGAATGTGTAGGAGACAACAAACGAACATTGACATATCAATGGGTCTGTATAGCACTTTTAGATAGGTTGATCAGAATCAATCCTATGTTCGCATCCTTCCAAGTCATGTATTTCCATCTTTTTTGATGGCAGCACATGAAAATGCCTGAGGATTTGAAAAGATATTGGTTTGAAAGGAGGCCTCAGGTCTCTAGGAAGACTAGTTTTCAATGTCCCTTTTTATGTAATGAAGAGTTTGTTTAAAAATTAATCCCTATGGATTCATACATATTGTATGAAAAAACCTCCATTGATACAGTGCCTGCCATCTCTAGCAAAATGAGCAAATTTGAGAAGAGGGTTCAATTCTTGGAAAATAAATAGGAAGAAAATGTACCCTTGCCATCATGTCCATTATCAACACTGTCCTCAAGCAAGAGGATGGGTGAAACACACACTCATTCTGTTGTCATCATCTCGGATGGCAAAGAGGAACAATATATCTCTACTCACCATTTGAGGGCAACACTTTCTTCAGCTTAGGATAACAGAGGGTGGTTTGCAACTCAACTATCCATTCATTTGATGCATTGTGCCCCTCTTTCTAAACACAAACTTCAAGGTCCTCAACCAATTCCTTCTCTAATGGAAAATCCATCCTTCTCGAGGAAGTGGGAAATAAGAACTAGCTCAAAACCTCACATTTCACCCAGTTACCAATCTACAGCTTCTACCCCTCTCAACACTTTAAACAACCCTCTTCAGAGTAATCTTGGAACGTCGACACTTCACAAGGGAAAAGAGACAACAACTTTATTTTCAGGTGGTCTGGACCTCCTAGATTGGGTATCATCCTATCAAAAGAAATTTGAGCTTGAGGAGATTATGGGTCAGCCTAGGATGACCCTGGAGTCATTAATGGGTATGGGGATGTCCAGGGACTTGGCAGCGTTGATTATCTTTATACAAACAACACAGGGCTTTGATGATTTTTTAGTTAGGAAGAAAAAAATTTTGAATAGACTTCCCCTACTGAGGGGAAGCTATGAAGTAGGATTAAAGGATGTTTGAGTACTATTCTCTTTCTATTGTTTTGACCTGTGATGTATGCACATCTCTTTTTGTCATGGGAAAGGGCCCCTATAGAACCTTGTATTTTTTTTGTTCAAATTGTAATCAATACAAGTATGTTAATAGTTCACATATCTTTTCGAAATGTATGTTATATGTTAATCAAATCTATTATGAACTACTACATTTTTTTACTTTCAATTAAAACAAAGAAACAATAAAAATTTAAAGAGATAACTACATTTAATGTAGCAAAATCATCAATTTATAGTATTAGTTCAATGAAATATGAAAAGAGAATATAAAATGAGGAAGAGAGTATTCAAGCATGCCCCTCTTCTTTTGTATCTGTAGCCTCCTCTTTATCATTTTCCTCTGCATCCAACTCCTCTAGCAATCTGACCACATAAGCATCATATCTTCTGAACAATTCATTCATTTCATCTTAATCCAGTCCCAGCTGGTGATGGAAAATAAATGTTTATCTTGATACTACGGCCAAACATTGAGCCATTTTCATTTTGTATTCTAATGGAATTTCTTTCAACTCCTTAATCCTATTTTCAATTTTCATGATTTTTTCAATAATGTCATAGGAGAAGTCATCTGCCTTGTATTACTTTCAAATGAATTAAGAAAGAAATAAAATTTTTAATGCCCATAACTATTTTTAAATTTATCCACCACCATTTCTTCTAGCCTTCTACGAATGGCATAAATTAAATCATCAACCGAGTACTTCTTGACTTCAAGTTTTTTCTTGATTTCATTTAGGGTATCTAATCTAATCTTTATTAACTCTTTAAGAGCACACTAGCTTCTTTTGTGCTCTATTGGTACAATGTCTTCTTGCTCAACCAATTCCTCACTGAGCCTTGTTATATGGTCAAGCTTGGGAAGAATTACTTCCAAGTAAAAGATCTTATTATCACAGTCTTCAATTACTCCATCAATATCATCTAAGCGACTTTCAAGATCTTCATAACTTGTGTTTGCTTCATTGATAACTTCCTTTCCCTTCTTAGTTAATCACCCAACCCAAGTGTCCACTACTTGGACCTTTTTAACAACACTATTCAATTTTTTCATACCTTCAAGGGTGTTCACAAAGGCACCTGCTAGCTCCTGATTAGTTTGCCATGTCAGTTGTTGAAAACATGAATTTAAGGCTCTAACTTACTCATTGAATTTTTTCTTTGTTATTCCATCCTCATCTACCTTTTCTAGAAGACCACTTACAGCTTCAAACACTCCCTACTTTAGTTATTCCCTTGATGGTTTAACCAAGTGGATGACCTGAATACTATAATCCTCATCAGTTATATATTTTCTTGTCTTCCCCTCAAAAGGGGTTACTATTTCCAAATATCTTGCCCCGGATGAATCGATAAGGGTTCTTGTGATGGTTCTGGCATTCTTTGGGGCTATTATTACCTTTGGAAAAGACAAGGTAGTGAGGTCAACTACTTTTATAGGAAAGGTTGTTTATTCACTTAACATTAATTCACTAATCAAACCCTTCCTTAAACCTATTTCAGCCTTTGTTTCTTGTAATCCTTGTTGGATTTTTTAGGTAAAACTATCATCTGAATGGATACTTCTTTCTCATTTTGTGTCAATATTTCTATCTTATATGGAGAAATTTTCCCTATTTTGGTTGTTGATTCCTCTATATGCTTCTCCTCCTGCCTTGGCATTTTAGTTTGGTCATCCTTAACCTGATCAACCTCTATTTTCAAAGGGCCCTCGTTTGTTTTTTCTTCAACTGGAAACATAGTGGTATGAACTTTCACTTCATTGCCCTTTTGTATTGAAATTTTTGCAATGGGCTCTTTTTCTCCCATGGTTGGTTGAGTTTCCAAATCACTATCCTATTTTCCAAGTGGAACCTTAGGAAATTTTATGGTAGGTTGATCTAATGGTAATGGATCTGCACTCCCCCTTGAAAACTATGATTCTCCACCAATGACAATTTCTTCATCAGGAATTAACTCTTGTGCCATTTTCAGTTTATCTTCAGAAGAAATTTTTTCTTCTTGGTGAACGTTATCAATCTCAACCACCTTAATAGGAGTGGGCACAATATCTTCTACCATTAAGTCCATATCCATATCCTTTTCTACCACTAGTTCAGATTTGCTTGATACAGACAATAATTGTTTTATGAAATAATTTCCTATGTTTTAAACCATCTCTTCACTTGCCAACACATGAGTATCTCCTTCTGATCCCTTATCCTTTTAAATAATACCTATTGGTGTTAACAATGGTTCCTCCATGGATAACTTGAGCTTATCCAACATATAAAATCCCTTAATAGTATCTAAATCAATCACCTCAGTTTGCATATATTCAAATTTATTCATTGTTTGTACTGGAAGTGCATTAATATTTCTAACAAGTAGAGCGTTAGGAATTTCCATACCTGAGGTAAAAAATTGGTTTTCCACTGTAATGACTGCAACATTTCCCAGAGGAAATGAACTCTGAAAGTCCTTTACTTCTTTCTTCACAAATAATTAATGAGGGATTAGAGGACTTGACTACCCCATACTTAGCAATGGTATGTCTTGTTGTTTCTGGTCGTTATCCGTTCTTTCCATTCTTGGGGCATCAATTAACCCATATATATGTTTGAATTTATTTTGTGTATGGGAACCTACCCTCACTAGGACTTGCTAATGGACAATTTTGGGCTTCTTGTGTGTCGTTTCAAACTTCATCAACTCAGGTGGTGCCCTTTTTTCCTCTTTGTGCTGCTTGGGGTGACTATGACAACTTGTGATAACCACACTCATTAACTTCTCAGTACTATGTTGCTCTGGCACAACATTTTGGAGGACCACATGTGAATCTATAACCTTTCCCTTTTCCTGGAGTGGCACTGCAGGAGTAATTAGAGCATTTTCCATGGATTTCAAGAGCATTCTTTTAGTTTTTTGCCTGAGGGCAGACATGGAAGTACCTGTCTCACTTGTGGATGCTATCCATTCATCGATAAGCCCAAAAGTAGGCCTTCTAAAGGGAAATAAAGGAGCTTTTCCTCCCAATGGGTAAATCTTATTAGCACCCTCCCTCAGATGTGGGAGATTATCATCCAAGTTCCCAAGACTTTTGAAGTGATTTAGAATCTTTGTGTTCTATATTGATAGATCAATTTTTATCTGGGTCAACCAAATCATCGTTCTCCTCATGACACATGTTATCCTTATATAAGGATCATCAGATTATTCCTCATCCCAACTTGGGGGAGCTATGGGTTGACTTTCTACCTTCTGCTCAATATAGAATTTACTTACTATATTTAAATAATCAACAAGTCCTTCTGGAATGACGACAACCTTGAAATCCACAACTTGTGAAAAAATCATCCTTGAAAAATCTCTCAACCTAACATCTTCTTCATCTTTGCAATTCATCCAATAGTCCAAAAAATGAGGCTCATGCTTGAAATTATTAGCCAAATTGTTAACCACCCACCGAATGTCATAATTATTCCTAGCTTAAAATGTCTCCATGTCCAATCTCTTCATTTCTTCTCCAATCAATCTAGATTTTATAATGGAGGGGAAAGAAAAATTACCAATTCTAATAGGGAATTTAACATTCCTTTTGTGCCTCCCAGTAATTATCTTGTGCATAGGCACTAATTGCCTTGCCAATTCTCATAAACAAATCTTGTCATCCGCATACCTTGGAAACTTGAAAGGTTTTCCTTCAAAACCACTAACTCTGATGTAAGTGAACTTCTTGTATTAAATGAAGTAACATTCATACTCCATAATTACTTGCCTTGCATGCTCATAAATTCTATACTACCCCTATTCTGGTTTGGATAAGAAAATAATTGGTGCAATGAAAACATCTTTTATTAATTTGATATTTTTATTCAAATTAGTTGATTGTAATTAAGGGGAAATGTCATGCATTGGGAACCATTTAACATCACTTTATGGTGATAATGCTAGGAAATGCCTATGTGCTGCAACATTATATTTCAGATAAGTCATCATATAAAACTCCAAGTCTGTAGTTTCCCCCATTTCAATTTTAGCTACCAAGGTGGCCATATGATCATGAATTCCATCAGAAAAAAATTATCCCAACAAATATCTCCTTTTCTTTCCAAGATAATCTATATGTAGGTGGATATCCTTTCTTTCAATTCATTTGTAGTCTCCAAACCAGTTATCTGACTCAAGAGCACAATGATATCTTCAACCTCTTCAAGGAATTGAGCCCTAACTAGTCTTTTGGGGATTTTGGAAGATGCCTTTATATCTGTAAGGAGCCATTTTGTGTTTATCATATTTTAAAATTCCTTCTTTTTTACTTCATAATCCTCCAAGGAAATTTTGATACTAATAGTAATGGGGTTTATGATTATAAGTAATTTAAGAATTACCGTTATAACTGTCAGTGTTAATGTCAACACCGCATCTCTACTCCCATCTAATATTTCTATCTTCTCAGAGTCATAATTCATCGCAAAACACCACACTAACTCTGGGCATTGGTTCGAAAGTGGAATAGCACCCGCCAAGTTAATAAAACTATCACAAATTGCCTTCAAGGATTCACTCATGTGGGCACTACTTAATCGTTGACGAAAATCATTCAAGTCATCATTCATCAACTCTGTATTTGTTATCTCATCGAGGTCAATTATGACCCCCGACATACCCAAGAAGTAAAATGGCATAGTATTAAAATATCCCTAACTTTACTTCAACTGATTTTTTGATGGAAACAAACATAAAAACATAGGAGTTTCAAACTCTTACCGGTATTCTGGAGGTGCCTGAGAAATTCCGATTCAATACGGTAACTTTTGCACTTTTCTGGTTCACAACTTGAGCCCCACAATGTTTCAAAAGCACTTCACTGATAAAAATGATGAAATATCATCAAATTGGAAATAAAAGATAAATATATTTGTATCCCCCAAGGTCCTTTGTTTACAATAAGATCATTAATGGTGACATAATTAAATGCATTTCTTTATAGTCGTTAACTTTGGTTTTTGTAATTTTGAAATTCGGTGGTCCCCGTGGAAAAAATCTTAGTTGAGGCAGGCCTGGGGGGATTTTGTATTTTTGGCCACTAAGAGGAATTGTGTGCTTTTAAACATTCTGTCCCACCTACTCACTTTCAATATAGGTTTAACATGTGGATTTCCTAGAGCACTAGAGGATTCACGACTCATTTTTACACCTTGTTACTTTTTCAAAACAAAGCTGAAAATTCCAAAATACCTTTGGTGACCCGTCTTCCCATATTTGATGTAGACTCAACATGTGGCTTTATTTAGGCACTTGCGGGGTCACGCTTCATTTTTATACCTTACTCCTTTTATCAAAACAAGGCTAAAACTTCCAAAGTCCTCCGGTGATTCGTCTCTCCACTTTTAACTTTAAAATGGCCACATGTCCATTTGTGGGCTTTATAAATTCCTTTTACACTTTTACGCCTTTCACCGTAATGCATCAAAATTCCAAAAGGGCCTACCTTCCCACAACCGCTCGTTTTATGAAATGTGTACATCTTTGGGGTCAAAGTAAGAAATTTTCTTCACTGCTTCAAATTATTGAATAGTCAATTAGAAATTATCAGAGCCATGGGACCAATTTGGCATTTTCTACAAATGTAACAAAAGTGACAAGTTCACCAAATATACCCACCATGCCACGTCCAATTAAAGAAGACCATGTGTCTGCGGATGCTTGGACAAAACTAACAAAGAAGGCATGATTATGGAAAATAAAAGAAGGGAAAAAACCATCATCTACAACCAAACAACAAACATGTACACATGAAAAGAGAAACTATAACTGACACAGAGCTCAACATTATTCACCCCCATAGAGAAGGGTTTAATGACAACAACTTGATAAATATAAAACTTCATGCATCCATATAGGAAGATAAATATTATTTCAAATGACGCAGATTGAGAAAAATCTAGTTCAAAAAGGGTGAGGTGAAAACCGAGCACCAACATGCCCTTCTCCTACCTAAGTCACAATGGGTGCATTGGGTTATTCTTACATATTTTCTTCTGATTCTTTCACCCCTTCCTCTTCATCTCTCATTTCTTCATCCTGGGGTTCCTCAACATCTTTAGGATATATTGGGGTTCCTGGCATGTTCTCTTTAGAATCTTCCTCCTCCTCGTTAAGCTTCATCTTTCTTTTTATTTTTCTCTCAGGTGTTTCTTTTTGAGGGGAGATTCGAGGTGACTTTCATAAATCTTTATATGTTCCTACACCTTAGGTTTTAGTTCTTCTAAACACCTTCTTAAACTAGTGTTCCTCATGGATTATACCCATGTCTAAGTCTTCCACTTCTCCTTGTGTCTGTGGGGCAATATATGTGTGCTCACTCTCCCCTCTTTCTATGGGTTTCCTTCAGCCTCAATGGTCCAAGCCTCAAATATTCTCATCAAGTTCCTATTCCTTGTCTCCTTCTATGGTCAAAGCAGGATTTAGAGCTGCCACATTTTCAACTGTGTTTTCCCTTAGGTGGGCCTGGGAACATAAATTCATTCTTCACATACTTTCCCTTTCCCATCCTAGGATTGAGTTGACAATAGATAAGAATGGTTCAACTATCCCCAAAAGTCAAATTTACTAGCTTCATGTTTATAACATCATAAATAAACCTCTCGATATAGGAAGACTAACCTGGATAAACATATGTTTTCCTTAGAGTATGGTAGTCACATTCTACATTGTCTGGATTGTATTTTAACTGGTGTGCATTAGTAAACCTATGTAATGCTTCCTAGAAGTAATGTGGTGTGAATTCATATGGTATTTTACACTAGGGACTCCACTTCCGATCCTTCATTGTGAACCATGCGATGTAAAAATGTTGATACACTGCGAATTGTACTTCCTTTCCCATTACTAAGGGTAACTCCTTTGGAATGTGCCATTCCTCCTCAAAGGCCATGTGAAGTTGATCATACCATATTTATGCCCTTTCTTTGAATAATACACTCATTAATCCTTCACGTGAATAGTTCTCAAACCTCTCTATGAGGAACTTCTTTTCCGTAGGGTATTCCCAGTTTTTTTTATTTGGCCCATCAGGCACTCCAATTTCTACAAACACAAGAGATAATATGATAGCACCAAAACTTATCTTCTCACCTATGCGTGCTTCCTCAATAATTTTTTTTGCTATGTAGCCAACTAGGTTGTACATTTCTACATCTTCTTTATAATATGTAGCCATATGATATTTACTTGTGACCATCTCTCCTGATCATTCAACTTATTGAGTAGATGTGTAACTACCTACACCACAAGGTACTTCCTTAATCTCTATATGTCCATTCCATGTTGAACCTTGGCATATCCAAACTCCTTGCTTGTAGCTATAACAAATGCCTTATCAGTTAGATCACTACCAACCTTTGTCCCTATGTCCTTCAGTCATTTCAACGTAGGAATCAAAGGTGTGGTGATCCTTACCCACCACCCAGCAAAATAGAAGAAGTCCTCATGGAATCTTCTCACAAGCCATTAGTATAAAATTTATGGGTTTCCAAAATATGGTGTTTCATAAAGATGATACACCCCTATTCTTGAGAAACTTCTCCACAACATCATCATGCACTGGCATGTCATCCACTATGTGCTTCTTGGTCTTCTTATTCAAAAATGCATCCAACTCTCCCTTTTTTTCAGTGGTGTGGTGGTTATATTCACTTACTTTACATCTATGAATATGGTAATACCAATTTCATTTGATGATCAATCCTTCTAGATACTGCATTTCTAAAAAAATTCTCTCGGGATCATCTTTGACCTCAATTTCCACAATTTTATTCCCCTTTGTTCCTGCTCCAGATGCTTTCCTTGGTGCCACATGGTAAAAATCTCACTTTTTTCCTCTTTCGATTAATCTCTCATGGCCTAGCTCAAAAATGAGTGCCCTAGCTCCTTCTCAATGCTTATGCTTTGCTCAAACCCTTCTCCAATGGGGACGCAAGCCACTTCTATGCACAAATATTCTCTCTACCTTAACACCTTTCACTTGGCTTGGTCACAACTATCTCACTCAAATACTTGTGATTGCAAAGGTATAAATAACCCCGCATCACGTATTTATATAGATTTTTTTAAATTTATTGCATTTATTGCTCCTTTACCTACCATTGATCCCATCATTAATTGACCATTTTCCTAATTTCCATGTGATACACCTATGTAACATAGCTATAACCTTCCAGAGTTCCTTCCTACCTTCTAGCTACATACCTCCTTCTGCACATGTCCATATGCCAAATTAACTTTCCATTGTGCCTTCCTCTATTTGTTTCTATGACCGCCACTTACCTTGTGTTATATTGTTCATTAATTTATTTTTAGCTACGGTCTTCCTTAAGAGAAATCTTCTTTCTAGCAGATCCCTTCCATTTTTGAATAGCACCTATAACAGTATGTTTTCATGTGTACCCTATTTTTAATAACAACCACCCCACACCAATGGTATGTGTAGTCCTCTATGCATAATAATAATTTAGATTGTAATTATCTTCTAGAACACAAATGAACTTATTACAATAAACACCAAACTAAATTGGCAAAGCATAGTGACGAAGAGGGAAATTCATTTAAAATAAATATAGAAGGGGAAATCCATACTAAATGGAAACAATACCTTACTAAAAACACCAAGAAGACTTATTTGTAGCAGGGATTCATCCTACTCCTGTTAAAGTAACCGGGTAACTGTGTTCCATCAATTGCCTATAACTGATAAGCACCTAATTCAAGGATGTGAGTGATAACATATGGTCCCAACCAATGCACCTTAAGTTTGCATGGATGGAACAGAACCTTGGAATCATAAATAAGTACCATACATCCAATCTCAAGCTTCTTGTCCTTGATGTGTCTGTCATGCCATGCCTTCTACCTATCCTTTTCCTACTTGTGACTCAAATGTACTATGTTGCGCCTCTCATCCACATGTATTAACTTGTCAATTATTTCTTCTAATTTTTTCTCATCAGATAGACCTCCCACATGCATAATACATAAATAATTTAAAATTAATTCCATGTAAAGAACTGCTTCTATGCCAAACACAACCTGAAAGGGTGTGGCCTTATTTAACCTTTTATAAGTTGTTCTATATGCCCAAAGTACATAAAAAACTTTATCATCCCAATATTTCCATCCAACATCATAATTTTTTGTTAAGTTCTAGCTTAATATCTTGTTAAAGGCCTCAACAGTCCCATTTTCTTGAGGGTGATAAGGTGTAGTCTTGTGGTGCATGACCATAAATTCATCCAACATTATCCTGATTGTCTCATTCAAGAAGTGTGTTCCCCTATCACTTGTCAAACTCAGTGGACATCCATACCTAGTAAGAATATTTTCCCATAATAACCTTGCTATTGTAACTACAATACAATCCTGTCTAGGTATCTAGGTGATGCTTCTTCCCATCATATAAGATAATCTATACAAGTGATGATGTAGCGCGAACCAATTCTACATGCGACTGGGGAAATGGGATCCAAAAATTCTATTCCCATTTTTCAAATGGCTCTAAACTATTAATATGTCTCAAAGAAATTTCATCTCTTTGTCCAGGTTTTCCAAGGCACTAACAGTGATCACACACCTTGTAATACTCTTTACAATACTTATACAAGGTCTCCCACCATAATCTAGCAAGTAAAATCTTACATGCAGTGGAATCACCTACATAAATCCCACCTGTAATACCACCATGAACCTCTTCCATGATATCCATGTGCTCATGTTCTAATACACACCGACACAATAGTTCATCTCAGCTTAGTTTGTATAATTCACCACTGATCAACATGAAGGGTGCAACAAAATTGGCAAATTGTTTCTTCTCTAATGCTTTCATTCCTTCTAGAGCTATACCTGTGCATAAAAATACAACAATATCCTCCAATTATGAAGGCGTGTGATGTAACCTATACAACTATGCATCCATCATGGCATCTTCAATTGTTTATGTGTTCTCTCTTGATTGAATTCTTGATAAGTGGTATAGGAAATTTTTTCTCTTACCTGATTTTACCATGACTGTAAATTCAAATTCTTGGAATACGAGAGCACATCAACATATGTGACTCTGTAAAATGCGATTGTTTACCAAGTATTTTAGTGCCATGTGATCTGTATAAAATATAAAAGGTGTTGCTAACAAGTATTGTCTAAACTTATATAGTGTGTAGATCATTGACAAGGCCTCGCACTTAGTAGTTGTGTAATTCTATTCTATAGGATTCAAATTTATACTAGAAAATTAGATAGGATGATCTATAATACCTTCTCTAGGATGAGCCAACACTACATGAATGGTCATGCCAGAGGCATCCACATGTACGTGAAACGGTTGGTTCCATGATGGAAAATATAGAATAGGTGATGTAGTAAGTATCTCCTTTAATGCCTCAAATGCACACTATTGTGGTTCTCCCCAATAGAATTTCCCTTTTCCCTTTAGTAACTCCTCTAGAGGTGTGGCAATATTTGCATATCCTTTGATAAATTTTCTGTAATACCCTGTATGGCCCAAGAATCCGCACAGCTCACTTTAATTTGTAGGCTCCTCTAGGCCTACAATAACTGTAACCTTAGCTAAATCTACTAAAAAATCTTCCTTGTAGATGATATTCCCTAGTAGAGTTCTAAAAGGTGTAGGAAATATGCACTTCTTGATGTTTAAAGAGATTCTTAACTATCTGCATCTTTCAAACATTAGGCACAATTTATCACAATGATCCTTAACAAGCCCATTTACTGTCCATTCATCCAAGTAAACCTCCAAGAATTTGTGAATTAAATCTTGGAATGCTTGAACAACTATGTGCAAGAATACAATAGGCACATTCTTCAAACAAAAGGGCATCACCATATATGCATAGCTTCCCCATTCAGTTGTGAAATGTTTATTCTCTTGATACTCCTGTGCAATTCTTACCTGATGATACCTAGAGAATCCATCTGAAAAAGAGTAAATTTCATGCCCTACAACACCTTCTAATATTTCCTCAATTAAAGGCATAGGAAAAGGATCAATAACACATACAGAATTCAGCTCCTTGTAATCCATAGAAATATTAATCTAACCATGTTTCTTTATATTGATTAGCATGGGGCTAACCCACTCTCATTCTTCTCTCATATTTAAATTTTACACATAGGTTAGGGTTCATATTGTAATATCTCTTCCTGACTAGGTGCATAACTTCCTTTAGCTTAGTATTCATCTTTCCTAATGACTCATGCACCCCATTTAACTCATCGTAGCCCCTAGGAAATAATTCACGAAACTCACATAGTAACTCTATTATCTTTTCCACTTCAGAATTAGACTAATAATCTCCAATTATGGCCTCCTTAGGTTCATCATTTGTGCCAATGTTCACTTTCTTGGTCTTCATAGGTTCATGATAGGCATGCATGTTTTTATCTGCACTGTCTAAAACCTTGCACGTACCTTCGGAATGATCAATGTCCAAATTTTCTACTTCTTCATCATCCACTATGTAGACCATCTATCCTTTCTCCTCAAAGAAAGTTGTAGACACTAATTTTTGGTGTAAAACCTCTTGTTTGTCCCACATTCATTCTCCTTCATTCAACTTTCCTCCTCACTTTTATTTTTCCTAAATTTGAGTAAATTCCATTTATTTACACACCCTTAATTAATTAATTATCAAATGGAATCCATGTGGACCCATTTCATAATTATAATTTGACATTATCTCACATATCCTAAAATTATTCAATCCATTGGAAATAATATACGCATCTGACATGCCACTCTTAAATTCAAAACTGAGATGCATTATTGTACCTAACCATGTCAATCATACTCCCCACTCCATGTCACATCCTTATCCTTTTAACCTCATAAGTCAAATTGTGAGCCCCATTGAATCACATCACCTCTTTTAATTAGGGTTACTTTACCCAAACCTAATTACCTAATCAAACCAAATCTAACCTCCCCTCCAAGATGTAAATATGGGTCATCCCCCTTCATGAAAAAATAATAATAAGTGAAAAAACCTAGGAAAATGCTATTTTGAATTTTTATTCTCTTATTTATTATAGGATCCTCATAATGTCCTTATAATGACACTGGAATGCCCATAATTTACTTTGTTTATCATTTTTCGGTTCACTTAGTGCAGTTCATGTTGCATGTTGTGTTTTGATCAGTTTGGTAACACCATCTACATATAATCATCTTCAAGTTTCTTTGTTCATTAGCTTGCATTTTATCCACTTATCTTGTATTTTATCATTATTTTTTATCACATGGGGGTTGACATCCTCCAAGGGAGGTAACATCCTCTTGGAACCAACAACATCTGGGAAACACCAGCATATTTTTATCTAATCACATCTGTTTCATTTTTATAGATGTGATCAGAGATCTATCACCTTTTGTAATAAATATTTCTTCATTGCACTCGTATATGAGGTCCTAAGCCCTCCATCATTTAAAGTTGCTAGTGGCTTCTAGTATTGGCATTCACCCACATGATAATGAGTTTTCATGTACAACATTTTGGCACGCCTAGTGGGACTAGACCCCAGATCTAATTTTTTTGTTACTTTACCCATCTTGTCTAACTTTCTTGTTTGCAAGTTCTAGCATGATTGGTACCTATGATGACTTCTGTCATAGAATTTTATAAAATTGACAGGTGATTTTGTCTTCAGATGGTGTAATCTTATGACTTAGGAAATCATGTTTATAGTATATAAGAAGTTATCTATTGGGAATAGGTATATTCTGTCATGTTTTTGCTTAATTAAAAATGAAGCAATACATCTCTTTTATGTAGAATAAATTCACTGCTTTGGATTATGAATTTAAGTTTCAGTTTTATTAATTTATGGGGATTCAAACAACATTACCTTGGATCAATTCCATTGATCCAAGGTATACTTCTAATTTTCATGTCTTATTGTCATGATGTCCAATTTGGATAGATGGAAGGGTTCTAGACCTTGAATGTGCGAAGGTAATGTACGATCCTCTCCATGGATCTCTGCTTCACATTTGAATTGAGTAATAATTTGGTTCTTCTTTTTCTATTATGGTATGATGAATTGTTCATAGGGGACCTAGGACTTAACTGCACTATGTTCCTTAAATCTATAACCTAGTCCAAAAAATGGTAATTTAACCTAAGTTACTAAGTTTATTTTCTTTTTAAGTGATTAAATTAACCTAAGACTAAAGACTTACCTATGGACCTATGTTGATTCCTAAATTAGTGTCTAACCTAACTAAGGGAATGGCTAACCTAAGGGGGGCCTATGAAATGCCATGGCGAGAGGGGTAATAGGGAGGTAGTGAATTCAAGGAATTAAAGGCAATTTTTTAAGCCCTTATCTCTTTTTGCAGCCAAATTTGGCAAAGGAAGTTGGAAACTTTAGATGGGTGAGTTGGCATTTTCACCAAAGTTTTGAATGCATGTTTTTTTTTGAAATAAGTCTACACCAAATTTGGAGATGGTGATGGTGTGAAGGTAGGAAGGACTGTCAGTCCTACTCTGCATTTAATAGTTTGAAACTGGCAAAACCACCTAGGAAGAAGATAGATGGTTTGGTTTTGTCGATTCATTAAGTTTGGATCTTGAGCTCTGCATGTAGTTGTTTTGTTTCTCAAACCTCCAGCTCAATTTTTGCATGCAATGTGGCTATGCATGAGTCTTTCTTCCTTGCATGGTGTGGAGGGAAAGAGTTGGTACTGTGGAACTATAAGGAGGAGTTAGAGGAATTTTTTTTGTTATTTTGAATTTTCAAAGAAGGATTGTGGCTCTACTTGGATACTTCTACAAATCAATAAAGGTGAAGAGCTATCATGCATGATAGGATCTATCCTTAATTTTTATGTTTTTACTTAAATGCTCATAAAAACAACTCTTCTCTTAGGGAATAATTTAGTTTTGATGAGTTTATTTTGCTTCTGGAATTTCTGTGATGTTTTGATGGTATAATTTAATGACTTTGTTTGGATGATGGAAAGTGTGATCTAGGTTTCTTGGGTTTCTTGATTAGATAGTTGGGTTTTTCTTTAAATATTTTTTCATAGGCATGAAAAAATTGTCAGAAATCTGTATGTGATCATAGTATAACTATTTAATTTTGTTGGTATTTTTGGTTGCTTAAACTTGAAAGTATGTGTCTTATCTTAGGAAAATGTAGGAATGATGGTTTTTCATTATGATCTTAAAAAACTTCTTCATGAATATCGATTGAAGTTTTTGTTGTTGCAAATCAGTAGCACCCCCTGAATGTTGATCAGATTTCTAGTTTGATCATACTAAGCATCTAGTGTGATTGCACAACATTGAATCCTTTCCCCAAGTGTGGGACTTACAAAATGAGAAAGGAATCTCCAGTTTAGAGGCTAGTTGCTCAATTCCTCTGGTCATATTTATCACTTACAAGTTGTAGAGGTCTATATTCCTAACCCTACCCTAAATTCCAAAGGAGATAGAGATAGAGAATGCAAAAAAGCTAAAACTAATGCTAATAGGTGATGCACTAAAGGAGTGGTGAGCATTTCTCACTTCTACAGATTGACACAGATCATAGAATGCAACAAAAAAAAAACATGCACAAACTAATAGCTATAATGAAGAATCATAAATTAGTCAAACAACACTAGCAAAGGATAGAAGATTAATCACAAGGCCTGTATTGTTATTTTAACGTCAAAATCACTTGCATTACAACACCTGGAAGGTAAAAAATGAGTTTTATTTCTTAGAAAAGATCTGTTATTCCACCAAAATCACTTTCAAGGTGAGAGAGGGGACCTGCAATACACAAAAAATGTTCAACCCTTTGAAAATGAGCCAAAACTGGCTTTTACAGTGCAAGGGACGAGCTCAAGAGAGATAAACGCAGGAAAACATGGAAGAGATTCAACAATTGACTAAAATGCAATAAAAAAAGTGTGGGAATCCTTATGGACCCATCCCCTGACATTTTTAGCCATGCTGGGAGAGAATGCAAGCCATTCTTCATTAAAAATGATGGTTGAAACGTCATTTCTATCCATGACCATGTGCCAGAGGTGTTTTTCAATTTTCTCTCTCCATACTCCATTAAAATGCAAAAATGACTATGGAATCTTGTAGATAATTTCACCAGATTTCCGTTGATATAAAGAACGTGAAAAACTGAGCTCTGGATCAAAAGATATGGCCATTTAAAATTTTAGGGCAAAACAGGGCCAAATCAGGTTGGCGGTCAAAAATTTGAATTTTTTCACCTTTTTGGTCATTTGGAAAATTTTCCAAAATTCCCCTGTGCTCTACCATTCCAGGTGCCATGTGGCATGTTTCTATTGGGTGCAAGCCCATCCTGCTTCATTTTCCTTCGCTTTTGTCTTTGGAAATTTTTTCCAAAATTAGACGCGGGCCTGTCTTTCCTCTATTTTCCACGGGTCACTTGATTCATTTCTATCCTAGACACGTGGCATAACCCCATTGGGTGTGGGTTTTCCCTCTTAAAATTTCACTCGTAGGATTTCCTTAAGTTTCAGCACCACCCGGACACGTGGCAAGATTCTATTGGATCACATAAAGGGGGGCGGGCTTTCCTCTCTAAATTTTCCTTTATTTTCTCCTTGGGAAAATTTCCCAAATTCTCCCCTTGCTCCACGACTCCAAGACACATGGCAACATATTTCTGGTTGTGGGCCTTACGTAAGCATCCTCACCTTTGCGCAAACACTTTGGGAAAAAATCCCAATTTCCTCCTGCGTTATGCAATTCCGGGCTTCGGTGACACGTGGCATTCGCTGATTCATTAGGGGGGGCAATGGGCCAAAACTTACCTTTTGAATTTTGGCGAAGAACTTCACAAAAATTCTAACTTCTCCTCTGCCCTCCACCACTCCGACTTCATGGGACACGTGGCACAACATGATTGGGCACGGAATTTCCTTCCAAAATTTCCCATGCGCCAACACTTAGTCAAATTTTTCAAATTTCTCCCCTGGACATGTGGCGGCATCTGATTCATCGGCGGACCTATGGGGAAAATATTCCCTTTTGAAATTTTTACCAAAACACTTGGTAAAAAACCAATTTTTTCCTCCGACCCCCGCCACCTCCTTTAACATGTGGTGGCATCTCATTGGCTGCGGGCCTTGAAGGGGAAAATTTCCCACAAAACTTTACCGAGCCATAACTTCAAAAATACATGGAGTTTGGAGGAAAAATTTACCTTTTTGAAAATATGAGAAAGAGCTCTATCCAATGGTGCCATTTCTAGAAAGTTTTGAGTGCTTGAAAATAAAAAAATTATGACTGAGGCACAAGAGAGGGAAGGATGAAAGGAGTTAGCCACAAAATGAACAGGGGGCACATTTTGGATAACAATTTTGGCAACTCAGAGGGGTCATCTGCCTGCTAGATGAAGTTACCAGTTTCCTAAAGTAATCCATTGGGCATGGAGTCATTGAATTCTCTGTTTGATACCCCAACTGACTAGAACACTGTAAG
Organism: Taxus chinensis; assembly: GCA_019776745.2. Taxonomy (NCBI): domain Eukaryota; kingdom Viridiplantae; phylum Streptophyta; class Pinopsida; order Cupressales; family Taxaceae; genus Taxus; species Taxus chinensis. The sequence goes on from CM034154.1 coordinate 306,053,720, forward strand.
GAGGAAGATGGAATATCACCTGATGGAGCAAGGCCTGCAAACACATCTCCAAGAATAGTAAGCTTGTGCCAAAGCACTTAGGGGAAATAAACTAACCTACAGTAGAACAATGTGTACAAGAACTTGGAGGAATGAAAACCTAGGCTAATATATACAAGGTGGAGAATTTCCCTTTAGTAGAAATGCTTTAGATGGATCCCATTGACTAGAATTTGCAATTCTCTGCCATCCAATGAAGAAAATTGGAAGGCATTGTTGTCCTTACACTTTGTGACCATGTATGGGCCACTCCAAATGGCATCAAATTTTGAATGCCTTCCCGGTTTTGCTATATCTGCATCCCATTTTTGCACTAGATCTCCAATTTGGAAGGATCTATTCTCTACCTTTCTATCAAAGGTCTTCTTTATCAAAGCCTTATCCTTCTCCATTACTTGGGATGCTTGATTTTTGATTTCTTGGAGCTCCATAAATTCTACATATCTAACCTCCATGGGCTCAAACTCCAACAACTCCAACTGTTTCATGAGTTCCAATGTTGGCAACTTAAGAGACATGGGTAAAATTTCCTCTCTCCCATAAACAAGCTTGAATGGAGAGTTACCTGTAGATCTCTTGGGAGTTATCCTATTAGCCCATAAGGCTGATTTCAATTTAGTATGCCAAGACCTCTAATTTTCATCAAGAGTCCTCTTAATGATCCTCAACAAGTTCTTGTTTGTAGACTCCGCCTGGCCATTACCTTGAGGGTAATAGTTTGATGAAGTACTTAGGTAGATCTCATTCTTGACAACCCATTCAGTCACCTTAGATCCAATGAATGATAATGCATTATCTAATATTATTGTAGCTGGTATGCCAAACTTGGTTACTTTTCCCTCATAGAAGTCTAGGATACTAGCTTCATTTGCCTCCTTCAGTGCTGCTGCTTCAGTCCATTTGGTGAGGTAATCTGTGGCTATTAAAATCCACTTGTGCCCTTGGCTTGAAATGGGATTAATGACTCCAATGAAGTCTAAACCCCATTGCATGAATGGCTGGTCAACTGAAATTGGATGCAATGGGAGGGAAGCTAGCCTCTCTTTACCTATGAAGAATGCACAATTCTTGCACCCCTTGATCCATGCATAACAATCATTGAAAATCTTGGGCCAATAATATCCAGCCCTCATGATCTTTAAAGCTATCACTCTTGGTGCAAAATGACCACCAGCTGGTCCACCATGGAACTCTTCCAACACCCTATGAATCTGATTTGTACCAATGCATATCAGCAGTACTCCATTCACATCCCTTTTGAACAAAACACTATCAACAAGGGCATATGGGACAGCCTCCAATCTGAATTGTCTTCTTTGGGTCTTGTTCATCTTTGGAGGGAATAGGCCTATGCTTAGGAAGTGTATTATACTTTGGGTCCAGCAAGGAGTGGGCACACCATTATTTTCTTCTTGAGTGCTTTCTTGCTCATGGTTGTCTTGCAACGCCAAAATAGTCTCTTTCTCATTGCATGCTTCCTCTTGTTTTCTTAAAATCATCTACTCACACAATCATTTTCCTCTAACCAACTTGGTGACCCTGATCTCTATATCATACTCCATGACATGAGTAATCCAACCTGCTCTCTTTTCATTCAAGTCTTTGTTGAGGAGGAAGTCTTTAACTCCCACATGAGAAACCAACAATTGAACCTTGTTTTTTTAGACTAAATGCCTGAACTTCTTCAAGCTTTTGATTACTGCAAGAACATGATTCTCAATGAAAGAATATCTCACCGTATAGTCCTCCAGGCTTTGGCTGAAGAAAGTAATTGGCTGCTCATCATTGCCCTTGTTCTGCTGTACCAAAATTATAGAAATAGTATCATCACCCCCAAATGCATAGAGGATGAAATCCTTGGAGAAATCCAGGTTAGTGAGAGTTGGTGCTTGAGAGATGGCTTCTTTGATTGCTTCAAAACTTTCCTTGCCTTCTGCTGTCCATTCGAAAGCCATGCTTTTCTTTAACATCTTGGTGATAGGTTTGACAATGGCTACAAAATCTGGGACAAACCTCCAAACAAAATTTATTCTCCCTAATAAAATTTGAAGGGCCTTCTTGTGGCTTGGCAATGGTAGTGCTCTTATGACTTCAACTCTTTCTAGATCAATTGCTAATCCTTCTTTGGAGACAATGTGACCAATGATCTTTCCTTCATGGGCTAAGAAAATACATTTTTTAGGATTCAAGGAGACTCCAAATCTTCTGCACCTTTGGAACACTTGTCTCAAATGAGAGAGGTGCTCTGCTGTACTTTTTGAAAAAACATTGATATCATCAAGATATATCAGCACTATGTTGTTAATCAAACCTTTGAACGCTATGTCCATTGCTCTTTGGAAGGTAGCTCTAGCGTTGGACATCCCAAATGGCATTTTCCTGTATGCATAACTTCCCCATATTGTTGTAAAGGCTGTCTTGAACTGATCCTCTTCCTTCACTATAATTTGATTATACCCTGAATAGCCATCAAGTAATGAAAACCTCTCGGAGCCAGCAACAACTTGTAAAATCTGCTCCATGGAAGGAAGTGGGTAATGATCCTTAAGAGATGCTCTATTCAAATCTCTAAAGTCAACACACAATCTGATTTCCCCACTCTTCTTTCTAACTGGAACCAAGTTGGAAACCCAACTAGAATGCTTGATAGGGAATATGATTCTTGATTCTATCAACTTGTCCAATTCTTTCCTCATGAGAGGCTCCATGTGGGGGTTGACTGGCCTTTATTTTTGCCTGATGGCATTAGTACTTGGGTTCAATTCAATGGTGTGTTGATCTAACTCGGGATTGAAACCTTTCAAATCTTCATAGCTCCAAGCAAACACATCAGAGAATTCTTGACAAAGCTGTATGAACTCATACCTTTCTTGTTCAGTTGTCATCTTGCCAACTTGGAGTGATTTTCCTTCTTCCACCGAGATGGACACTGAATCTTCTTCCTTCACTTGGATGTTTTCTTTCTCCTTCCTAAACTGATCATTAGGATTGAAAATGGACTCCAAAGTAATAAGCCCCTTTGGTAGTTTGTTGGTTTTCAGATGCACCACTTGGTCACCATACTGTTGCTCCAACTTTTCCTGATTTTTGGCTGAGAACTCCGCCTCTTCTTGCAAGAAATGGATGATTTGCTGATCATTTTCAAACACTTGCCAACTTACATTGTTATCTAGCACTGAAGGCCTCACAATCACATGGATGTTTGGCTATATCTTATCTTTTTGAATGCTTTCAACAACGTCAAAGGCTGTCCCAACTGGTACAAGCTTGTCAGCAGCTTGGTTCTCTTTTCTAGGAATGGATTTTATGCTAAATCCCTCAAAATATTCAATGAGGTCCCACACCCTGTTCTTGTAGCATTTGAGTAGATCCTTCTTGACAGCATGCTACCCCTTAACCTGGTTGATAATCAACTCACTATCACCAAAGACTTGCAAGTTCTTTATTCCTCTCTTGATTGACCAATGCAGTCCTTGCACTAAAGCTTCATATTTAGCAGTGTTATTGGAGCATGCAAACTGAAATCTAAAAGCTGAATAATACTTAACTCCGTGAGGTGAAACCAACATGGCTCCCCCCTACACCTTGTCTACTCTTGACCATCAAAAACACCTGCCACGCTGCCATACCTCATTGTCATCCTTATGGTTTGGCTTGGTGATGCTAGGAATGGGCTGATCTTCTTCATGTATGCAATAGACCCCTAGCTTAGATTCTTCTACTTCTTGATAAGGATCAAAAGCATGTACCTTTTTACCCATTCATCAAGAGTTAGATCCGGGATGCTTCCAACCTTGGTGTCAGCTTCATCAGTGCTTGGGTGATCTTCTTGATGAAATGCTGAACAATTGGCATTGATCTTACTTGGAGTGTAGGGCTCAATGTGGAAGCTTGCAATAGATTCAAACCTGATTGTAGCTTTGGTTCCATACCTCATTCTGAATAGCATGTGTGACCAATCAGCAGACAAATATCCTCCAATCTTGGCTGTGTGAAGTCCCTTGACAAGCATAGGGAAAAGAGTGGTGGAAGGTCTATAACTGATACATCTTGTAAGACAACAACATTTAGACATGCATGCAAGGTAAGATTCAAGTTTATAATCACTCCAACTGTTGTTACTGCTGTCCCATCCAGCTGCACTACCCCTTTGAATATGGTTTCATATTGGAGCCCTAGCTGATCAGCTATTTGTTTAGGCATCACTGAGCTACTTGCCCCAGAATCTATCATGCAATTGTGCACTAACTGATTTCCAATGATTAATGAAACATAGAAAGGAGGGGGCTTCAACATTTTACCTTGCTATCCTCCATGATTCCCCTCAGGCTGGGCAGCATTTGTGAGCACTTTCTCTTGCATCTGAACTTGCTGATTCGAAGTTGGCCAGTCCTTCATGGCAGCTTGTAGCAAATCTCTTTGGCCTAGGATAGATAGGGATTCCCACATTGATATATTTACATTTGTCTTCTTCATCTAATCAATGATACTGAATGGTGATGAAGGATCTCTTTGCTATCCCTTGGTTGGCACATTCACTCCTTGCATGTGGGCAGAAAAAAAAAACTGGTATTTGAGTTGGTCTAGGAGCTGTTCTTGGCTGCCCTTGTGCATTTGAAATTGGATTTTGCTTGCCAACCATTTGTGGAGCCATGGAAGGTTGTGGATTGGTTGGAGCTAATGACTGCTCTTCACCCAAATTCCTTATTTTTGACCTTGTGTTGGCTGTAACACCTTGAGAGACTGTTTGATTCATGCCACAGAAATCTTCTGCTTGCCAGTTTACCAATGTGGTGTCATTTGGGACTGATTGCTTTTGGAATGTTTCTGTTGTTGGTTGTTTCCTTGACTTCCCTCACCCTCACACCAGTAGTTGTCACCATTAATGCTTGATTCAAAGCACCATTGAAGCACATGGATTGGTTGTGAGGTTCATTGTATGGAAAGCACCAATCATATTCTTGAGCAAACGTTGTTTTGTGCTGGCACTAATGCTTTAGAGGCAGATATAACATTTGGATTATAGGGCTGAAATGGTCTATTGGCAGGAGGCCTTGTTTGATTTATATTTACAGCTGGATGGGGTGGTCTTTGTGGTTGGTATGGCTACCTGTTAGGCTGAGCTTGGGGATGATAAGAAGGTCTAAAACCTTGGGCTTATTGCCTCTTGAGAGTAACCAGCTCATTGCCTAGGTTTTGCAATTGCTTCATGACTTCTTGAAGCTCATTTGGGGCACTTGGAGATGAATTAGAAGCTTCATTTGAACTCTAATTTATAGGAATGGGAGAAGGAGCCAAATTAGGTGCTTGATTAGTGTTTGGGCTCTCTAAACTTGGAAACAATGGCATGGGAGGTCTAGGGGCTAGTTTGTCAGCTTGGATCAAACAATTTTCAGCCCTAATGGAAATGCTATAAGCCATAGGGATAGTTATGCCTCCCATGGACTGAATCAACATAGAAATATCATAATTTAGAGCTTTGAGGTAGTAGAGAAAAGAACCTTCTGCTTACTGGCCTGACTGCCACTGGAATTCTCTCCCAAGTCTTTTGAAATATGAAGTTGAAATCAGTCAACTGCTCATTGGGAGCTCTCTTGATGGTTGTTAGCTGCTCCAAAAGAGACAAGTTGTCTCCCTTCTCTCCAAATTGCTCATGAAGTGCTATACATAGCTGGTTCCAATTCTGAATAGAACCTGAGGTAAAAATTCTAAACCATTGCAATGCTTTTCCCCTTGAATGAAGATGCCAGCAATTTTACAGCCACTTGCATCTCATTGATTTCATGAATTGCACAAAGGTTGGCAATGTCTTTAACATGATCACCTGGAGTAGTCTAATTCTCTCCAGTGAAGTATGGAATGTTCTTCAAGGCTGTAATTGGAATTGGATGTTGTGCATTGAGGGAAAGTGGGCTACTTCCAGTGAAATTGACATAGGGGTTGTTTTGTGCCATTCTAATTGGTCTTAGAACCCTTGTTGACTGAATGAAAGGCCTACCAGGTGGAGGAGTTGAGAGAGTTCTGTTTGGTGGAGATGGAGACCTTTGGATTCTCCTCCCACTTTTCCTTATTCTTGGAGATAACTGTAGATATTCAAACATCGCCTCTTCTCTCCAGATCTTGACCTTATGTTGATTCTTCTCATGAGTTTTCAGGTCTGCACTGACAAAACCATCCGATTCTTCCCCTTGGAGTCGCCAATGTGTAATTTATAGCTCTTTTAAGCAAGAAAATTGCAGCAGATGCACATCAACTTTTCTGCAATGAAAATGAAACCTCTAAGGTCCCACCGGGCATGCTAAAACTATTGTGCAAATTAGCAGCACCCCTGGATGCAAATCAAGGTTCTAAGTTGATTTTTAGGCATCCAGTGTGATTGCACAACATTAAAACCTCTCTCTAAGTGTGGGACTTGTAAAAATGAGAGAGGAATCTCCAGATTAGAGGTAGGTTCCTCAAAATCCTCTGATTAGATCTATTATTTGCACAACTGCAGAGGTTCAAATCCTAATTTTATCCTAATTTGCAAGGAGACAGGGATAAGAAATGTAAAAATTGAAACTAAACTAATGATGGTGATGCACCAAAGGAGTGGTGAACATTTTTGCTCATGAAAATAGACACAAATCAGAAATTGCAACATAAAACATCATGCATAGGTTGATAAGCTGTAATCAAAGGTTTGAAATGAAACAAAACAACACATACAAAGGACTGAAAGCATTCACAGAGCCTGTATTGTGATTTTCACATCAAAATCCTTGCATTCCAACACCAAAGAGGCAGAAAACTCTTACAATCCCTAAAAAGGTATGATCCTTTCGAAAAAAAATCACTTGCTTAAGGTGAAAACAAAAGCTCATGTGCAAAAAAGTGTTCCCCATTTGAAAAATGAGCCAAATCTGGCTTTTACAGTGCATGGGTCGAGCCCAGGAGAGAGAAAATGTGAAAAAACATGGGAGCCATTCCTCATTAAACAAAATGCATTAAAAACAGCATGGAGGTCCTTACAAACCCATGCCCTGACATTTTTGACCATACTAGAGAAGAATACGACCCATTTTGCATTAAAATTGGCTGTTGAAATGTCAGTTCTATCCATGGGCGCATACAGAAGTTTTTTTTATTTTCTCCCTCCAAATGAACCAAAATGTAAAATTGACCCCGGAATCATGTAGAGAATTTTACCAGCTTTCTATTGATATAAAGAATGTGAAAATCTGAGCTCTGGATCGAAAGTTATGGCCGTTTGAAGATTTAGGGCAAAAACAGGCCCAAAACGGATCGCTTTGATATTTTTGGCCTAGACACGTGGCGAGTTCTGATTGGCTGCAGGCCTTCTAGGGGAAAATTTCCCACAAAAACTCTGCCGAGCCATAACTTGGTATCCCATCAGACATTGTGTTGGATGTTTGGTGAAGTGTAGTTTCAGTGGAAGGGAGCTATAATGACAGAAGTGTTGAGAGTTGGCACTTTTTGTCCCGAGCACAGGGAGTTAGCACAGCGAGATGTTGAAGAGACTGAGTTGTGTTATGTCAGCAGTGACCGAAGTGTTCCGTGTGTATTTGCATGTGAGTAGTGCAATTTACATTTTTCCAAGTGTTGCGAACACTTGCATCCTTTGCGCAGGCTTGCGAAGTCTAGCATCGGCGCCGTGGGCGTCGCCACTTTAAGTGGGGGAGAATATAAGGGGGGTGCGTCTCCATGCTCACAGAGCGACCGCCTCCCCCAGGATGGGCAGACCCCATCCGCGCAGGGTAGTGCACGAGGCGCTATCCAGGGTTCCAGAATGGATCCCGGCCGAGGCAAACGGTTGGCCAGGCATGGGTTGGGGTTGACGACCTCGCATGCATGTGCTGACAGAAGATCTGGGCGAGTTGGGCGAGTTAAGCGCGCAGGCTGAAAATGGGTGACCTCCCGGGAACTTCCCGGTGTCACATCAATATAACTCCAGTTGTTGGGCGAGTTAAGCGCGCAGGGCATAAATGGGTGACCTCCCGGGAAGTTCCCGGTGGCGCACCAATGCAACTCTTGAGGGCTATGGAGTGAGTAAGAGTTGTGCATGGGGAATATGAAAGGACCATGCTACGAGCCCAAGGATGTCTCAGAATCAAGGTTTAGCCGAGGCGGGTTGGTGAGCAAAGTTGGTTGCACTTAGGAACAGTGCGGGGTGTCTTGGAGCGAAGAACATACCCAGTGTACGCGGAGCGAGCTGGGCAACTCATGTGGGCGATGCAGTGGCAGAGCGGGAGTTGGTTTGAAGCATGAAGACCTTGTACGATAGAGGCCTTGCGTTGAGAGTGCAGCGCACGCCTAAAGAGCCAGGTGAGCATGGCAGTCAATACAGACCAACAGTGGGAACTCACAACCCCACCAAGTGGAGTGTGGAACACTTGGTGCACTGGACACTCAGAGGATGGGGTGTTCAGCAGACCTTGGAGATATACTCTACCCTTGCGGAGTATGTCCATGCAGTGATGTGCATCGTGGATCAGCAGTGGGACTCCAGTGTTAAGTGACAGTGGACTTGGGGAGACCTTTAAGGTGGCAACGTCCTTAGAAGCAGAGTTCATGTGGGAAACAGCCAAGAGGCGTGATGGAGTGAGACTGGGATTCGGAGGTCGAAACGGAGGAGAAGTAACTCGGCGCGAGCGAGCAAGTGTGGCGAGCTCCTCAACCTTGCAGAGGTTAAAACAACAGCGAGATGAGTCGAGTGCTCACATAGATGTATCGGAGTGCGCCGGAAGCGCGGATGCGGAGTGGGTGCAGAAGCAGAGGCTGAGACTCAGTGAAGTGGACAGAGGATGGTTCACATGGTGATGCGCGACATGGTGGGCTGAGTCAAGGACATCATGGATACCGTTGCAGTGTGGTGAGCTGACAACGAAGGCAGAAGACTTGTGAAGTCAATGCGGTCTGGACGCAGACGGGTGTCTCGAAAGTAGTAGGCACGCCGATGTCAGTGGCCATGGCATCGGGGCGAGATCAGAGGATGGATCGAGCCGAGGGAAGAAGTACCTCACCCGCATGTGATGCGGTCTACCAGGATGGCGAGCTAGCAGTGCTCCCCGCAGGGATCCTTGGTGTTGTGGACTTGGGTGACAGAGGTCAGCAGGTCGGGGTGAGTAGAGGCTCACACCCGGGAAGGACTCAGAGGAGGACTTCCCCCCCGTCGGTGCACGCGTAGGTGACCGGCGCGGCAACTCAGGCAGACTCATGGATGGATGACAGATAGGTGCATGTGATGCTCCTCAGTGGCCTTGTGCAGAACAGTGGGATGTTCGACAGAGAGCCGGCCAGCGGCATAGAGCTGGGTCAGTGATGAGTCGTGGAGGCGTGAGTTGTGCATTCCCCTCAGTGGACTAAGAAGGCATATTAAGAGCTCCCGGCGGTTGTATGGGCAGCCGTGGTATTCGGCGAGTGGTCTTCTGGAGCAGTTGTATGGGCAGCTGTGAAGGGTGTTGGAAAGGTTCACTTGTGCATGTTGCAGATGCAGTTGGGGAATGGGGGGGGTGGCAGAACGGAGAAAGGCGTAGTCTGGGACTACTGGAGTAACTTGATCCTCTAAGGCAAGCGAAAAAGGTAGTGTCTCAGTGCCGCACGTTGGCTAGTTTATTCCGCTTTAAAGCTAGCCCCGTGACACTTATAACTACTATGGGTAGAGGGTTCGTCGGATGATTTTTCCTGTACCCAATGCTGGCGAGTCGGTCGGTGAGCGTATGGCTATATTTGCGGCGAGTTAAGTTAAAATTCAACGTTGTGAATAAAATCAAAATATTGCGAGGTGAGATGTTGGAAACGTGAAAAATATCGGTTCGGTTGGGGCTTTGCCGAGCGCGCCATGGCTCAGCTCTTGCATTCCAAAATCGGGAACATTGGACATAGCGACCTCGTCGCAGAGCTCGCCGTCGCGCTGCCCTGCGAGCTAAAAAAAAAAATGAATGTTTTTTCTCGTTGGATTCCTTATCCGTCGTGTGAGAGCCCTTTTTACTTATAACTACTATGGGTAGAGGTTGTTCGTCGGATGATTTTGCTTGTACCCAATGTTGGCGAGTCGGTCGGTGAGCTATGGCTTTTGCCGCGAGAAATATGCGCTGCGAGCTACATTAAGATTCAACGTTTTGAATACAACGTTGCGCAAAAAAAAAAAAAAAAAAATGTTTTTTCTCGTTCGATTCCTTATCCGTCGTGTGAGAGCCCTTTTTACCTATAACTACTATGGGTAGAGGTTGTTCGTCGGATGATTTTGCTTGTACCCAATGTTGGCGGTCGGTCGTGTCGGTGTTTTGTATGTATGTTTGCGGCGAGCTAATCTATGTTGGCGAAATAACTTTTGTGCAAAATCTTGCGCTTTGAATGTTTTAAAAAATGGCGCGCCATGCCAACTCTTGCCTTTCAAAATTCACCAAATTGCGTCTATGTGTGATGGTGATGCGGAAACATATAAAAAATTTAAACAGCGTCGTTTGATATGCCATTTGGCTTGCGCAACATCGCTTGCTCAAAAAAATTTTGCATTTTGGGACATACATGCGTTTTAGTGGCGCGCCATGGCTCAAAAACTTGCATTTTTTCGCCCACATTGGGATCCTTATCCGCGCTTTCTCTGGCTGGTTTATAAACTAAAAGGATGAATGTTTTTCTCGTTCGGATCCTTATCCGTCGCTTGACAGGCCTATTTACTTATAACTACTATGGGTGGGCGTTGCTCTTGTGATGTTTTACCTTATGTTTGTACCTTATGTTGGCGAGTCCGATAGTGAGGCGAATGGGAATATTTGCATCGAGCAATGACCTTTGCGAGGTACATTAAAACTGAACGTTTTGAATTATAATCTTGTGCAAAAAGTCTTGCGGACAACACAATGTTATTTTTGATTGGAGTTTTTTTCTGAGCGCGCCATGGCTCAACGTGGGCAATCCGCATTTGTTCTTATCGTCTGCCAAGAGTGGATTGAGTTAAATTGACGTGGTCTTTCGGGTCAGTCTGAGCTTTGGCCTCGGGCCATTGTTAGGGCTGTCGAAATTTCCGTCTAACCCACATCCACCTAGTAACGGACGTGACATGTATTACGCAAATATCCCACCGTTCTTGGAGTTTTTTTTTCTTCGGAACACGTGGGTTTTTGCCTCTCATTAGCACGCCTAATTTATTGGGTGGTGCTGTCGGTTGTGCTTGTGTTGATTCCTTGATGGTATATACGGTTCGATGATAATGCGGGCAGCCCTCTATTGGCCAGTTGTCAACGGATGGGTTTTTTTTCCTCCTCCTCTAATAAGTGAACGGAAGAATTCGATTCCCATCCTGTGTGAACGGAAGAATTCTGTCCCATCCTGTGTATCGGTGTCATTGCCGAAGATTATGCGGGCTACGAGTGCATGTTTTAAAATTTTTGCCATTGGTGTTCTCCTTGGCTCTCTCCGTTTGTTGAATTTGCGTTGAATTCTCCTGTGCTCATGTGATTGCAATGGGAAGGCGACGTTGATTTTCGTACGGATCTCTTTGCTGTGCTCGCTTCGTTCCGTTGGCTCTCGATTGGAAGCGTCATGTTCTTCACGGATGTAACCATTCGTGGGTGGCCCAAATGATTGTAGGCAGTAGAGCGGAATGTTTCAGATTCTGATCGGATCCGCTTTGCCTAGGGTCGTCCGTGCTGGTTATGGAAGTGATTTGCAGGACGTTTCTAGAGAGTAGGGGCGGCGACAGCGCTCGGCAATTTGCACGTTCGTTCGTGATCCCGCTTCTCTCCCCCTCTCTCTCTCTCATCGGATCTCTTTACTTACTTTGTACGGATGTACCCATATGCGTGTGGGATGTACCCATATGCGTGTAGGCCGCAGAGTGGAACGTTTCAGATTCTGATCGGATCCACTTGGCCTAGGGTCCTCCATCGGTGTTATGGAAGTGATCTGCAAGACATTGCTAGAGGCCCCCTGTATATAGCTCGATTCTCTGTGTTCTCTCTTCAAAGCGTGTTTCGCTTTACGGATGTAGCCTTTGGTGGTTGACCCATATCCGAGTGGGTGCCGACGAGTGAGTTTATAGGCCGCAGAGTGGAACGTTTCAGATTCTGATCGTATCCACTTGGCCTAGGGTCCTCCATCGGGGTTACGGAAGTGATTTGCAAGACATTGCTAGAGGGGAGGCGCTGCGGAATCCCCCTGTATATAGCCCGAATCGTTGTGTTCTCTCCTCGAAGCCCGTCACGCTTTACGGATGTAACCTCCGGTGGTTGACCCATTTTCCGAGTGGGCGCCCGACGAGTGAGTGGCCTCGCCGACGACGTGAGATTTTAGGCGTTTCGGAGTGGATCCGTTTCAGATTCTGATCGTATTGCAAGACTTGGCCTTGGGTCCTCCATCGGGGGTTTACGGGAGTGATTTTGCAAGACATTGGGAGGCGCCGCGGGCGCCCCCTGCGGAAGCCCGGTTCTTGTGTTCTCCCTCCGTTCGTTGTGTTCTCCCTTCGAAGCCTGTCACGCTTTACGGATGTAACCTCCGGTGGTTGACCCATATCCGAGTGGGCGCCGACGAGTGAGTCTTTAGGCCTCGGAGTGGAACGTTTCAGATTCTGATCGTATCCGCTTGGCCTCGGGTCCTCCATCGGGGTTATGGAAGTGATTTGCAAGACATTGCTAGAGGGGAGGCGCCGCGGATGCCCCCCTGCGTATAGCTCCGGCTCGTTGTGTTCTCTCTTCGAAGCCCGTCACGCTTTACGGATGTAACCTCCGGTGGTTGACCCATTTTCCGAGTGGGCGCCGACGAGAGCTTTAGGAGTGGAACGTGGAATTTTCAGATTCTTGGCCTTGGGTCCCACTTCGGGGCCTTGGGTCCTCCATTCGGGGTTCGGAAGGGATTTTAGGAGGCGCCGCGGAGCCCCTTGCTATAGGGGAGGCGCCGCGTGTTCCCTTCTTCCCCCTTCCGCTTGTATATAGCTGACCCGGTTCGTTGTGTTCTCCCTTCGAAGCCTGTCACGCTTTACGGATGTAACCTCCGGTGGTTGACCCATATCCGAGTGGGCGCCGACGAGTGAGTCTTTAGGCCTCGGAGTGGAACGTTTCAGATTCTGATCGTATCCGCTTGGCCTAGGGTCCTCCATCGGGGTTATGGAAGTGATTGGCAAGACATTGCTAGAGGGAGGGGAGGCGCGCTCATTCTACTTTTGTTT